>OY754964.1:40062237-40474737 GCA_963576475.1 Molanna angustata | reverse complement strand
GTGAAATACTTCAAAGTGACCCCAAGCTCAGGAAACTTAAAATTTGATATCTTTAATTTAAAATTGCTAAACAAGCACATCACTTTCATAAAATGGCAATAAAAATGATCAAATTTTCATAATAAAATATTGAAATCAATAATAATATAACAAACTCATTTCATGAAAGTGGTGAAATTTTTCTATACAAAATTTGAGTACTATGTGGAGTGACTTGGTAGTGAGGAGTATATCGTTGGCCATAACCGACTCGTTTTAAAAACAACTAAGGCGAAGTTTACTCTCAGACTAACGCTTAGTCACCCCCTGTGATGATAGAAGGAGTTCTTGGAAAAGCTTAGAGAAGAGTAAAGTAGTCTGCAAGTATTCTCAACCTACGCCACTTACAGTTTGCTCCGATTTATAGCGACACGTGGGATGTCGCCAACATCTTACCTCCCTCACTTATACTATGTAACATAACCCTATGCATAATGTCAAAGAGGGGTTTTCGGATATTAAAATATTTTTTTATTTTTCATACGCTACACTCTGTTGCTTATAATAAAAAAATGACTTCACGTTTACTGGCCGGCGTTTTTACTCGAATCGATTCCGTATAAAAATTTGGGTAAACGTTTCTCAATGGACGTTCAAAAAAAGTACCTTACTACCTAAAGTATTTTTTTACCTAATTAAGATTTTTTTTTGTAACCCCTTTGTATACAAGTCAACTTAAATGTTACAAGAATCTGATACACAGATGAAATTTTGTATTCACCATGTACATGAAAAGATTTTACAGTTTATAAATTATACTTTTATTTAATCCCCTAGAATAAATTGTAAAATTACTTATCTTGACTCTTAACATACTTATCTTAACTCTTAACATACTTATATTGACTCTTAAAATACTTATCTTGATTCTTTAGATACTTTCCCTTAAATACAACATTAAGCGTCTTTTCTATTTATTAGAATTTATTTTAGGTTTAAGATGAACTATCGAGTTATTACGTACTTCATAAATAATACTAGAACAAAAATAATAAAACTCATTTTAGTAGTTGAAAGTGTTACTTGTAAGAAAAAGAGTACCGCATTGCTTTAAGTGAGTTATTTTTAGCAAAAAGTATCTTAAATAAAAGTTCTAACTCTAGCGACTATTGAAGTGACCCTTCGGTTAAGGAGGGTTTTCACTTTCACGAGAAAAGTTTGTGAATTTGAGCAACGATAAGAAAAGCTGGCATCGGTCGTAAAGAAAATAGAAAAACTTTGTTCAACTCTCAAGTCTAGGAAGCAAGAGAAATAGTCTACATGGTCCTTGAGATTTCTCCATACTTAATAAAAAGTAGGAAAACACATGACTTAATTTCATATTGAACGAACAAACGTACAAAAAAGACAATTATTTTAATGGTTCAGTGGCAAAAATGAATAATTTGCTGCATAAGAAATACAGTAACCCGAGTCTCACAGAATTTCATCCACAAGTAAAGTAAGGCGCGCATGGAAGCTTAAATAAATCGGCCGATTATTATCGGCCGATTAATTTATCGGCCGATAAAAAATCGGCCGATCGGTTCTAACGCGCATGGAAGCTTCTAGAATCGTACAATTGGAAATAACACGGCGGTCAACATTCATATGATTAGAAATAATTGACAGATCATAATTTACCGAACTTAATCAAAAAATTATTAACGGGCTCCATGCGCCTGTACAACAAGCGGGAAAAAGAAAAACATTGCGCGGGAAACAGAAAACTGCGGTACCTTTGTATTGCGCGGTAAAAGGTATGTATTGCACGGGAAAAGATAAATAAATTGACAGATCATAATTTACCAAACATAACCTAGAAATCATTATGATGGGCTCCGCGCGCGTACAAGCGGGAAAATACAAACATTGCGCGGGAAACAGAAAAGAACTATTGTGTGACAGAGCAAATGTACAGACGCAATAGTGAACCAAGTATATATAATATAAAACTTTTTTTAAGGTTTTTTCATTGACACAGTTGAAGTTCATAATTATAAATAAAAAAAAAAAACACTTGAAACACAGTTAAGTTTTTATTCATTAAGCGGAATATTTATTAAATTACCTATGTAACTATTATTCAATTAAGTAATAACTTACCCAATTCAGTTCTTTTATTATGATTTAGCTATTCCCAGCCAGTTATTAATATTTCGCTTATCTCCAACCATAATTTTTGCTTAATTTGGCGGTTACTATAATTTTTTATCATATAATGAAGGACGTGCTTCAACTAATATAATTAATTTTTCCGAATCAAAATTTATTTCATCTGACATTTCGTTTGGCAGCACTGACAACGTACTTCTCGATCTACTGCGCTCGGACGATTAAATTATCGGCGAGCATGCGCCATGCGCGCCCTCTCATACAACAAGATTGGTTACAAAAAATCGGCCGATCTCGATCGGCCGATTTTTTTGTGTCTCGTCACAGATTTTAAAATCGGCCGATTCTGTTAGCTTTCATGCGCGCTCTTACATGTAATTCGTATGTTGTAACTCACCGATTATTAATCGGCCGATGAAATTAGCTTCCATGCGCGCCTACCTTAAGCCCAGTCTTACAAAATTTCATCAACAAAAAATGAATATGATGATAAATAATAAAGATAAAGGTATATAATTCATCAATGACATGTAAACACTTTTTAACAACTATATCAACATTTGAAATTCGTGTAAAATGAACAACTCTATATTCGTATTATAAGCACGCCAAAAAGTCCGTATAGATACAAAAAAATGTATTATCTACATAAGTAGGTACGTAAGATTGAATTAGTCGATTCGATGTTTTAAAATTAAGAGAGTTTATCTAAAGAGTATGTTTAGTTTCTACAAAGCGATACAGTCGATATTTTAGTTGTAACTCCCAAGATGGTTTCGTATTTGTCAGATGTATAAATTTAGTATCGGTTAATGTGACACAATGAGTTAATGGCACAGATAATATAATAGTTTCTGATTTCGGGACAGGTTTCAAACTTATCTATTGCTTTTGTATCATGCCGTTGGGTAATAACAATATTATTGTACGTATTATACATCATTGATGAACACAGAAGCTTGTCCCATTGTTAATTATGCGATGAATTCACGCAAATATCATTCACTAAAGAGATACTAATTCGTTAAGTACCTTATGAATAAGGAAGCTCAAAGCTTCAAAGGATAGGTATATATAATTCACCATAATACTATTACCTTAAATCAGTTGTGAATAAAAGCATTGTTACTACATCAATCTCTGGTAAATGCAAACTATCAAACTAAATAAAAAAATTTAAAACCAAATTTTCACAACACAGTATGATCACAATAACTACACTCGAACAATCACAGTGTCCCGACTTGATATAAAAAAAAATCCCTTAATTATTCAACTCTGGTTTTTGAGACTGATATGGAACGATTGCAAGACTCGAGCAAAATAACTGAGATTTTGTACCGGTAATTTGATATTTATCGTTTCAAGAAGACGACAACTTTATATTAAATTCCTTATATACTAACTCGCTGTAATAAAGTGTGCAATAAATATATACCATTAAACACCATTAAATCCCTTTTAAAGACATACATTATGAAGTAAGAAAAGTTAAAATCCAGCACAAAAATAAAAATAATGTTAATTTATGATAATTATCTGAATAATAAAACAACTCCGTAGTAAAAATAAAAGTTGAAGCCATCAAGTTTGTCACGTTATAAATCATTATGAAACTGGAATGAGATTTTACAAGAACAAATCCAATATGGAAAATAATATACTTAGTTAAATATGAAATCATTATTAACACAGAACATTCAACGCATGCATCCATTGAAGTAGCAAAGGTTAATATATTTTTTATAAAATCACGATGATTTGAAAAACAATAATTTGAAACATCTTTTTTTAAAAGCATATTATCTTATTAAAATTTATGCTAAACTGCAGTTTTTTTACTTAAAAGGTTTACAAAGCTCTGCACTAAGTAGGTACAAGAAAAAATAAATAATAAAAAAGGTCTCTTATATAAAAAATAAGATAAATGGAGATAAGATTGTAATTGGGGTTAATTAGATGATTATAGGTGCACACACATTCTCAGCCTCTAAGCGATCTCAGAAAATACATAAATATAGCGATACACGAGTACTTCAATGAGACAATAATGGAGTTATTATTTATTTTTGCTTACTTAGTCTTAACGTGGTCTTAATAGTTTTAATGTATCATAATAATAATAGAACGATTTCATAATAATAATTGGTGAAATAAAATTAGATGTATTAAGAGTCGCCAAGGGTGCAATAAATTGTAGACAGCCTTAAAACTGCACGGAAATGCAAATGAAATGTATGAATACGAGAAATAGTAGTAATAGAAATAGTTAGGTAAACATTGCATGTACATACATTGTATGTGTCGTGGCAACAATGTATCCGATTGATTAATCGGAATTATTGATTCGTATTCGTAGTGCAGCAAGGATATATACTACCTCAGCAAAGCCTCTTACTTACCAAGACCCGAGTAAATCCACAAAGGATATAAGGGCTCACAAGGATACCGGATTTGCTGAATATTTTAATCTTTATAAAGTGCTGAATTAGTACATCAAGAATACGTGAAATCATCATGTTTCAAGAATATAAACACGTGCATCATACAATAGGGGTTTCATTTTCTGGTGACGTAACCTAATTAAATAAATCCTTCTGATTTACATTGTGATGAACGGTAGATTTATCATTCTTTAAAAAATCATTTCAATATAGTTGAATTGAGTACCGAGTACATAATATTATAGTTATTTTTTTGTCGGCCTTCATGGCTCAGTTGGTTAGGTATCTGACTGCTGATCCAAAGGTCCCGGGTTCGATTCCCGGTGGAGACACAGTTTTTAATTGTGTTTTCAGTCTGGATCTGTGAGACGATTAATATCGTAAGTCTCCAGAATGTGGCAACTTGTTATTGGGTGCGTGTTAAATCAATATTTGACATAGTACCTGTTAGTTGCCCGAGAAGTAAAATAAAGAAATAAAGAAATAACTATAATATTATGTTCATAGTTATTGTAATTATATTTTAAATATTGAGTTTAATGCACATGAAAGAATATTTTATGTATTTATATAATACAATAATAACAACAAAAAGAAATAAACGTATGTGACGTAATACATTAATGAATATGGTCAAAACCCAAAACAAATAGTTCTAGGACACAATAATAAAATAGGGACATGCAAGATAACAGGAAATAGAAAAGGAAATGAGATTCAAGTTTCATCAGATAAACATTCTTGCATTAGATTTCATTGTACTTACTCCGGAGCCTTGCCGAATGTATTTCAAATGAGAAAGATAAAGAATTTAAAATGAAAGATTTAATTTAAGTACAATTTTGAAAAACACAGTAGTGAACAAAGACTAAAAATACGGTTAGAGAAGAAATTTACACAATAGTTCACTCGATAGTTTGATACCTACTTAATTTACAAACATATATCATGCTGTTTTCATATTCTGGGTAGGAAAAACAGACTGACCTCCATACTATCCTATCCTGACATATATTTTATTTATAATAAACATGACATTTTAATTGCATGTAACACATGAGATCGACATTTGGATCTCATGTGTTACATGCAACTAGTATACTAAAATTCAGACGAATCAGTAATTGTAATTGTTTAACATTTCGATAAAGTTTTGTTTTGAATAAAACAAAATGATAAACAGTAATAGAGTTACATATTTTCACATTGAGATGAAACTAAAAGAATAACTAAGGCAAGCATCTGGTCCTATAAGAAGTCATGGCAGTCATTACTAATAATGCAAACTGCTGTTATAAGAAAAACTAAGAACAATTCACTGTGTGTATAAATAAAATAACATTTCGCATTTCACAGAGACTTTCTGTAAAGTTCTTAAAACAAAACCTGATTTATGTGTCGGTTATTTTACAATAGGTGGTTCTCCCATGTAATGCTTTTCCGATAAACCCCCGACAAAGGCGCTTTGTGTTCGGAAAAAGGGACAAACAAACTTCATTCAACGGAGAACATGAAAACAAAACGGTTTGTTCTTTTGTACCCTTTTCGATCAGATTACACGTCAGTTTTTCTGACTCCTTTTCCCGGCCCATATCGCCGGTTCAGCGACGCCAAACACGTACACTATGCTGTTAAATCGCTACAGGAAAATAATCTAGCTTACTTTTCTACCCCTTCTCGAATAGCAAAGTGCCGGACACAGCGAGTGGCACTCAGCAATGAGGTCTGAATACAAAAAACGTGTAACTCAATTACACGGTTCAATTGCTTTGACGTACTTGCTAAAAATCCGAAAAATGTTAGCAGATTGTGCCACTAAGAGACGGACGACATCGGTCAGAATAATTCACCCTAGGCTGTCTTCACACTCTATGGAGTTTCGTCTGTAACTTCAAGTCTCTGGATACTTATTATTAAATGATACGGGAAGTGAATGCAGTGAAAACAAACTTTGCTTGATAAATAGACAGTATCAAATTAATGAAGTGACAAACTCATAAAAAGAAATTTAAAAAAATAGTAGGAGTAAATTTATTATTAAACTTATTGAGACTGATAACTTGTCTTCGATTACCCGACACCGGTTAGCATCGTTAATAAAAAAATAGGGTTTTCATAAATAAAAATTCTGGTTATAAATTAAGCTGTGTTGTACATACATTATATTGAAACGCGTTTATGGCCCCGTATTCGAAAATGAAGCTTGGCGTATTACAACCACGGACTGTACCAGTTATACTCAGATGTACACGTCACCCAGTATATCAAAATATGCCGGCTCCAATGGCTGGGTCACGAAGCGAGAATGGATGAAACCTGTCCACTAAAAAGTATATTCGCTACAAGACCAATGGGTAGAAGAAGCGTCGGTAGGCCAAAGCTGAGATGGTTAGTTGGAGCAGGGAGGGACTTGCGGACGATTGGCGTTGTGAATTGGCGGCAGGAAGCGATGGTCAGAGCGGGGTGGAGGGAGCTTCTGGAGAAAGCCAGGACCCACGATGGGTTGTAGCGTCACGGATTGATTGATTGTATATACATTATACATATTATATTATAAATGAATTAAATGTATAATGGTTTAGTTAATTTTTAAATGATATGTTGTTACCTTTCATAGTTAAAGTGTTATATAATTATAATACGTTAAAATTGCAATAAAATGGCAATCAATTACTATAAAGAAAAATAATAGTCATAAGTACGAACAGTATTTGTAGCAGAAAATAAAGTAAATCCTCTTAGTCAGATTCTATTATAAGATTTGTAACCGCAAATCCTCCTTTGTTGAATACTTTTATCTCATTAGCCGATGTCAATCGCCTAGAGCTTACTTTTAGTGTCGACTAATATCGTCATAGCTTTGACTAGCTTCTTTATAAATCCCTTGGATTAAGGTAGGTACCTACAGTAATTATTTGCTTCAATATTGTATGGCAGAGAAAAATTAAACATCGGTACTACCTATATCGTTCGTTTCTTGTATATTATATTGGATGGTCATTTTCTAATTACATTTGAAAGTAAAAAAAATGTGATGTTAATCATTCATACGACAAATTCGGATATGTTTATACATAATACACTGTGTTTCAAAAAAACACAAAAAAAAATTCGAGGTCTAATTATAACCAGCATTGGTTGAATGCATTGGAAAATGTAGGTACCTTAATTTTGCAAGTACCTACATAATACACTGTGTTTCAAAAAAACACGAAAAATACTATTGACGTCAAATTGTAACCAGCATTGGTTGTCATTGGTTGTCTTTTTTTGTGTAATGAAAATCATACATTAATTTACAAAGGTACATGAAATTTAAACATCCGAATTTTTCCCATCATCGATAAACGATTTTTTTTTACTTTGTGGTATCATTTATAGCAATAATTAAATGAAATAAAACACAACTTTGTGTACACCACTACAATTATAGCTTTTATTCAATTGATTAAAAATTACTCTACGTGTTATGAGAACAAAGTTCTCTTCCTCAGGAGGATTTTTTTTAGTATACTTTGTATCCTCCTGAACTTTGTTCTCGTAACATGTAGAGGAATTTTTATTCAATTAAATAAAAGTTATGATTGTAGTGGTGTAAAAAATGTTGTGTTTCATTTCATTTAATTCATTCGAATTTTTAACTGAAAAAATCCGTTATTGGTACATTTTGTATTAAAGCTATGAGATTATTTTACTTAAAAATGGAATATATATTTTCTGAGTAAGGTTAAACTAAAAGCTTGGCAGGGTACAAATCACTAGCATCGTACTTGCAGATACGTGTTGCACATTTGTAGCTGAAAGAAAACAGGAAACTATGGAAACAAATAGGGAGACAGGAAAAGGAAACGGGGACGACAGGAAAGTTCTGGAACATTAAGGGAGGAAGGAGGCGTTGCCTTGGAGAATATTATGACTACTCAACTTATTCAACCATTAATTATCGTATTCTTTATCTTCTACAAACATATTTTGCAAATAAGTCCAGATAAGCTATAACTCTGGTAATTCAACAACTGATTGTTAATTTACAAACGTGCATAATATTTAGATGGGTGGTGGCAGAGCGGTTAGCGCGCTGGATTAGTAATCCAGTGGTCGCGAGTTCGAATCCTACCACGACCGATTTTGTTCACCTATGGCACAGGCATTTATGGTTTATTTAGGGAAAGTATGAGGATATATATGTACTTGTTTCAAGGACATATACATTCTTTAAAAATTAAAAAAACAGTGAGAAGGCAAGGTACGTCCGATTCTACAATTTTTAGAACTTTCTGGCTAAAACAGGTGCGTTCCTATTCCATTTAGTTCAAGTTGATATTATACAACGCTGAAATAAGAAAATTATTACTCTAAGTAAGTCACTAATTATTTTTATTTTATTTTACTTTTCGGGCAACTATAAAAGGTACCATGTCAAATATTAATTTAAAATGCACCCAATAACAAGTTGCCACATTCTGGAGAATATTAATCGTCCCACAGATCAGGACTGAAAACACAATTAAAAACTGTGCGTCCAATGGGAATCGAGCCCAGGACCTTTGGATCAGCAGTCAGATACCTAACCAACTGAGCCACGAAGGCCGACAATTCAATAGTTCTATTCCCTATTCTATAACTACATTTTAGTCCAATCAACTGTCAAAACGCTCCGAAATTTAGTTCACACCAAATTGGAAGTGATATTTAAGTCAAGTTGAAAACATCAGTTGTGTACGGTAACAAATAAAAGTGGATATTTTACACGTGTTGCGTTATGTTGAAAATAAAAACCGAAGAATATCAGTGCAAATTAATCGAAATGTAAGGTAAAGCGACATCACGTCGACATGACATAAATAAACATGGCCGAACAGTGCGCAGTACGCATGCGTAGTCTACGCCATAGACAAATTAAGTTCAAATTACTATCTACGGTGCACTAATTTTGTAGTTTTTAATATTAGGAACAACGTCAATTACAGAATACGAAATACAGAATACAAAAAGATACTGAATTGGACGCATTGTATACGAGGACAACAAATTTACTGGTTTTGGAAATTCGTATTACCAACATATATTTTCGTCAGAAAAATTATATTTAATGAAAAATATTTATTCGACGCAATATTTTACCCTTCTAATAAAAATCTTTTTTCTAAAAAGCTGACCGGTGCTTTCTGTGGACATCTTAGTTGATCCTGGCTCAATCATTTATGGAAACCGATCGGATAAAATAGCACGAAATACGAGCAAACAAACCAATAAAGAAGTGATCGATATCTTAAACTGCCTGTCACGTTTCTATTTTCTGATTGGATCCGATTGTAAAAGTCACACGTACCTACTAAATGACATGTGAAGAAACATCGTACAACTTTTACACAATACCACAAACAGTTTTTCATGTGATATGAGATACAATTCATATCAATGCATAAACCTGCTTAGCATCCCGTGCTAGCGTATACCTTGAACTGTGAACAAATTATAAAATTTCACCGAGTTGTTTATATGTAAAATTTTCTCGTTTGCAATCTGTTGCAATTTAATTCGATTTCTTTGTTTATGTGTGAAATTGTGAGCAATCAATTTGATATTCCGCGTGCATAACGAAATATTATGTTTATATTATTATAAAAATCACCTTTAATTATATATTCAAATAAGTACATTTTTTGATGTATCTGGTTACCTACAACATCATATTTTCATGATTTCCTTAAGCATTAATACTTTTCCTTAAACATTAATATAGATCGGACATCTTCTTCATCAATATAACATTAAATTTTATTCTTTGAAAGATGTTTTTTTATGTTTAACGTAGGTACTACCTGATTTCATGACAATGCGAAATGTTATACGACATTTTTTTAACATCTCAATAGAGATGAAGTTGGAATATTATAGAAGAAATAAGAACTCAAGGCAACTACAGGGCTTGCGACCTGTCATCGGCTGGTTTACGAAATCACTGTGCGCGTGCGCAATGGTAAAAATATTAGATTACGAAATGTATTTGAAGAATAAATTAATGTCAAGCTTAAAAGATACCATTTTAATAATCAAATATTCCTCGAAATAAAGGCTTTAAATGTGTCAACAATGAAATATCAATAATTTACATTCTCATATGGTTTATAAAACTCACATCTAATCCAAATCGATATAAATCTACAATATTACATTAGAAAAAAAATGTTTTTTTGTCGTTAGAGCACAATGACATATTATATTACGGTTCATTCGAAGTAATCTTATTTTTAATATACTGAGCTCTATTTCTAAATACAAACGCATCTTATTATCTAAATAAGAAGAAACCATGTGTTTGAAATAAATTGAAAAATGAAAATAAACTATGTATGTAAATAAAAAGCATGTTGAGTAATAATTTATTAATCTGTAACGCAATCAATTTAGACCCCCGTGTTGGGACTAATAACAACCTATAAATTTCATAATGAAATCAAACCAGAGTATTCCAATTCAAATCCGTCCCGGGACCTGTTCTTTGGGTATACTAGTATAGGTACATTGATATCAAATGAGACTAGATATGTCTTAGTAAGTTGTTAACAACGTAAGAGCAAGAACGAAATACGAAGAAGGTGTATGTGAGAATAATTTGATGTTACGATGATCACTGGGTTAGTCGTGTGGAACGATTTGTCATGGACTTTGTAGATAATAGGTTTTGTGGTTGTACAAAAAACCACACTGCTGGACTTGTCTGGTGGGCATTCGATATAACTCGTTAAAAGCTTCTCTGGATGAGTAACCATTGGAGCTTAGTGCCATCGCAAGCTTGACCCTAGAGTCTATGTTTGAACAGATCAAATGACAGAAAAAAAATATTTATTTTATTTTTATTTTACATCTTGTTTTTTTTAACAATATTACAAATAAATTTACAAAATACATAATAATATACTATGGTAAAATTGTTGCATTACCTCATTAAAAAGATTAAAACCTTGTGCTTGATGAGGGAATCATTTGAGATTAGATAATAGGTACAGTTAATACATAGTTATACAACGGTGAAAAAAGAAAACAAAAAAACAAATATAGGTACATAAAAAAAACAATAGAAAACGGGAAATCGAAACAATTTTGGTTATATCAATACATACATCATTATACTTATGTACACCAGTTTAGATTGTGAAATGTTTTTTCAGTATTGTTTGAAACTTTTAAAATCATTAATCTGTTTTATTTCATCTGGAAGGCAATTGAAATTCTTTATTCCCATATAAATGTAATTGTTTTGCATTTGTCTAGTATTACATTTATGAATTTTAAAATCGCTTCGGAATCGTAGTAACATATTTTTTTTCAAACTTTTGCAATAAGTAGGTACATTATGTTTAAAAATTTGTAAAATTGACGTTTTTTTATAAATATTTTCTATTTTAGTTACTTTGAATGTATCAAAAAGTGTTTTTGTGGGAAATGTACGTTTTTTCTTTAGTATAACCTTTATTGTTATTTTTTGTACAACTTTAACCCGGTTTAAAATATTGTCATATGCTCCTAAATATGTGATATAATTATTCTCCTAAGATAATCTCGATTTTTTTTTTAAATGACATAAACAGAATTTTAGGCTGGAGGCACAACTTCATGTTTTCCCGCATATCCCAAGTGGATACCCTTGTCAAAACAATATTTAAAATATACCTTGGTCAAATTATTTGAGTCTTTTTTATTTTAAAACAACACTATCCATGATACTGCCATATAATCGAAAATATTTCAAAAAAAAAAAATTTTTTTTTCATACCAGAACACAGCTTGTAGACCAAGAGCCAGTGACAGCCAAATTTACGTCAAAGTATAAGGCTGATTTTTTTTCTGTAAAAGGATACCATAGCGGGAAACAACGATTGGATAATATTAACCCTGAGTAGTGGTGATTTTCGAAGATAACAGTCTTCAAAATGTTGAAAATTGCTATTTTAACACGATAGTTAAGGTATTTTTTTTTTTAATTAATTATGTAAGACTGTAAGAAATTACCCCTTCTATTGACTTTGGTTGGTGGAAACCCCCCGACAGGTAACTTTAATTGTTGTCTCTTTAAAGGTGTCTATATTTTTTTTTTGGGTCCACTATGCCAAATGACGTAATTCTAGAATCGAGGGATCTAACACTATAGGTATTGTTGTATAATGGACATACAGGTTTAAATATTTTACAAATTTTGCTTGTGAAGTATGACACATATAATATTTCGAAGAAAAAGAGTACATACTTATAAAATAAATTAATTTTATATATGACTTATGAAATATTCAAAGGTAGAGGCTTTTACATTGTGGAAATACATTTTAAAAATATTAAAATAACGATGTAACTTTGTTTAATTCCACTTATTTATTTTTTTCCACAACTAGTTTCAAGAACTACCGTACTAGTTCTTGAGACTAGTTGTTGAATAAAAATAAATAAGTGGAAGTAAACAAAGTTACATTGTTATTTTAATATTACTTATGAAATATGAAAAAAATAAAAATTGAACATGCACAACGAATTCTTCAATACCTACGTAATATTAATAAAAAAGGCATTTCGTATAAACCATGTCTGCGGATCCTTAAGTTGTAGATATAAAGAAATATGTTTGAAATAAAATATTAAGTTCAATATATAAAATATCAATATATTAAATATGATAAAATATCACTAAAGCACTGAGAAAAATAATTCGTGGTATTGTCGTCGGCCGATTTATAAATAGATTTAATATGCACGTACGGTGTAATTATTTTGCATATAGAGAGCTGAAAGCAAATCTCATTGAGACCGTAGCGAAAATCTAAAACACAGCGAGAGTGAGAGAGCACACTCGGCTTAAAATTTTTAACAAACACAAAATTATGCAATAGCCGACTCGATTGCCCGTCTCTGTCCGGTATTGGGTACAAGATTGAGTGAGAGAGGGACGAACGATATCGGTGTATACTGTATAGTGTGTGGGAGCGATATGTGCAGTGCAAGGGGCGAGCGTAACGCACCCTCCCGTAACAAAATATTGGGGTGGACTCTGTATGACTCACAGTTATACCCCCTCCAATCCCACATTCCTCCCCTTCCTTCATAGTCCTCCTACCGCCTCCCCCATAACTGTATAGACTACCCCGCCAGACACCCCACCCCACACTCCTCCAACATGCACTTGACTCTACGAAGCTTCCTCGAAAGGATCTTCTACGAACTGAGAGAAAACCAACAGTAAAATTTGTTTAGGTAAAATAAAACAAGAAGAATTAATGAACAAATATATAACTTTCATATTAAGTTTTATATTAGACCTTGATAATGTCGAGCCACCTCGGCGAAAACGAACAGTAAAATTTGTGCATGCTAATCGAATTTTTGTGTAATAATACTTTGGTATATACTTGATCATTAATTTTAAAATGGATTTTCACTCTGTTAACACAAGACTTAAGAATCATAAAATAATAAGTTTTAAGTTCCACCGTAATTTAATGACACAACCATTATCGGTAATATAGTAACCATCTTTATGTAGAGTGTGACAAGAAAGGTGTAACTAAAGCTTATAATAAAATGTAAATATGAGGAGTTTGCAACAGTAAAATTATTAATACTAGATTTTTTTTATCATATAAGGCCGAGAAAGAGTTGCCATGATCATTGAAAAGAGATTTTGAAAGATAGGAACATATGACTTTGGGAATTTATGACGCGAATTATGGCTGTAAATGAGGCAAAACATATACAAGTATAATATGTATTTTTTAATTATTTATTAATTTATAAAATTTACATTTGGATATAATTTTTTTACACTAAACTGTATTTACAGTTTTTCAGTGCAAGCTCTTCTCGTACGTAGTTAAGTAGTTATTTAACCATCAATATATATCTACACGTATACAAAACATTAAAATTAAACCATTTTACAGTGAAAATAAAGCACAATCAGAACAATTAAAATAATGTAAGTCGAAAAGAAAAAAAAATATGAATTAAATATAATTTTGATAATGTATATAGGGTCGTTTTCATGAAAATCTCACCTCAAGGACGCTGAAAATTGATTAAGTTGTATCATTTTAGCTCTGATGGTAAGATTTATTCTGAACGAAGATATATTTTCGTTTTGTGTGAGGGTGTGTGGGAGCTTATTCCATGCATTTGGCATAACATCACGATGGAAGTCTGGCGTCCGGTTCTCTCAGCCTACCCCAAAAATGGAAACAGCGCGATGGTATGTAAAAAGTCGATGATAATAATAAATATGAGCACTATTTCACCCTGGTAAGAGAACAAGCAAATCCGAAAAATATTTAAATAGAATGATTTTGCTCTTCATACACTTTTTTATCTAATTATTCATATTGTATTTGTTGTTGATCAAAGAATCGTTTGAAACATGGTGACACTCACCCTCTATGATAGGGCAGAGTATATTAATCGCATTCTGTTCCCTAATGACAACAAATTACAGGGAAAATTATACCACTCAGTGAAAAGGGCCAATCGTTTATCTCAACATTGACAACTCAACGATAACAATAAAATATCCTTTTAATGATTTCAATTTTATTGATGTCCGAATAATCAGTTGCTGGGGTTATAAAAAATCGAGCAAAGAATGTTTGATCTCATTAAAAAGCAAACCTTTGATGTACAAGAAGGTATATTAATTGCAGTGCGACTACTTTTCTGGTTGATTTAGTGCAAGACATTTGTATCATTAGTATTTTTTTAATTTGAAGCAGATAAAAATTAAAACGATCTCTTTTCTACAAAATGGATAAGTATTTATAGATCCATTTAATCAATACTCTGCCATTCTGCACACGTTATATTTCATTGAATTAATTGTATATAATATATTAAATTAATGGAACGTCATTATATATTTTACGATTTTATTGCACTTAAAGAACTCGAACTATTTCATTCCACAATCAAAGTATATTTAATAAAGTAGGTACATTTTTTCAGGTAAAACGAAATTGTGAATTATACCTACAACACAAAAAAAGTTTCTTGAAGCATACCAAATTAAGTGATTTTTTTCTTATCATGATTATTCCTAATCGAGAATATTTTGAAATATCTAAGGATAACGTGAAACGGTTCAATATATTTTCATAAAAAAAATGTCAAAAAGCTGAGCATTTGATTGTAATTTTTATATAAAAGCTGTTTTTATTATCTGAAACTAAAAAGTACCAACTATAAATTTTAAAAACGCAGAAAAGGCTTGCACTAGCTGAACATAAACCATGTTCATACGTATTAATTTTGTACGCATTCACATTTTTTGTAAAATATCAATTTCAATAATGCATTATCAGCGCTGACATTGTATTGCAAGGGTGACTTGGATCGAAACAAACAAGAAACATTATAAAACACGAGTCGGCATTAAAATGATAAAATTATTTATTCAAAGTCTGCCATCGGGAAGGAGTGTCAAACTGTACCCGAATACTCGGCGCCTCGTTCTGACCCCTGTATTTGGTAGATTGAGGACAGACGTACACAACGGGGGGTGAATAATTCCAAGAGGACGAAAAGTGATAAGAGAATAAGGAAAACAAAAAGTTCACTGAACTTTTAAAATATCAACTGTAATCAAGTGCATTATATAAACTTGGAAAATGTCAACTGTAATTAAGTGCATTATATAATAAACTTGGAAAATTTCAACTTTATTTTAGCGCATTATATAAACATGAAAAATATCAACTGTAATCAGGTGCATTATATAAACTTAGAAAATGTCTACTGTAATTAAGTGCATTATATAATAAACTTGGAAAATTTCAACTATATTTAAATGCATTATATAAACATGAAAAATGTCAACTGTAATTAAGTGCATTGTATAAACGTACATTTATTGGCGAAATACAGTATCTAAAAATATAATTATACTTCATCGGCTACGTCGCTTCAGCCTTCGTGGCTCAGTTGTCCTGAGCGAAAGGTCCCGCTAAATAGAAGAGAGTAAAAATAAAGTTTGCAATAAATATATATTGAATAAAGGTACTTGTTAACTATAGGAGCTCAGTATATTGAAACAATAATAGGCTAAAATGTCATCAAATAACAGCCCGTTTTGAAATAAAAGGTAATTTGAGTTTAAACTATTTACGCTAAAAAATACAATTTTGTTTTGCGCATTGCTGTACGATTTTTGTAAGTGAATAAAATGATTAAATATTTTGTTACAATGTGATAATCCCCTATAATTGACAATTAGATACTAAAATTAATATAATACATGTATACTACATACGTGACGCCACTAGTTTGGAAATGACTAATATAACCAATAAATTGTACTAATATGCATTGTAACTACAACAGTAGATATATTTATCTAATTACTATATACACATAACAAATACTTTTTAAATCTATGAGTACCTAAATACAATTTTATATAATCAAGATAAAAATCGCAAAAACGTGACTTCACTATTGCAATAATACCAACCTTATACTTTTAGAGTGAAAATATAATATAAGGTACATTATCATGATATGTACCAAAATTATGAAATCACTGTATGTACTACGTTGAACGTAAGTTATATGTACCTGCTGGTTGTAGAGTAAATTGATCAATTTGTTGGAAACAGGAAACGAGTGAATACATTTAACACAACATGAAACTTAATAATATTACTTACTACCGACTGAGCTCATAAATGTCGGATTGGTGAAAGCTTTTCAAACAGTCGTATAAAAATTAACAAAGTAATTGAATTACTACAACTGACTTATTTTAAGTCTTTAATTAACAACACTAATGATAATCTGCGCTGACATCTATAAGCAGAAGAACTTGTGAAAGAAATTATGCGTTGCGTTCATAACCATCATTATTCAGTAGGTTATTTTATCTTATAGTATAGCTAATGTAGTATATATTATCGAAAAACAAAATAGTTCAAAAGTGGCTGTAGTTAGGTGAGATACCTGATGTCAATCGCTAATAATTGTTTACAGTGCTTTGACTGTGACATCGTTTTTGTCATGGTTTGATTAAGACCCTATAACTTTCAGTGTCACGAGCGACAAAAGACTACCACACTTTTAGGGAGTTAGTTAGATATTTACAGTTTATGTACCTACATGTACATTAGGTGCCTTATGAGAATTAAGTAATATTTCATTCGTATATTTGTATTTTTTTGTGAGATTCAAAGAGAAATGAAAAATACAATTTATTAGATATAAGTACATGTCATATCAACTCCCAAACTAAGAGTGCCTGCTGTATGATATAATATGAAAGAAAAATAGACAAAAAGATTTATATAAAAATGAGTATTTACATCAAACACTACAAGAATACCAGAACTACACCTGGGTTAGTGTATTTGTAGATAAGAATTTATAATATAAGACTATTTTTTTATCATCTTATTAATATAAGAATATATCCTCGTTGGTAAAAAAATATTTTAATTTGATAAAAAAGTGTATACAATAAAATCTTCTTTTACTAAAACCTGTACGAGAAAATATAAAAAAAAAAAATAAAAATAGAAAATAAAAATAGAAAATATAAAATTATTTAAGTATTCACTAGTTGTCATAATTAAAATCATGATTATTATCGACTCATTACCGACGGCAACCTTGATTCTCTGGACTTGACACACTGGTTACATGGATAAAATCACTAATAAAAGTATTAAAATAAATTACCGGGAAATAAAATAACATAATATTCCAGAAAATAAATAACAAATCCACCAAATTCGATACCAAAAAAATATAACAAATACCCTTAAACCCTAAACTAACAAAATGATCTTATTTGATTTTGATTCAACAAATAATGATCAGTTTTCAACCATATTAGGTATGTAAAGTGATTAAAATTACTATTACGTATCAGACATTCAAGCAACAATATTAATATCGCTATAAATTGATATGCTTCAGCTTAATGACTAAATATTCACTTGGTACACGAAAAAGCAATGAATTAATGACCTTAAGTAATATGATATCAACTTGCACAATATAAACTCTATATATTAGACAGACATATTATAAATTAGGAGCAGTTAGAATATGAGTATCTAAACTCGACTCAGCAGTTCCAAACAAGTCGAAATCTCGCGCTCCGTTTTAAAAATAGTAATTAAATTCTTTCTGATGACATACTTAACTTAAGGGCGTGTTAGTTGTCAAATGCTAAAAAATACAAAAATCGTACCAAATAAAACAATACAAAATAAACTTTGTGGATTAAAAAAAATTCTTCGGTAAAAATTTTTTTAAGAAAAGATCTACAGAATAAAACAAAATGGTCAAAAAACGACAATATTATGTGTGTAAGTAAAATAAAGATTTATGAATCAGTATAAAAAAATATTTATGAAGTGCATCAAATATAACAAGACTTTATGAAGAACAATTATTTATATTATTATTCATAAAGATTGAGATGTATAAAACAAACATAATTGAAAAAATATTTTCAATTGAATCTCTACCACAAAGATGATTAAAAACTAGACGGGATTGGGAGAGGACAAGAAACACTTTGAATTGCCAAAAAAAAATTGAAGGCAATGAATGCAAAATTTTGCAATAAATTTACGCCATCTACAACTGTTCACCTCGCGAGTGGGGACCATATAATATGTAGGTATGTTGAGAACGTGTGTTTGGGACGTGTGTGAATAGTGAATAGTGAATATGTTGTGTCGTGTGAAGATACATTTTGGTAAATCTCTGATCTTAGATTTGTACAGACAACAATGATCCGTTATTATGAATGGAAAAGTCAAGCAAAAGAAAACGCCCACAAGATACATACAGCTAATCAATTACTTAATTATATTTTTGTAAACTATTCATTGTATATTCTAGCAATAGACATTATTATAACTATCATGAGTTCATAAGGTAAGCACTTGTGAGTCAAGAAACACAAAAATCTTACCGATCGGCAGAAAATTAAAACACAAGAAATCTTTTTTTTTATATTAGATAGGTACCTACATTAGAAACTGGCTAGTTTGATTCCAAATTACAATTTTCATATTCATTTAAACAATTTTAGAAATCAAGACAAACAAAGTGAATCATAATACTCAATAATGAAGCTTTCTTAAAAAACAGATACTTAGTCGAATAAACAAAATAATGATCGTTGAATGAACATAAACGGAATGCAAAAGAAAGTTAAGGTTACTAGGTAGGTACTCGAATATTCATATTTCGTAAAGAAACTAAACATTTCTTATAATACTCGACGCATAGACAAGCGAGAAAACTCGGAAATTTTATGATTCCTTCTTTCACAAGGTTGGCATATTTTTGTGCAAAAATTCTATTTCGTAAAAGATAAAAGTATTCGCAATATTCATTCATTCATTCATACCATCACGGCATATCCCACAATGTGGGGTAACCAGCGAAAGGTGTGCGGGTGCATTGCCTTATAAAAGGGAGAACAACACATCTATGTATACCCACACACTAGTCTCGTTTCACCAAAAAAGGCACTACATTCAGAATGGGTGGTGAACCTCATTGCTGAACTATGTGAGATGTTATTGTTGCCTGTTGTATTTTCGATTACCCGGCTCTTGTGGGACACTCGAAAACAATAATTTAAAAGAATGGAAGCACTATTCGAAGCCGGTGCCTCACAGCTAGCATCTTTCAATATCTTCAACTTCGCACAGCCTTCGAATCTGTTTCGTATTCAGTCACAAAGTGTTTTGCCAGCAATGTTTCTGAGTACTTTGATTTAGCTGGTTTAAAATAAGTTTTTGATTTATTGTATTATAAGCAAATGCTGGCTTTCTAAACATATCAGTTGGAAATGACTTAATTAGGCGAAACGATCGGCACTTTGAAGGAAACAAATCTCTGTGGATAAATCAGAGATTTGATCTTAATTAAACCTTAATACGGAGATTAACGAACGAACGAGTTATTAAGAACGAAGCGATCGCTTCTTTCTGATAAAGGATTCAACATTGTAATAGATCTCAAGTTTTGTATTTTTCTTCTTCTTGTGTCGCTTCTAACTGAGGTATATGGGATACAGTCAAATTTAAAATTATTGCACAAAAAAAGATTTTAAAAAATAAGACCAATTATATGCTAATCACAAGAGTATATAACAATTTATAAAAAATATTAATAAAGTACAAAAAAAATACCAAAAAATGTAACTACTTTTTTTACACAAAATAATAAAATGAATCTAAAGAAAAATATTAAAAACAACATCGACGAAGTTAACATAATAGCTTTGAAATATTATACTGTTTGCAAATGAAATTAAAAAACATATTCGACAAACTCTTCTTTTTGACCCTGGTATTGTCCCAACTTACTCCCTATATTGGCTATTGGAGTCGCCTCCCTGGCAATGTCCCAACTTACTGCCTATATTGGCTATCGGGGTCGGCTCCCTGGTATTGTCCTAACTTACTGCCTATATTGGCTATTGGGGTCGGCTACCTGGTATTGTCCCAACTTACTGCCTATATTGGCTATCGGGGTAGGCTCCCTGGTATTGTCACAACTAACTGCCTATATTAGCTATTGGGGTCGGCTCCCTGATATTGTCCCAACTTACTGCCTATATTGACTATTGGGGTCGGCTCTTCTCGTCCTCAGGCTGTATACTCTGCGGTTTTGGGTATCACTTTCATGCAAGCCGTTTCGTTGTAGGACCATTTTGTAAAAAAAGATATACTATATTGAATCTCAAAGCAAGCAGTTATTTTACTTACCCTATGATGGACATAGTATATTTGTATACATATTGTAAAGTGTGGTGACCGTGACATGGAAGACTAAAACAACTTGTGTTTCTGACAAAGGTACCACTGCCACGGAACTGGTATACCCTACAAAAGCTATAACTTCAATCCGCTTGCATTTTCACTCATACTACAGGAATAAATATTCATCTGAACCGGTTTTGCATAATGATATCATCTCACTCTTAAACTTGTCCGGTGTTTTACCTGTATTTTGTTTTCGTTTTCATTTTTTGCCCATAGGAAGCTATGTAAAAATTCGTGGGACCTCGAATGTTTCGTTTGACCGTTCGTATTAAAACAACACAGGTCTTTTTTTGTAAATCGTATATCATTTCAAATGGAAATAATTTTGCAGCAACACCATATTATATGAATTCAATTGTGATTTTGAATTACTACCATATTCTCTCCTGAAAAGTTAAGATTCAACAATAATAGAACTCATTCGACTCCTTTTGAATATCCTATAAAAGATTTTACACATATCATTCTTTCTTTGCTTATTTATGGAATCATTGGTTGGGGAGGAGCATATGACAATATTTGAAACCAAATTAGAGTTGTACAAAAATTAATCATAAAGGTTATACTTAAGAAAACACGCACATTCCCCACTACAACACTATTTGACATATATTATATTTAAAGTACCCAAAGTAGATAATATTTATAAAAAAGTGTCAATTTTGTAAATTTTCAAAGATAATGCTTTACAAAAATTTGACAAAAATAAGTCTCTGCGATTCCAAAACGATTTTTAAATACCCAAATGTAATACCTACAAGACAAACACAAAACAACTATATTTATTTGGGAATAAAATGTTTCAATTGCCTCACAATTTAACAAAAATTAAAATTGCACCTAACATTCTAAATTGGTTGTTTTCGATTTGTTCTTAGATATGTTTGATTTGTTGTTTGATATGTTTCAATTGGCAGTATTTCCTTGTATTTATTTGAATATGTGTTTTGATATCTTTGAATCGTCTGTATTTCTCATTTTTTCAATAATTTTCATGTATTTCTTTTTTTTTTTTATTTAAATATGTGTTTTGATATGTTTCAGTTGTCTGTATTACTCATTTTCATTTATTTTCAAACTTTTTTAATGTTTATTTGATTTTTTGTTCACATATGATTTGATTTAATTACTTTGTATTTGATATTTTTTTATTTTTTATAAGTGATTCCCTCATCAAGCACAAGATTGCAATCTTTTTGATGAGATATTACAAAGAAAAATACATACATACATACCATCACGCCATGTCCCTCACGGGGTAGGCAGAGAGAACCGAACGCCACATTTTTCTATCTTGACACGCATTCATCGCCTCCTTAACATTCATACATCGTCTTATACATGTTCGTCTGTTGTTCACGCTTCTTACATTTCCATCTTTCAAAATATCGTTTACATGGTCGTGCCATCCTTTTCTTGGGCGCCCGCGACCTCTTATTCCGTTCCTGTCAGATTTGTATATTTTCTTCGTCAGGCGTTATTCGTTCATTCTCCCCAAGTGGCCAAACCATCTCAATGTGTTAACTTTCATTCTGTTAATTACATCTTTCTTTATCTTACATTCTTTCCTTGTATCTTCATTCCGAACTCTATCATACATCGTTCTGTTACAAATTCTTCTAAGCGATCTCATTTCAACTGCATTTATTCTGCTTTCGTGCGACTTCTGCCATGTCCAGGTCTCACTTGCATACGTCAATGTTGGCACTACGATTGCGTTATGAATGGCAACTTTAGCGTCTCTTGATATGTTGCGATCATTCATAACTGGTCTAAGTGCTCCATTCACTCTGTTTCCTGCCATAACTCTTCTTTCAATATCCTTATCAGGCCGTCCATTCCGTTGGAACATACTACCCAGATAGACATACTCGTCGACTTGTTCAAGCCATTCATTCTCTACTTTTATTTGACACACTGTTCTGCTTTCACTCTTTTCAAAGACCATTACCTTTGATTTGCTGGCATTCATTTTAAGTCCGTTTTCTATGCATCCTTCATATACCATACTTACAAGACACTGTAACTCTTCCATACTTTCTGCTAACAATACTTTGTCGTCTGCATACATCAGATCACGTACTGTTACAGTACTCAGTTTCAGACCCTTACTTTCATACTTAAGGGCTCTTATGCAGAAATCAATGTAGAGATTAAAGAGCCAAGGGGACAACACGCACCCCTGTCTAACGCCATTATTTATAGAGAACCAAGTTATTGTTGTGTCGTTAACACGAACACATGCTTTGCTGTTCTCATATAATGAAGCGATTGCACGTATCAGCTTACTCTTCACTCCGTACATCGATAGTATATTCCATAGTTTTTCTCTTACGACTTTATCATAGGCCTTTTCAAGGTCTATAAAGGCGCAGAAAAGTTTTTGGTTTTTTCCCAAAACCTTTTCTGTGACCATACGTAAAGAAAAAATTTGGTCTATACATCCTCTGCCGCCAACAAAAGCCCCTTGAGCATCCCAAATCTTGCTCTCTGTAACCTTTCGTACTCTTTGATCCAGGATCCTTGCATACATCTTACCAACTGAGCTTAGCAAACTTATGGCTCTATAGTTTTTGCAGTCGAGCTTCGATCCTTTACCTTTATACAAAGGTACCACGACTGCATTTCTCCAGTCTGAGGGAGTGTGTCCTTCTTCCCAACATTTGTTGAAAAGAGAGAGACACCACTCCAACGTCTGTTCGCCGCCATATTTTATAAGTTTAGCTGATACACTGTCATACCCGGCAGCTTTCCCCGCTTTCGCGTGTTTTACTGCTTCAAACACTTCTTCTTGCGTTATTTCATCCTTATCATCTTCACTTACTTGCCATGTTCTCTGACTCACGTCCCCTCTTACTCCGCTATCATACAGTTCCTCGAAATATTCTTTCCATCGCTCTTTCACGCCATCTTCGTCCATAATTATTTTTCCATCTTTATCATTTATTCCTTTCGAAGCTTTCACAGTTCCATTTTTTCTTTTCGCTACGCCTTTCCAGAACATTTTCATGTTTCCAGGAAAGTCGTTGGCTATTTTCAGGCTTTCTTTCTCTTTTATACCATCTTTTTCCCTTTTTACTGTGTCTTTGACTACTTTCTTGCATACTTTATAATTCTCTTTTGCTCTTTCTTCATTATTCGATCCTTTCGCGGCTAATAATGCCATCCATGCTTTCTTCTTTTCACCCACAACTATCTTAACACTCTCATTCCACCAAGCCAATTTTTACAAATATTTTTAAAAAAATATTTGTTAAAATTACTATACTAGTGAATTATATCTTTATGTGTATTATAAAGTTATATGTTAAATAAATTAAAATAAATATTAAATAAGCTCCTAGAAACTGCAACTCAATTTGTGTTGATAATTTTTATTCTTTAGACAAATATGTTTACGCAAATCTGTGGTGACTTCGTTATGAAACCGTCGCGTCGCAGCATTTTCTAGAGTGTTTTGTCATGCTCTCAAGTTTCGAAAACATTGCAACAAAATAATTTGTTAAACACTGATATCACTAATGTTAATAATATTAACGGCGCATTTCGTTTGAAATTGTTAATCTGTATCACCAATTTCACCATATAATCTTAACGTTGAATATGAACGTGGCCGCCGAAATTCGACACGCGGTTACGCAAAAACACGTTACTTAAATAAAAATGAAATGATGATACCGAATGATGTTGTTTCATCAAATAATCATCATCATGATGACAGACTGACAGCGGCAGAAGTCTCGGACAGTAAATATAGCGAGATTTCCCCAAATGACTGTTATGAACGGCCCAAGTAATGACCACAATCATGATTATGCAAAACACCTCGCGGTGAAACCATTCAAATAAAATGTAATTAATACGTGTTCGCAATAGAGTGATACATAAACAAAAAAATAAACGAAACCGTTCAAATAATTTTAACAATTGAATCCGTTCTTACGTATCATGCCTAGGAATAATATTCGTCACAGAAATTTAAGATTTTAGTTTAGGTTAGGTATCCTCTTATCTCAAATGTAAAGTTTATAGAAAAATGTGTTACTTCAAATACATAAATACAAAGAAAAGTCACGCCATGCCTTTGTATGAGAGTAATATACAAAATATAGTGGGTCAATTGTGCAATTGTGCAATATAAGTTTTGCGCAACACTACTACACGAACAATGGGGTAGTGTGGTTCAATCAACTCAAAACAGACTCATAAAATATTGACTGATTTGTAAGTTATATTCACTTCATTTTGTAGAGCAATACTTAATTCTGTAAATATAAATTTTCTTTATTTTTAAATGTCTCCTAAACACACGAGTGCTTGCACTCAAGGACAATATGATATTTTGCTTTGCTTGCACTCAAGGACAATAACGTGGGTTCAATGGTATAATTAGATAACTCGAATTTCCAAGTCATAATAAATATTTACTAGTCATTATAAGTACATACCCTGCAACAATGGTAGGTAAGCGCTAAAATAAATATTTACTATTTTAATCTTTTAAAAATAATTTAATAATATTAGGTAAGTTAAATTTATACATGTGGCTTCTAGTTGTTGTTCAACAATATACTATGTTTTATTATACAATCCTGCTAAAAGTAATGAATGACATTATTTGTGTAGGCTAAAACTTTGTCATTTTCTCAAATCATCATATTTTGATTTGTCTAATTATAACATTGAACCCACAATATGACGTTATTTTTTATGTTTTTTTACCTTGTGATTGTGTATTTTGAATGTGTTATATTATGTAAATAAAATAGTATACAAATAAAATTATTACTAACAGGAACTTACTTTGGGATAATCTCTGAACATACCAAATAAATGTATACAATTTTTTATTACTCATAATACGCAACAATAAACTACCTACCTTTTCATTAAGCTTCATAATAAGCGCTTTGAGATTACATCTTGATATAATAATACTACATATTACAAAATGTATGTACATATATGTAAATGTGTGAAGGTAACGTATGAAAAGTATGATTACCTGTATGACCCGTGAAAGTTATAATTTGCGACACTTAACCTTTGGCGCGCGCGGGAAATTTAATCAAAAAATTCGCATTGCCATCGTTCTTGTTAAAAGATAGGATATGTTAATGGTTGATATCCAACATGTTTATAGTTTCATTCAACTAACGCAATGTTATGTAAAGGTTCGTGACGAACACCTATTCAGAATATATTTAAATAATCAAGTAAGTATATACACGAATAATATAAATATTGTATTGTGTTACAAAGACCTCCTCGACAGTATCATGCCAGTATCAAGTGAGATTTTAGGGTTATGAATAAATTTGATTTATTCTTTTGTGAGTTTATTTTACAAATCAATTATGAAATATACCAAATAAGTATTATTTTGAAAACTATATCGACATTTTTAATTCTGATATTTCGGTGTCTATCACGTCGAACATCAAGAGTGGTACCTATGTTTACATATGGTACCTGTCTATATGCTCTTTGGTAGAGTTGTAAATATCTTGAACTTACGCGAGAAGGGGGGCGATTTGCACATAAACCAACGAAGCAAAAAGACACAAATTATCCCTCTGCGCAACCGGAAGCTCATTCAAGATATTTGGTAATGTTTATACTTACTTAATATTATATGAATTCATACAGCGCCGTTTAATGACACAAGTTCACTCCAAGGGCGCCTTTAGTAAGTATATTCTTTTTAAGTAACTATAAATCAAGTATAGACGTTGTTTAGTTTAATAATTTACAAACAAAAATTAAATACAGGGTAGCGCCACAACGGACAAAATATCAAGCAGGTAGGTATTCGAATAAGAACATCATCTCAACTCCTTGATACACAGGGAGCAATAATAGTAAGTAGGTTTATACCAGGTGCTCGCCAAGGAAGAGTCAAAATGGCGACCGAGAAGCGGTTGATCAGGCAACCAAGATCATTCACCTTTAACAGCCTCGTATCGAACGTACAAGTCAACCTGCATACATTAGCGTTCACGTCGAAGTCTCTCAACCAGACACTGTCCCCTAAATTCGATGAACCGATGAAAACGACCTTTAATTGAGTGGCCTCTTTAGCTAACGTCTCGTCTGTTTCGTTTTCTTGTATTGTATATATATATTATATAGTTGCACAGGTAGATTTGAATTGGATTCAAACGAGAAATTATTATTTTAATATCCACGCGTGCATATTCAAGAAACAATGGATGAAATCGATAATCCGTGTATTGTTACGTATTCACTACAACTGTCGTGTTTTTAATGCAATCACAAGGAATATTGCAAGTATTCAATTCGTCCATTTTCATTGTGGTTATATACATCCGCTAATAGAAAAATGCAACCTAAAAACTTTTTTTTTTAATTTATTCAAATAAATTTAACGAATTCATGAAACCGTTGGGTAGTTTTGAATATAATTTGTTTTTGACTGTGGAGTGATTTTACACATATTTTATTATTTAAATTTGATATATTTCTCAACTATAAAATTACTTCTTCATTTTCTTAGCCTTGTCCTAATTAAGGTTGGCTCTCTTCCTATGGCGCCAGGATGATCTGTCCTGTACTTTCGGGGCTGGTATTTGGGCTTTATCCATGAGTTTAATCATACTACCCCACCACGTGGATAGTGGACGTCCTTTTCCTTTCCTGTATTCTGGGAGTGTTAGAGTAATATGCAATTATAAAATAACATATTTTTAAGAGGGATACTGTTCCTAAGATTTTTGTTTGGTGGGCGGTTCTATAAATAAAGGGGGATGTGGCCTATGTCAGCAGTGTGTGAGTGGCGTCCCACATACACTACGTACCTATAAGTGCACGCAATATACAGAAACTGCCAGTGCCGTCCGGTAAAATATTGCTTTTGTAACTACACTGTGGGGGTAGGTACAGCAGGTATTTCAACTGTCGATTTGTCGATGTGTTTGTATAATTGATAAATATGTATAACTACTTGCATGTAACACATGACATCCAACTGTCGATGGCAATAGTATGTATAGTTGAAAAATATGTATAACTAGTTGCATGTAATACATAGATCGAACTGTTGATGGCAATAGTATGTATAATTGAAATATATGTATAACTAGTTGCATGTAACACATGAGATAAAACTGTTGATGGCAATTATACAATATTTTGATATATGTATTTGTATAATTCTTATATTTTTCAATTATACAATTGTATAATTGAAAAATATGGATAACCAGTTGCATGTAACACATGATATCGAACTGTCGATGGCAATAGTACATATGCATAATTAAAAAATATTTATAACCAGTTGCATGTAACACATGATATCGAACTGTCGATGGCAATAGTATGCATAATTGAAAAATGTCAAAAAAATATCTTATAATAAATATTAATTTATGTTTAAGTGTGTATAGTTTGGTACCTATTCTTCAATATTATATATGAAAATATCGATATATCCCCACATAATATTATTTATTTTCCTATTTATTTTAAACATTTTTCACACATTACGTAATAAGTACACAACAGCGAGCCTATTGTCATATGGCAATATCTTCCAACCAACCACATCCATTTTGTGAAGTAAATTGTGTCTATGAAACGTACCAATTTATGTGAATAAAATACTTATTTATAATTCAATGTATATTTGTAGAATCATATAAAATAAAAAAAAAAACAATAAAAAGACGAAGGGGAGAAAAGAGGATAAGGATATGATAAGGAGATCATCTTCTTGCTGTATTCCTTAGAATACATAAACATGTAAATAAAATAAAATTGAGGTCACCCTTTTCAACGTTAACTTCACATATTAAACTTTTAATAATTTTTTCACTTTCATGGTTTATTTTAATTTAATTGACAGTAAAATCTTTTATAAAAATGTACATTATTTATGACTAGTTTTTTAAACCCAGCGTTTTAAAATTTAATAGGATTTTTTTGACAAAATACAAAACACATAATTTTGAAAACATTACTATGTATTGAAGTATCCACACAACAGAAACACATTTCTAAAAAATCATATCACCATATCAAAAACATAACGAAAAAAAGAAAATAAAGGGTTAATTTTTACATCAAAATAGTTTACATAAACAGTAATTTGTTCATTTATGGAGGAAATATATAAAATTCAATACTACACAAGATGACAATATTATTTTTTTAACAAAATTCCTACATAATACAGTATACTTAAAACTTCTCCTTACTCCTAAATTATTACACATAAGTACACACAAATAAATATAACATACAATGGAAACTTATTTAAAAATAATTTTAAACTTTTCAGGCTACATAAATATAATCCCATCCCATATACAGACAGACAGAAAATTAAAAATAAGTAGTTATGTATTTGATTTAAAAGCTCACTTCACACGGGAAAAACAATATGTTTAGTTAAATAATGTCATTGAAAAAAAGGACTATCATTTTAAATGAATTAATACCTAACATAAATAAATAAACTTATTTGGCAGCACGACCTAAACAAAACTGCAACATTGAACAATATTGATGGAACAAGCGTTATCCTGAGTAACAATGAAGTGATTTCAGCCACAAAAAACATAAAATCCCCTGGAATAGATGAAATTCCAAATGAAATTATAAAATATGGAGGTATTCAGATAGCGATGGAACTGAATTAATTGTTCAACCAAATATTGTAACAATCCGAAATACCAAACGAATGGAGACTGTGCGATTCCTATATTTAACCAAGACAAGCCCGGAAAATTATGGGTTATTTTGTCTTGAAGGATTGTTTACTTTATTACCCTTTTCCGGTTTCGCTTGGATTGCCCGTTCTATATATGGAGGGTCTCTTATTGGCATATTTCTAGGATGGCGTGGATCTACTAATTCGGGAAGAATACAATCATTATAAAATGATACAAGCTTATGTTGCATTTTATCTAGCCAGAATCTATCGTCGCGTGTGAAAATTTCAATTTTCAGAGGTGCACTCTCCCCCGACCAAACAGCGAAAATACATTTTGATTTATTTGTTACGTGCAACTGCCCTTGTATTTGCATATACCAATCACTGTTTTGATGCTTATCGTACTTCCAAATTTGTATCTTTTTTTGCCTAATTGATTCCTCTAATCCAATTTTGTAAGCAGTTATAGGGCATTTTACTTCCACAATCATGTCGTTACCGCATAAACCATCGGGAGTAGCACCAAGAAACGGAAAATTTTCATCAATAAATAATCCACAAGGAATTACTGATATGTTTTCTTGGTGTGCAAGTTGTTGAATAGCAATTTTTTCGTATTTTTTTCCATGATTTATGGATTCGACGCAATGCAAATTTGGTTTATATAATAAATTTTTTACAAACCGAGAGCAACTTATGTTTAAACGTCTTTTCACGACTTTACCGAAAACAGATGCCGTCAACATATTCCTACGAAGCTCTAACCACTCACTGGATTCGCTTTGCAGAATGGTTTCTCGTTCAATATGGTCACGATTAACGGCATTTTTATTTAAGTTATCCAAAAAAACATTTTTGGCAATATCAAAAATATTCGGCGGCATGTCTGGCTGGGTGCTGTTTTCCCCGTAATTGCTGTCACCTTTAATCAAATTCAAAAACCTGTTCTTTTTCCTCGGTTGCTTCTTTTTAAGCTTGTTTTTTTTTAAGCCGCCATTGTTCCAGCTTACTTATGCAGTTTCTTGGACTTAAACCTAAAATTGATTGATGTAACATGCTCAAGGGTTTTCTCGTATTATGTGAAACAACTGCTCCTGCGCATCTAGCCTGGTATGATTGCCTTAACGAAAAATTAATTCGCTTGCAACGGTGCCACTATTGTTACGACCGGAATTGGCGGGAAAAGCGTTTTCCCGCCAAAAAGTGTCTATTTCCACGACAAATTTTCTGACGTCGTCTATGTTTTAAGGTCATTTATAACCATAGAAAGCGCAGATAAATCAAAATACAAAAATATTTACCTTTGTCATTATTTCAATGGTCATAAATGCATCATGGAAACCAACTTGAAGGAAAAATAAATAATATTGGCATCTTTTTACATTTACTTCATCATTTTAAATAATTTTTTCATCGAGATCTACAATTATAACAAAGTATAAACAAAGGTAAATATTTTTATAACTTGATTTATCTGCGTTTTCTGTGGTTATTTTTGGTTTTCGTCTATGGTTGAGTCGTGTAAATAGTCGTAGCCTAGTCTTTAATTTACTAGCATTTTTCATAACACATCCAGATTTATACATTTTTAAATTTACATAAATAACATCTTTTAAAGCATCTTCAAAAATATCCAATTGTGTCCGGTTTGGCAGAAATCTACTCACTGCAAACAGGTGGACGTTGCCTTGAATGATATGGCACGAATAGTCTCGGGGTGCTTAAAGCCTACACCAACTGAGAGACTGTACCCAATAATTGGAATTGCCCCACCACATATTCGACGTAGAACTGCCGCAGATGCAGAGAGGTACAAACAAACCCACGACATACGCCACCCTTTATACCATCACCAACCAGTGGTGTCGCGACTGAAGTCCAGGAAAAGTTTTATTAAGGCCACATCCCCTGTTGAGTCCTCTCAACAGCGTAGAGAAGAACTCTGGCGTCTGGACTCTGGAACGGCACCATGGATGGAACCAAATGAGAGTATCGGAGTTGGAGAACACATACCATATGCTCTATGGAAGACCCTCAATAGACTCAGGGTTGGCGTCACTAGATGCAAAAAAAACCTGCAAAGGTGGGGGTACCTGCCTGCATCAGATGACACCCGATGCGAATGCGGTGCAACCCAGGATGACAGCCACTTGCTGATGTGCCCACTGATGGGAGTGGTCTGTAGTCCTGGGGATCTGATTATGACAAACGACAATGCGATGTCAGTCGCTGCTTATTGGAGTGGTAGAGCTTAGCCGGACACGAAAAAAAAAAAGAAAGATTACCATCAACAGTTGGATATCATGTGTTACATGCAACTAATTTCACATATTTTTCAATGATTCATACTATTGCCATCGACAGTTGGATATCATGTGTTACATGCAACTAGTTTTACATATTTTTCAAATACACATACTATAGCCATCGGCAGTCAGATATCATGTGTTACATGCAACTAGTTTTACATATTTTTCTATTATACACACTATTGCCATAGACGATTGGATCTCATGTGTCACATGCAACTAGTTATACTTTTTAATTCGTTTTTGTTTTTTTTTACATAATACATCTGTATAAAAATGTGATTATACTGAAACAAATAAATATATAAAAAATAAAATTCAACATTAAAATTATATGACTTAGGTATTGTATAGTCTGGCGGCGGTACGCCTCTGGATCTAATAATATTAAAACTTACATATTTTTTGTCCTTACGCTTGTAGTAGTATTAGTAGTTGTTAGGTATAACTCGATAACATAAATAAATATGGGAGTGCAACTTTCGACACAGATTACACGTCCGAACTGGCCAACTCTCAGGGCGGGTCTGAATTACAAACGAGCGAATACAGAAAGTATTCCTTGTGACGACCGCTAGAATAAGTGTCATATTTGCATGACCGTCATACGGGACTTTTATTTTCTAGTCAGCGCAATTTCCAAAATAAATGTTTTTTGAAAATATTGACTGAACATGAAGCATTCATGCAACGCCAGATCGTATTTTTCTTGATATTTTTGTGTTCTTTAATTTAAAAAAAAATATATTGCTCTAAGCCTTATAGTTTATTAGAAATATAAGATAAATGTCATAAATCGGGGTATGCTAATTATTTTTTAGAGCAATAAATACGGATCATAACTAATGGAAACATCGTATTTTTCTTAATGAGTATCCAAACTATCTTATTTATTTTTTTCAAAATGATTCGATTAGTAGTATTGATGGAATATCAAATTGAAAATAGGTAAGCTGGCGACAGTCGTCGTCTTAAGTGTTGATTTTATGGTGGAGTATTTTTTTACCAAGTACCTAATTAAGTAGGTACTCCACGTGGTGAGGTAATATGAGTAAGCTCATGGATAAAGCCCAAATACCAGTCCCGAAAATACAGGACAGATGTATCACCCTGGCGCCGAAAGATTAGGAGAGCTTAAAGTTATAGGACGTGGTAAAGAAAAAGAAGAAGTAGGTAGGTAATAATAATAATAATAATAAAAGACTTTTATTGATTTATACAACGTGGCGGACTTATTGCCCGCAGTAAATCTCTACCAGTCAACCACCATGGTAAATACAGCCAGTAACAGGATAGAAGAATACAAATAGAGAAATAGAAAAAAAATAAAAATACAAAAATAATTAAATAAATCAATCATAAATTAAAAATACAAAATAAATATAAGAAACAAAAAATCATATATGTAAAATATGTATAAAAAAAATAATATATGTATAAAGAACTAAAATAAGAATAATAAAAAATACATCAGATATATACAATATGTTTATTGGATGGAGGATAGAGAGTTAACTAATTAAGTCATCCTAATATACATAGGTATTCTGTAAAATTAATTCATTTTAGTCGATGTAGGATTCAATCTCGTATCCCTGGATTTCTAGTTATTTGTAAATAATTTTGAAAACAATGATAGAAAATTTACAAATTAGAAAATGATGGAAATTTGAATGGTCGTTGGCGTGTCCTCCAGGCATTTAAAAAAATCCGGGCGTTTTTTTTTACATAGATTCATATTCTTAGATACTGTCATTTTATTCATTTTAATTTATATTAATTTATAAAGGGAGCTTCAAAATAACACATTACTGTAAGAAAAATCATCACTAGCCTGAAATAAACCACATGCATAGTATTTTTTACATAGATTCATATTCTTAGATACTGTCATTTTATTCATTTTAATTTATATTAATTTATAAAGGGAGCTTCAAAATAACACATTACTGTAAGAAAAATCATCACTAGCCTGAAATAAACCACATGCATAGTATTTTTTACATAGATTCATATTCTTAGATACTGTCATTTTATTCATTTTAATTTATATTAATTTATAAAGGGAGCTTCAAAATAACACATTACTGTAAGAAAAATCATCACTAGCCTGAAATAAACCACATGCATAGTATTTTTTACATAGATTCATATTCTTAGATACTGTCATTTTATTCATTTTAATTTATATTAATTTATAAAGGGAGCTTCAAAATAACACATTACTGTAAGAAAAATCATCACTAGCCTGAAATAAACCACATGCATAGTATTTTTTACATAGATTCATATTCTTAGATACTGTCATTTTATTCATTTTAATTTATATTAATTTACAAAGGGAGCTTCAAAATAACACATTACTGTAAGAAAAATCATCACTAGCCTGAAATAAACCACATGCATAGTATTTTTTACATAGATTCATATTCTTAGATACTGTCATTTTATTCATTTTAATTTATATTAATTTATAAAGGGAGCTTCAAAATAACACATTACTGTAAGAAAAATCATCACTAGCCTGAAATTAACTACATGCATAGTATTTTTTACATAGATTCATATTCTTAGATACTGTCATTTTATTCATTTTAATTTATATTAATTTATAAAGGGACCTTCAAAATAACACATTACTGTAAGAAAAATCATCACTAGCTTGAAATAAACCACATGCATAGTATTTTTTCCATCGTTTCATGAAAATTATTCAGTTGTCTGAATGAATTTGTTGAGAAAATGAGATCTATTTCAATTTTAACGTCACAAAACCGTAGCACATTTTCATTTTTAAAAATCAATTTTGATAGAAAGATACCTTCGTCAAACGATGAAGCGAAGATTTTTAATTTCCCGTTCTGTTATCCAAGGACAGGGAAAAATAATGAATCGAAAATTATGACAGCGTGATCATTTTTACTGGAATAATGATAAATTCTTATTGACATTTGACATTTCGATTGATTCAAATTATAATAGGTAGGTACTGCACAGATGGCAGTTGAAGCTTTTGTGTCGATATTCAATTAATTATTCCCGCCAAAAGTTGAATATTAATACTCGGAAAAAATGTAAATAAATAGTATTTTTGTATCAAATGTGTATAATATTATGATAGATTTTACTATAATATACTAGATGTCATAGTTAGCAAATTTTGTATGAATCGAAGTGAGGCATTTTTTCGCAGGATTTCTGACGTTTTGGTTGGCAGACCACATCATTTTTCTATAGAAAATAACGACTAAAGTGAATTGTTTTCGGATTTATTTGTCGAAAAAAACACATTGTTTATAAAGGTTTAGAGAACAGTTATCTAGGATGTGTTGAAATGTAAGGGAAACTGAATTATGTTGCCAACCAAAACGTCAAACGCGCGATATTCTATGACTTACTTTTTGCACGGAGTACTCCATCTAGTATATTATAATAAAAATTTATGTATATTAATACAGCAAATAAAGCTTACCTTGTGATGAATTATCTATTGAATCTGTGAAAATCTATGTTCTTTAACTTTATTTTTGAGTAAGTAAAAAAAAACTAGTTACAACCTGCGAAATTTTCTCAAAAGTAAAAATAAATTTATTTCGTATTTTTAATGGCATTTTTCATCATACAAAGATAATCTGTTTTTCCGTAACTTAGCAACTGATAAAACATTCTGTATTGGATGAAATATTTTAATGCTTAGGTATTTTCTCCGTCTTTTTTAATGATAGGCCAATCGAGCCTTGCAGCCTACCTCAGCAAGCGTCTCTAACGTCCCCTGTAATCAGTTGCCGTCCTCCATTTGGACACGTCTTCACACCATTCTTCCACCTCAGCCTTGGTCATACAACCCTCCTTTTTCCACCAGGATGTCTATATAGAATTCTTCTGAAGACCAGTGTTTCCGGCATTCTTTTTATATGGCCCGCCCATCTCAATCTAAGCTACCTTATAATATGAGTTGAGATACCTGGGGCCTGATACATGGTGTATTATTCATCATAACGCCGGATTCTCCAATACCCACATTCTAAAAGGGGGTTCACAGATCCACAGTGAATTACACAATGCGATTTATTAATTTCAATACTAGTAAGCAATGCGCTTTATTATTTTAAATAATACATTAAATGGACAAAGTCAAAGTACACCTCTCTCGAAGTACTTTTCTTGAGAAAATTCGTAGTTTAGACGATTTATGATGCAAAAATCTAAATTAATATCGATTTCATTCTACAAAACATCCAATATTTGAATCAAAGCACGTAGCACTCAGCAAACTAGAGTGAGTTTACATAATCGAATGTAAAAAAAACGTTTAATTCGATTTTAACTGTGAAAGATTAAAATTTATTGTTACATTCAATTATTTTATAGGAATTATAATATCACCGTGTTAAACAACAAAACGTTTATTTTTATTTATTTATATAAAGTTATTTACACACATAATATTTCTACTTAAAAGCAATATAAAACAAAATAACATCGTTGACGCTCCCTTGATAATAGAGTTGAAAACTCGTGTTCGAGAGACGTACAAGAAAAAATCAACTTATAGGTTCATGAATTACCAAAAATATGACCTTTAAAATAAATTCTAAATTTGTTCTGATCTTTTAATTCTCTAACGGAAGTGGGCAGGTCATTGTAAAATAATATTCCCCTATATGACAGTAATTTCTGTGCTGCAGTTGTATTTTTATTTCTCTAATGGAAGTGGGCAGGTCATTGTAAAATAATATTCCCCTATATGACAGTAATTTCTGTGCTGCAGTTGTATTTTTATTTCTCTAATGGAAGTGGGCAGGTCATTGTAAAATAATATTCCCCTATATGACAGTAATTTCTGTGCTGCAGTTGTATTTTTATTTCTCTAATGGAAGTGGGCAGGTCATTGTAAAATAATATTCCCCTATATGACAGTAATTTCTGTGCTGCAGTTGTATTTTTATTTCTCTAATGGAAGTGGGCAGGTCATTGTAAAATAATATTCCCCTATATGACAGTAATTTCTGTGCTGCAGTTGTATTTTTATTTCTCTAATGGAAGTGGGCAGGTCATTGTAAAATAATATTCCCCTATATGACAGTAATTTCTGTGCTGCAGTTGTATTTTTATTTCTCTAATGGAAGTGGGCAGGTCATTGTAAAATAATATTCCCCTATATGACAGTAATTTCTGTGCTGCAGTTGTATTTTTATTTCTCTAATGGAAGTGGGCAGGTCATTGTAAAATAATATTCCCCTATATGACAGTAATTTCTGTGCTGCAGTTGTATTTTTATTTCTCTAATGGAAGTGGGCAGGTCATTGTAAAATAATATTCCCCTATATGACAGTAATTTCTGTGCTGCAGTTGTATTTTTATTTCTCTAATGGAAGTGGGCAGGTCATTGTAAAATAATATTCCCCTATATGACAGTAATTTCTGTGCTGCAGTTGTATTTTTATTTCTCTAATGGAAGTGGGCAGGTCATTGTAAAATAATATTCCCCTATATGACAGTAATTTCTGTGCTGCAGTTGTATTTTTATTTCTCTAATGGAAGTGGGCAGGTCATTGTAAAATAATATTCCCCTATATGACAGTAATTTCTGTGCTGCAGTTGTATTTTTATTTCTCTAATGGAAGTGGGCAGGTCATTGTAAAATAATATTCCCCTATATGACAGTAATTTCTGTGCTGCAGTTGTATTTTTATTTCTCTAATGGAAGTGGGCAGGTCATTGTAAAATAATATTCCCCTATATGACAGTAATTTCTGTGCTGCAGTTGTATTTTTATTTCTCTAATGGAAGTGGGCAGGTCATTGTAAAATAATATTCCCCTATATGACAGTAATTTCTGTGCTGCAGTTGTATTTTTATTTCTCTAATGGAAGTGGGCAGGTCATTGTAAAATAATATTCCCCTATATGACAGTAATTTCTGTGCTGCAGTTGTATTTTTATTTCTCTAATGGAAGTGGGCAGGTCATTGTAAAATAATATTCCCCTATATGACAGTAATTTCTGTGCTGCAGTTGTATTTTTATTTCTCTAATGGAAGTGGGCAGGTCATTGTAAAATAATATTCCCCTATATGACAGTAATTTCTGTGCTGCAGTTGTATTTTTATTTCTCTAATGGAAGTGGGCAGGTCATTGTAAAATAATATTCCCCTATATGACAGTAATTTCTGTGCTGCAGTTGTATTTTTATTTCTCTAATGGAAGTGGGCAGGTCATTGTAAAATAATATTCCCCTATATGACAGTAATTTCTGTGCTGCAGTTGTATTTTTATTTCTCTAATGGAAGTGGGCAGGTCATTGGGCATCAATTTTGCAGTGACTGAAGTGATTTCAATGGATGTTTTTTTTTTTTTTTTTTTTTATTTTTTTTTTTTTTATACGGTGATATTGTTTTTGCTTCCGGTTATATTATTTAATGTTTGTGTTAATATATATTGATATGTACTTATACCTTATTATTATTATTATTATTATTATTTTTTTTTTTTTTTTTTTTTTTTTATTATTATTTTTAAATGTTGTATATATTATATGGTTTGTGTTGCATTGCACCCCCCTGCTCACGAACTGAAATAAAATTAAATTTATTTATTTATTTATTTTATTTATTTATTGTAAAATAATATTCCCCTATATGACAGTAATTTCTGTGCTGCAGTTGTATTTTTCTTTGGTATGTTGATTTCTTATTTTCTTTTAGTTTTACCTGAGTCACTAGAAAATATTTCAAGAAAAAAAATTCGCTTGATATTCTAATTACATAAATATTACTCAATATAAGAAGAATATAATTATTTGAAAACCATTTTCTTTATGTAACTACATATGACAGCAGCATAAACTCTACGATGTTATAAATTATTATCTACAGCATGTCTTGTCCAACGTACTTTTCCCATGGCACATCGATGTTAATTAGCATAATATGCTATTTGTTTTGCGTTTATGAACCTTGCTGGACATACCAACATACCTGTAACTACTCAATAAACATAGTCTGACCAATGTCTCGGGTTGAAATGCCATCAAATACCACAGAAGAACATTATAACTAAAACCATTAATTTAGTATGCATTCAGCGACCTCCTATTGTTGCAAAAGTGACGTCACGTATACAACTAAAGTATTGAGATGGTCGACGTTCACCAAATAATATCACTTACAATATTATTTATAGTAGGTGTATTACTTTTTCCATTCATACTTTAATTATAATTATATATAATATATAATTTTTATAATATCCATTTGTTTCTCAATCATACAGTAAGTATTTCAAAATTTTAGTCTTATATTTTTTAACTCGAAAAATCATCATCGTTGGAATTCAAGATACTTTAAGTTCATATCAACTCTCACAGTAACAAGTATAATTTTTGATTAAAAATATAATAAAAATACTTGTTTTAAGTGAAACATTGTATGTAATATCAACCATTTATTAATAACGCCAATTTTCAATTAACAGATGAAGTCTGAATCTTAATTTTAGATCTAAATTGAAATTAAAAGCATCATTTAGATCCATGGAAACAGCGATTGTGTGAAATTGCATAGGTACATACATAGGTACCTATCAAAATACTCCTATTTTAATCTTCTATGATCACGCGCCAGCCGATCGATACAGATGAATATCGATTTATCCATGATTATTAGATTCGTTGAAAACTTTCTCTTGATATTCGTGTATGGTCCAATGAAACATAAATAATAATTTATTGTAATGACTCTATTGAACATAATAAAAACAGCAGATGGCAGTCATTCAGATGGAACAACCTCTTTCCGAATACATGTTCCAAATAATATAATACATCTGTGTCTACTCTCATATAACATTTCATCTGCATTTAATTAATGACAACATTAGAGGGTATTTTATTGCCACATAAAATAATAAAATTATCAAACCTTTCATATTATACCTACTTAATTACATTTTACGAGGATCATGCAGATATGCAATTGGTTAGTTTAAAATACGAGTTGAGAATCAACGTAAAAAGGTCAAAATTAATAAAGTAGGTATTTATTGATTGTAATAAGTACTAAAAATATGAAAATTGATAGAAATTTAATATAATTCATACGCATTTTAGTCGGCAACACAACCTTATATTCAATTAGGTGTCATTTTTTCATTTTTTTTTTATTTTACAAATGGAGATCTGTTTTAGAAAAAAATCGGTGCTACAAATAAATAATTGGTGTTATCAATAAATTTAGTATAAAAATTAATTTAACATCTCATGATAGCATCGCTTGGCTCAAATCTAATTAATATTATGTTTAAATTATTTATACTTATCTCTGCGCAGCTGCAACGCGCACGCGCAAATCCTGACCGTCGGGAAGCCACGGCAATAGATCCTGCCCGCCATTCGCGCGCCAATCGACGAGACGTCAATACTGTGTCCATTATCTATCTATATTCACAAAATTAATATCGATCCAAAGATCGCGAACATCGGCAAATTTGTTAAGTGTATTTATATCTGTAAACTATTTAATCATCAATAAAAGAGTAACAGTAAGTCCGTTTTCAGAAAACAACAACAAATTAAGGCATTGAAAATATTTAATATTTAATTTTCAAACAACATTAAGCCGCATCAATATTAAGATTCATATTTGAGGTCTGATAATGTCACGTCAATCAGAAAAGGTAAAAGTTGAACAAAAAAACAACCACCTGACATTTCCCATCAACAATGAATGATGCATGAGCATGATGGAATCTAGAGAGACTAACGCAATGTTTCGTAGTATAGAGAGGTGGGCTAATCAGGTTTTAAATTAAATGTCTTGTAATAATATATCAGAGAAGTCTGTCTAATATATATTTTTGACACACATGACGAGATACGAGAGGTAGGTAGGTACTAAATATAATATTAAAACATAATTAGTATGAATCACTCATGCATAAAAATGCCATGTTCCTCACTGGGAAGGCAGAGAAAACCGAAAGCCACATTATCCTATATTGACACGCTGTCCTCGCCACATTAAAATTTCTTACATTTCCCTCCTATATAATGTAGTTCACATGGTCGTGCTATCCTTTTCTTAGACGACTCCAACCTTTCGATCAATTCCTGTCAAACTTAGTTTTTCAACAGGCGTTCTTCATTCAGTCTTCCCAAGATATACGAGAGTATATTGTTGTCATGTGAGTATATATTTTGTATTTTGCCGTTAGGCACCGGCTAAGAATAATGCTTCCACTTTTTTTTTATATTATTATCGTTTTCGGGTATTCCGTAAGAGCCGGATAGTCGAAAATACAACAGGCGAAATAACAATTCACATAGTGGTTCAATGAGGTTCACCACTGAGGTTGCCTTTTTAGGTGAGAAAAGACAAGCGTGTGGGCAAACACGCATGTATCGTGCTTCCTTTTATAAGATATTGCACATCCGCATATATGTCGCTGGTTACCCTACATTGTCGGATATGCAGTGATGGTATATGTATGAATGTAGGTATTTTTGTCATAGTACACATTGTATTGTATATTAACATTAACGCTGGTTAGTTAGAAGAAATTGACGTTTTCAAAAAGTCCACCAGTGCACAAATTGAGATATGAAAATTAATAAATAAATAATATATATTACAATATACCTATTACATTGAAAATAAATTTTGTGAATTATATGAAAATAAATATCATATATTTTTTAGATTATTCCATTCTTTGTATTTTTAAGCATAACAGGTAGGTACACGTCTATAGACTCGTAGGTATACGATAGGTACCTATATAAATTTATATTCAGTAGACAGTAGGTATTCAACTTTGAAACAAATAGGTGAAGACTTTGCGTTTATAAATATTTTAATAAACACGTGGAAATATTAGGTAGGTACCTGCTGAGGAAAGTTTAGAGTAGCTATGTACCTATCAAATGTAGCAATATTTATTAAATTTTCAGGCAACAACCTGTTTTTTTTTTGCAAACGAGTTATATTAAAAATATACAATTACAATGTAATTTTGCGAGCCACAGTTAATAATTTCCTAGATATAACAACGACTCATACAACTATGTATTTTGTTAAAAGTTCACATAGGTTACTATTAATGTATGTAAATGTCAGTGGTTGTTAATGGTAATGATACTAATTAATAATACAATTGATAGAGGTTGGTAAAAAAAATGTTATTATAAACTCTGAGAAACTTGGCATTGTTACCTACTTTCTACTTGAAATTAACAAAATAGAATTACATACAAGTTACTACCTATAAATAGGTTTTGTCCTAAATTGTTGTGTAAAAAATTGTGTCCTGTTTTATATTTTTAACGTATGTAAGTATAATACAAGGTATGAGTAAGCAGCTCTTATGGAATATTTTCTACTGATACTTGTAAACTTTATGACATTCATATATGCCATAATATGGCATTGACTTGATTACATGGTCGACTATATTCTCCATATTTACAAGAGGAACTAAGTACCGATAAAAACCTTCGAAGTATGTTGGTATAATATGCTATTTTAATGTTTAAAACTGTTGAATAAAATATAGCATATTTCATTGAGTAGCAAGATGGCAGCACTGCACGTGATAATCCCCGAGTGTATTTCTTCTTCCGGGATATCAATAGTAACACGACCAAGTACCAACATTAAAGGGAGGAAAAGAAAATGGGTATCGATGGTAAAGTGGTATGTACACACAGTGATGAATATTTGATAGTCACTCTCCGGACAAGGCACTTAGTGCCACAAGGCGAAGAAGATGATATGATGGCAAATGGATAGGGAGACCCGAACTTTGCAGCCTGCATCACAACCGGAGGGATGGTGCCATTAGCCATTCTGACAATATCAATATTTGTCTATCATTAATCATCACAAAAGCATTTTCTAGGTAGGTATATAGGTACTTTAGGTACAAAACGATGTTTATTTAGCCACGGTGTTGTTTTACTTTCGATCTCCTGTAATGGGGGGAATTAATTTTGATCAATAGACAGATATTTTGTAGGCAGGTAAGCTAAGAATATTATTCCAGAAATTATTGATCAACTGATGAGATCTGAAATTTAATTTCACAAACAAACAAAACATGTAATAGAATAGGTAGAATCAAACTAGATTCTACAAAGTTATATTCCTCCTTTTATGGAACGATAGTTTCGCTTAATATTATTATTAGTTTGATTTTACCTACATAAGTAAGTATATAATATTATGGAGTTCTACAAAAATCGTCACAATCAATTAGAATTATGAAAAAAATATGTATAATTTTACGCTCTATTCAATTTTGTTCGCAAAAATCTATATATTGATGATCTGTATCACTATTTTTCAACATTCTGACGATGTTCGGCATTGTGCGATACCGGCGAATGGGAAAAAAATATCTACATATTTTTTTTCATAACTCTAATTGATTATCGAGTTGTTTCATGAAGTGACAGTTTCAAACATTGAAAAAAAACCGTCACAATCGTTAAAAGATTCCAATTGGTCTATAATGAATTAATATATTTTTCATTAACCTGAGCTCTTTTCGTAGTATGTACATAAGAATAGTTAGCGGCAAACTTGTGTTGTTTTGCTCGATTGGTAGGTATATGCGCAAACTGCTCCACTCGACGACGTAAATGCTCAAGTTTTTACCGGAAACAGTACCCAAATTATCTCCACGAAATGTATCGGAATATAAAATACGCAAACACATCATACTGCCACTACTTACAATACAAAAAAAAAAAGCTAGGTATATATTATTTTCGCTAAACATCTTGAACGAGCTTCTGGTTGCGCAGAGCGCAAATTTGTGTATTTTGTTTTGTTGGTTTACGTGCAAATCGCCCCCCTTCTCGGCTAAAAGTTCAAGTTATTTGGCGAACACTATACCTACATTTATTTCTTTTAAATTAATAAAATCCTATATATAATCATGCTATTTTCGCGCCTGATATAGGATATTTCTTATTGGAAAAAAATCAATTCAAAAAGCGTAAGGTAAAATTATATCGCCCAAGATGTTTTTTTATTTGAATTTATATGTTTTCAAATAAATACCGTATTTTTATTTATCTACCTATATTGTATTTCTTCTAAAATTATCTTGAAAACTTTCAAAAGAAAACAAATATCTCGGCTAAGTGAAAAATAGCTAACATTTAAAAGTAGGTATGTACATTTATTTATTCTCATACAAGTAACTTTAAAATACCACCACTATATAAAAACTATGTGATATTAAAATCAAAGAATATTTTCTATTAGGTGTCCTGTATGAAAAACAGAAAAGAAATCAAATTAAAGCCATTGGAGAATTTTTTAAATCTATGGGAAATAATAACTTGATTGACAATAAATTATTATTGACGATATCAATCGACATTACATGATTATTTATAAAACTTTGATATTAAACTTGCTACGAACAAGTTTCATATAAAAAAGTTTTAAAAAACACCTGCTTGACAAGTTACGAGAACTTATCAAGTAATAACAAAATACTTAATAACTATTTAATTTGTGAGAAGGTGAATAAACTTACCCAAAATATAGGTTTAATTAATCCAATAAACAAATAGTCACAAAACAAAGTTGAAAATTCACAAAAAAAATCACGAAACACACCACAATAACTAGCAACACACTACCCTCTCACAAAAAAACTCGCGAGAAACTAAAACAAAATGTTTCATGTACCGGCAAGGCAACCTTCTAAAGCGGAACATGAAAATAAAGGGCAGCTTTACAATACGTAAAATAAAAAGGTATATTGTGCAACGTTGATAATATAACACGTTTTCGAGTAGATTGAACATTTTTGCGGATACGCCAACTTTATCACGCTACTGTATCATTGTGGGTTAACTACAAACTTTTACTAAATAGTCAGACGAAAAACCGATAGATGGCGGTGGAGTATTAGTTGAGAATCATGGTTCATAGATGGCATGTCAAAATTTTTCCATGTATTAATAATAAAGAAAGTAAATTCTCAAAAGTTTCATGGGAAATTCAATAGAGGGCTAAATCTTTATATGTATAATATTATTCTCGAATTCTTCTGTATGTGTGTATCGAACTTCTCATAACAGATGGACTGTTTTTTTGTTTTTTTTTATAGATATGTTGTATTTGAGTGGATCACTGTATTATGAAAAATTGTCGAAGAAAACATGCAAAAACAAATGTACGCCTGGTCTAATGCAAACAGTATAACTTTAGAGATATATCGACATTAAAATTCAAAACGGGGTTTATAATAATATTAAAATTCCGCTGTACGAGTGTATGCCCCCAAACTCCTTAAAGGCTGGACCGATTTGGAAGTTTGCTTTTCTTTTATCATTTTATGGCGTCCTGTAAGAACCGGGTAATCGAAAATAACATATTACATACTAAGGTCACCACCCGCATTCTGAATGTTGCCTTTTTTTTGTGAGGCGTGACCGATGTGTAGGTATACACGCATGTGTCGTGTTTCCTTTCATAAGGTTATGCACACCCGCAAACTTGTCGCTGGTTACCATACATTGTGTGATATGCCGTGATGGTGTGAGGTTATATTTACGTTTGCTGAACCAGCAAGCAAGCTAACGTTCAAGCAGGAAAAATCTGTCGGGTGATCTATGCAATGTAATGTGATAATAATATAACAAATAATGTTATTCACTGATTTTCAAAAGAGCTAAAGGCCACGAATCAAATAACCATCACAAATTGAAGTGAGAATTATGTGGTGAATTGATAGTGCGTCACTCACTTTGCATTTTCAACAAAAAACTAAAGAAGAAATATCTATCCCTGAAGACCTGATCCCGATTTCCTCAGTTTATTTTTTATTTTTATCTTGGTGTAATTCTTAATTTCATTTTGTTGTTGGTTGGGAGAAATTGGCTAATGGCAATAAGCCCACCAGTGTGTGTAAAAAAGATAAATGAAAAAAATATATTATGTAAAAAAATAAATGTAAAAAAGTAAAATAATACCATATTATGTAAAAAAGATAAATGAATAAAAAAATATAAACATATGTAACGTGTTCCAATATTATATTATCGAACAGTTTTTTACAAATAAATGAAATCGTTGTTTTCTGCCACAATCATTTATGATGTATTTTATGAATGCGGTGCGACTTCGGGTGCATCATTTATAAAGCACCCCCCCCTTTACCCCTAAAAATCGGTAATCTGTTTTTATAATATACCACATATTTGAAAACGAATATTGGGAATTTATTCACTTATTGTTTATGTTAGGTATCTTCTTTATATAGTTTTTTTCGTGATTTTTTTACGTATATTTGGTGCCCAAATTCCTTTACGCTTGGCGCAACTACACCATTCGAACCAAAACTGGCGCATACGAACAGTATCAGATTTAGCACTAATATGGAGCCTCTAGACTACTCTAGAGGTTCATTAATTTTGGTGCTCTCTTTTTGATATGATAATTATACGAAAAAAAACACCAGGAGGGCAAGTCTGGTCCGACCGGCGAAATCAAAACCCTACAGTGACTACCCATATCATGCATATAATTATCATATTGAGTTCTATGACATCTAAAGATATTATAGAACTCCATATAATAATTATATCCATGATATGGGTAATCGTGAGGGTTTTGATTTCGCCGGTTGAACCAGACATGCTCCCCAGAATGAGGTGCAGTAAGTAATTCTCACTTTATATGAATTCGATTTTTGATGGAAAAGATAAGGGTTTAGTAAATTACCTCGCCTTGTTATTTTTTGTTCTGGTTCTGTGTTCACTTTTCACCATATTCACAGCGTTTGAAAGTTTTTATTTCACTTCACTGAAGTTAATTAAATTAAGAGGATTGAGAAGATATATTTTTAATAAAGAGCGGTGCGGCGTGTTTGTCAAGATGACAGTAACAATAACTTTTTTTTGAAAAATTACATTACAATTACATTAAAATGCTACAATATTCTTTTATTTTATTTCAAAATTGGAACAATTTTGCATAACCAATTTTTGATAAATTGAATCAAAACATGGTTGTCTGAGAGATTTCATCTGGAAGAGTAATCCGCCACCTTCATACGAAGATACTTTAAAAATGAAGGAATAGCTTTTTTCATTCAATTTGAATTAGGAAAGTATAGTTATATTATTATATTATTAATAAGGTGGGTTATACATTCCTTATATTAGCATTTACATATACTAATTTAGGTAATGTATTATAATGTAATTATTACTAGTTGCATGTAACTCATGAGATCCAACTGTCGAAAGTATTGTATAGTTGAAGAATAAGTACCAAACTATAAACCCGTAAATCCAAATTAATGAATATTTTAAAATATTTTGTTTTCTATACAACACATGTAGGTACATATGTCAAGATAGGATAGTATGGACCTTTTTTCCAACCCGGAATATGAAAACAGCATCATGGTATGTTTATGTATGTATGTTTAGATATTAAGTAGGTATCACACTATTAAGTCTTCTTAGATATTGTGTATAGGCGACTGCCATACAAATTGTATGAAGCGATGTCGTCACTAAATTCAAATTTTATAAAAATGAGATGTACTACTAAAATGTTCATATTTTTTTGTATAAAAGTAAATTTTCTAGTTGGGGTGTTTCGGCTTTTTTCGATATTTTTAAACACTTTGTAAATTTAGGCAGTTAAACACATAAATTCATCAGAAAAAAATGATTTTCTTAAGAATCATTTTCACATCATTTTCTTAAGAAAATGTTTGAGAAACTCTGGAATTTTTTGGAAAAAATAAATTTGAGATTTTGTATATGTCTTCGTTCATACCAATTTTCAGTGTTCTAGCTTTTATGGTTTCTGAGATATATGGAAAAATAAAGTAAAAATTCAAAAGTTGATAACCCCTGACTGAAACAAAATTTCAAAATTCTGAGTATAAAAGTTTTGTAGGCCTATAACTGTCTATATATTCTGACAATTTGGGCTCTGTAAATTGAGCGAATCAAAAGTTATAAGGGGACACACACACACACAAAATTGTTTTTGTATAGTTGTTGTATAATGCAGCAGTGATGTAGAAGTTATATTGTATTATTATTTTTATATTATTGATGTAGGTACTTATTGTTTTTGTATAGTTGTTGTATAATGCAGCAGTGATGTAGAAGTTATATTGTATTATTATTTTTATATTATTGATGTAGGTATTGTTTTTGTATAGTTGTTGTATAATGCAGCAGTGATGTAGAAGTTATATTGTATTATTATTTTTATATTATTGATGTAGGTATTGTTTTTGTATAGTTGTTGTATAATGCAGCAGTGATGTAGAAGTTATATTGTATTATTATTTTTATATTATTGATGTAGGTACTTATTGTTTTTGTATAGTTGTTGTATAATGCAGCAGTGATGTAGAAGTTATATTGTATTATTATTTTTATATTATTGATGTAGGTATTGTTTTTGTATAGTTGTTGTATAATGCAGCAGTGATGTAGAAGTTATATTGTATTATTATTTTTATATTATTGATGTAGGTACTTATTGTTTTTGAATAGTTGTTGTATAATGCAGCAGTGATGTAGAAGTTATATTGTATTATTATTTTTATATTATTGATGTAGGTATTGTTTTTGTATAGTTGTTGTATAATGCAGCAGTGATGTAGAAGTTATATTGTATTATTATTTTTATACTATTTTTGTATTATTAGGATATTGTCTTTTAAGTTTTATTATAATTTTTTTATAAAGTTCCTTGTTCATCACGGGATGGAATACTAGTGAGGCAGGCGCTGGTAAAAAATAATTATTTTTATATGCATAAACTAACTACTTAGGGTTCATAATATCCAATCTTTGTTACCTGCTGTGGTATCATTTGAAGAAAAAAAATCCCCCTTTATACTTACGTAAGTATAATTAAGTATATTTGTACGGGCCCCAATACAAAATGACTTAAGTTTGGCAGTCGCGGGCTCTTCCACTATTAGCATTAACTACAATAAAACCTACTAATTAAGCTAATTATTTCTTGGGTTTCCTTCACTTATCCCTCTATTATTTTTTGTCCTTGTTGGTTAGTTCCTCCTGTCCCCCACCATTCCATACTATAATCCTCCCCCGTCTCTTGATGACACCAACACCGTTTTGGTTAGATTCCCATGCTAATGTCCATGTGCCTGTATGTCTGTCTGTTGATACACCTGGTTGCCATGACGACTTCTAGATTTTATTATTATTTCCTATATATGTACATACATACATCGTTCGATTACCAATAAATTACACGGGGATAATTGAAACTAGCGAGCTCAATCTAAAAATTACACATTGTAATGTGTAATTCATAAAATTTCTACACTAATATAAGTGATTATATTTTTTTTATAAATGGAAAAATAATTACCGAGAACAGATTGAGGTGGTATGGACACATTATGAGACTGCCACAGGATAATATGATATGGAGTTCTATGGCATCTACAGATATTATAGAAATCCATATAATAATTATATCTATGATATGGGTAATCGTGAGGGTATTGATTTCGCCGGTCGGACCAGACTTGCCCCCCTAGTAGACCATTAACCTCTTGGATGTCCACAATAAGATCCAAGAATATATAAGGCTTCATTCGAAGGACGCGGAGTAAATGGGACAGAGGCCAGGGTAAAGAAGAAGGAAAAATAATAACTGCGTGTATTACTTTGATCTACATACCACTTAAATTTCGGGACTGCACTCTCGAAACCAGTAGTGTTAAAATTTAATTAATTCATAAGATAATCGTCCATTTTATAAAATGCCCACAGATTTAAACAAATACTTTCATCATAGAAACACGCGTGGCCATATTGGGTGAAGGCAGAGAGAGCCGAACGTCAGAATCCTCGCTCTTGACAATCATACATTTCTCGTTTCATTCACGTCCATTTATCGTCTCATACATGTTCCTCTATATATTTTAACATATATATTATTCATCCTTCAAGACCCAACTTTTTCCAGAACAACGTTAACTACTCGTTAAAAATATTTTTTTCGTATTGAATTACTTAACTCGATGGAATTATTATCACATGTCGGGTAATATATTATGTTTGGTGTGTATATAAAATAAACTGATTTTATTCTTTGGTGATAAATCTATAAGCTAAAGTAGGACAATATTAGCATATCAAAAACCTTACAAGAGTGTGAAAGAAATATTTCCCTGCATTGAAAAAAACATTGCACTAAACATAGCATAGTGTCGAGCAAAACATTGCACTAAACATAGCATAGTGTCGAGCAAAAATCTAATTTAGGTAGTAAGTATTTTACAAAAGACTAAAGAAATAGCCAATCGCCTTATATGAAAAAAAACATGGATTTCGTGATCTTTAACGAAAGATGAAAAATGTACATATTATGATTTCTTTTCTATCACAATTGTTTTGTAAAATGTCAACTTATATGATAAGGTACTTATAATAAGGTAAGGTCTAATAATTATAATAATTATAATATGGCAGAGATGGGTCGATGGCAGAGCGGTTAGCGCATTGGGTTAGTAATCCAGGTCTCGTTCTAATCCTGCCTCGACCGATTTTGTTCACCTATAGCACAAGCATTTATGCTTATTTTAAGGAACGTAGGAAGATATATATGTACCTACTTGTTTTACAAAAACATATTCATTTGAAAAACGAATATCCTCCGCTGAGGATCGAACCCAGAGAGCTCACACAATAGCCAAACGGCTTACCAACTGTACCACGGAGATCGGTTAAATACATCGCAATTAGTAAATAAATTCCGTCAACATTAGTATTAAATATGACACTTAATTTCTGTCATCGTTCTTTGGGGGTAGGTTGAGGCCATATGGGCCATGCTAGTAAAGTTGGCGGTGGCTGTAGCCCCATCCCCAGGATTCTGGGAAAAAGGTCGGTGCCCCCTTCAATTCTTACCTATGGACTATAATATATTATATTACATGAAGCTATAATATAATATAATATATTATATCTTGCTCTACAGACACTCGTCGCTCTCCGTCAGCGGCTTGTTGGTACTTGATCCGAGTTTGATTGGCGGGCCTTCACGGTTGGAGTTGGCCTCTTGTTGGCAGATCATATTAGTTGATATTTTAAGATTGGTTTGAAATGAATTTGTGTTTTTCATAGTATATATATATAAATCTGACCGGTCCAGGCTAATTTTTTTTTTCATTGCGGCACCTTCACCAATAAAGACCGTGTTTTATTTTTACTCCTCACTAACCCAAGTGGGGAGTTATGATTTCGCAATTTTAACTAGTATTATACTGAGATTGTATCCTGAAAGTTTCATCACAATGTATCTATGTGTGTGTGTGTGTGTGTGTGTGTGTGTGCTGTGTGCTATGTACGGCGTGTTCATTTTACTCTATCGATTATAGACTAAAGTAATCATTCGATTCTATTCAAATTTTGCAAATTTGAATATCTAAGACCCCATTAGAGTTTGAAGGATATCTTAATAGTGCTTCTCAATTTTTTTAACTGTCAAATATATCGAAGTGACCCCAAGCTTAGGAAACTTAAAATTTAAAATTTGTATTTTCAAATTGGTAAAAAGGCATATTCCTTTCATAAAATGACACTGACGAAATATCAAGTTTCATTTTAAAATTATTCAAATAAATAAATATTAAACAAACTCATTTTACAAAAATGTTGAAAATTTTCCGTACAAAATTTGAATACGTTGTGAGTGTCTTGGCTGTAAGGAGTATAGCGTTGGCCAAAACCCACTCGATTATTATTGATTTGCAATAAAAAAAAATCGATGCAATTGTCTTTCGAATTTATTTCGATGACGAAAACGAAATCAATTTGATAGCTGTCAAAATCGTTCGTTGTCCGGTTTAACACTGCAGTCATATTATTGAGTATGCCAAGAGCGTTGTCTTAGTAACATCACTATGAAATCAAGGATGTATCATTCCGTATATGAATTCAAAATAATGAGAGTTAAATGTATGAAACGATGCATGGATGTAAACGAGGATAGAAATGTATATTAAGAGAGAAAAGTAGGTATGGCGTTTGGTTTAATTTGCCAACCCCGAATAGGGAAGTGGCGACACTTTCTCGTACCCTGTGCAATTGGCGAGTTGACTACCCAACGGCAATTTATTCCAATTAACCAGTGTTTCCAGTGTGAAATAATGTTTAAAAAAATCTCCTCTGCTGGGAATCGATCCCAGAACATCGGCAAGTACATGATGCCAAGCTATATAGTAGTCCTACTCAAACTACCTGTTTTATAAAAGTCATTTTTTTACTGAATATTTAAATAGGTACCTACTAGGTACAAAATTCCAGATCCTAATAATATCATCAATACCTACAAATCAATCACGGCACCAATTCGGTTTTCTTGCACCACTAATGCTTAACAGATTTCCTATCGATATTAAGGACATTAATACATAGAAAATATTCAAATACACAAATGTACTAATATCATAAAAGTCTCCATGTCACGAACCTCAGTCAATACAACCCAATCACAGCACCATTTTTCTTGCAACACTAATGTTTAACAAATTACCTACAAATATAAAGAACATCAATAAATAATAACTCTTACTAGTTGCATGTAACACATGAGATCCAACTGTCGATGGCGATAATATCCATAGTTGAAGAATACGTACCAAACTATAAACACTTAAACACAAATTGAATAATATATTTTAAGATATTTTGTTTTCTAAATAAAACATGTAGGTATATGTGTGAGGATAGGATAGTATGGAGGTCAGTTTGTTTTTCCTACCCATAATATAAAAACAGCATGATGTATGTTTGTAGATTAAGTAGGTATCAAACTATGGAGTGATTTATTGTGTAGTGTTTACTGCCTTACAAATTGTAGGAAACGATGTCGTCACTAAATTCAATTTTTATAAAAATTGTTAAAAGAAAATAGGATTTACTACTACAGACACACAAAAAACACACAAAATGTTCTACTTCAAATTCTGAATTTATCCATATATATATATATATATATATATATATATATATATATATATATATATATATATATATATATATATATATATATATATATATATATATATATATATATATATATATATATATATATATATATATATATATATATATATATATATATATATATATATATATATATATATATATATATATATATATATATATATATATATATATATATATATATATATAGAACATATATGCTACGAAGCCTCTAAGTTGGTGTTTTTGGCATACAAAGAGTCCACTGCACCAGCATACAACTTCATACACGCGTCTTGGCTTAAAATTATCGATTCATTAAGAGAATTAAATTCTCTTGAACGAATCCCGTTTGAAAAAAATGAGAATTGTCATTTATCGATGTCGAAATCTCTCCGATTCAATTCACCATGATATTATAATGGATGCATGTATACTGTAGATCACAATAAATTATTACTGTATATTTCTTTTTATTTTAATGGCTTTCATTTTATTTCTTTGTTTTTTTGTTGTTATTTGTAAAGTACCTTCCTCATCACGAAATGTAATCCTAGTGAGACAGACACTTATAAAAAAATGTACGTTTTAGTAAACATTGTAAATAAAAAATGAAAATAATGTGACCTTAATAACAACATCTTTCGATCTTTACAACAGATCCAATTAAAACACCTAGAATAGAATACTCATGATCAATAAATTAATATCGGGAAGGCATACAGAACATTCCAGCAATTAACTTTTAGATCCAAATGATGCCAATCATAAAAATTATGCTGTAATTGCGTTGAAATAAACGTTTCAAATAATTGTCGACGTTGTAATCAAAATTGACCTTCATATAAATTACAACCAAAAAAATACTTAAATAATGATTGTAGTGTCTTTCATAATTTTGAGTTATGTGAGATTTATTTGAATAAATTTCAGTAAAAGTTTTAAATACTTTAATACTGAATTCGGTAATCGTAGTACCTACCAACAAATCAATGAACTATTTATTCGCTTATCGATATTGATCGATTTTCTTAATCGAAACCAGTGGCGTTCTAGGTTAAAATTAATTATTTCTAAATGTTCTTGATCGTTGAAAATTCTTAAAAGAAATGAAAAAGGATAGAATTGTTTTTCTTTTACTAATAAATGATATTATTTTGAAATAATTTTTTGATAAATTTAAATTATATATTTTTTGTTTTCACCACTTCTGAGTATTAAATGTTCACCGGTTTTAGAGCTGACCCGCTCCCTTATAGGGTATATAATATATAGTTTAAGTTTGTTCGGATGAGAAAGCCAGGTCAGCTATCAAACCGGTTGACATCAAGTACTCAAAAGTGGTGAAAACAAAAAAGTTATAATTTTAATTGATTAGTTAAAAGGAGCTAAAAAGTAATAGCTGCAAAGTATAAAGATATAATCTTTCAATGTTTTCATATGTAATAAAAATTGCTTCATTATCATCATCATAAGCTCGAGAAATCTCTTCCATTCTGTAGCCATCCATTCTATTTTCCGATATCTACTGACAATGTCCATCCATCGCAGATTGGGCCTTCCTGCGGTCTTCTTCGTCCTCGTGATGTGGAGAGTGTACAATGTACATCATTTAATTCGATAAATAAAAATATATATAAATAAATAATAATTTAACACTTTTAACTTGCAATCTTTTTTTGTGAAAAATTGATACATTGGTGTAAAACGACATACGACGAATAATGCAAATACATATTTTAAGACCCAGAATATTACTACCGTCCTTCAACCTGATTAATAAAAACAAAACGCTTATTTAATTTGATTTTAGTGAACAAAAATTATCATTACCTGTTTCGTAAGAAAATGTTATGTGTAGTCAAATATTCATGTTAATGTTTGAATTTATTTGACACCTATATGGTCTAGAGACACGAAGATGAAATAATAAGGTGGGGTTTATAAATTAAGTGGAAAATTTAATTAATTAAATATTGCAGGGTTGAAAGAACAATTTATTACAAAATATAAAACGTTAGACAGTTAAGATGCTGTTTTATGATATATTTTTACTATATGCGTCTTTTAATGTTGTTCCTTACCTTAAATTTAATTTTCAACGGATATTGTGTTAATAGTTTATAGTTATGGTTTGTTATTTAATGAACTCCAATCGGCATTAGTGCAGAAAAGAGTTAACTTTGAGCTGATTTTTATCCTCTTTGAATACATCTGTCGATTATTGAGTCATATATTCTCATGACATGATTTAGAATACATGTACCTACCTAATATTATATAGTAAAAAAAATAATAAAAGTGTTGCACGGATACCGATTTTACCAAACCAAAGAAAACCAAAGTTGTAGGTTGTAGGATCTATATAATTTGATTTTATATTACGACATCTCGATTAATTCAACTTTAAAAAAAGACTAAAACTGTTATACCTGGTCTGTCCAATAACTCTTGATGACACTCCTTCCCATCACATCCCGCAGCTATTGTCTCCCTAATTTCTTCGTTGCTGTGATTTTAATGTATCTACAACTACACTATTTATTGCCTTTGTTGGTTGGAAGAAATTGGCTTATGGCAATAAACCCGCCATCGATCGCATAATATTGTACATAAATGAAGTAAAATAAATAAATAATTTAATTTTCCAATATATAGGCTAATTTCACCTTGTTTTTATTCATTTCAATTCACCCCCCATTTATTAACCAGGCTAATTCGATTTTAAATATTTTTATAGCTGTGAGGCACCGGCTTAGAATAGTGCTTCCACTCTTTTCTATTATTGTTTTCGAGTGTCCCGTAAGAGCCGGGTAATCGAAAATACAACAGGCAACAATAACATCTCACATAGTTCAGCAATGAGGTTCACCACCCATTCTGAATATAGTGCCTTTTTAGGAGAGACGAGACTGGTGTGTGGGTATACACTGATGTGTTGTGCTCCCTTTTATAAGGCAATGCACACCCGCACACCTTTCGCTGGTTACCCCACATTGTGGGATATGCCGTGATGGTATGAATGAATGAATTATTATTTTTGGTGAAATGCGAAACAACAAAATAGTGAGGTTATAAATATATTTCGATACATTTATTATTTAAATTGTTATCGATTGCATGTTACGTACAAGAAAGTCTTATTTTTATGCGCATTGGGCATTTCTGGGGCCAGCCCTGAGAGGTTGTCTCGCATGTATACACAACCATAATGACATTATTTGAGCGAGTTATACAACATATTATAGTGTTTTGTCGCATTGTCTTTTCGCATAGAGACCGTAGAGCATAATATTATAGTGTCCCTTCCCATAATATACAATAAGCATAATAGTGACCGTGTGTGTTGTCTTGTATTCTACAGTTTTATGTTATGTTGTGTAGTACACAGCCTGGTACCACACCAAACACCACACACTAGTTACACCCTACTCCACACCGAATACACAACTTACTGTCCACTACTCAATTCGAAATTGATACAGCTCCGTAGTGTAACTCTTTACTTCAATAACTGGAAAATCTGTCTTGCAACAGGCGATTCAAATTCTTTCTTGCTGCACTATAACTGACCAGTAAGTGATAATAATATTATATTCTTAAAATAAAACATGTTTCCTATTAATTCGTGTAAACTAGAAGAAAAGCCAATTAAAGGTATGATGGATAAGTTTAAAATTTGAAAATATTTTCCTTCGTTAAAATTAACTTAAAGATTATATGTCTTTCAACTTAAAGATTGCATGTTATTCAAGTTTTATATAAAAATATAATATGTACATTCAATGTTTTTTTTCTACTTCAAACGGTATCTTTCAAAATAAAATATATAGACAATTAAATAACTACAATGGTACCTACATCTAAGAATTGTAATATAATGAATAGCTTTCCATAGAAAAAATAATAATAATCAGCTCAACAAAGTTTTGTTCTTTTTTTCAAATATCTTTTTGACAATTTTATTTTCCTACTTGGTTTATTTATCGACTGCTTCAAAATAAAGATGTTCCGAAATCAAAATATGTTTGCATTTTTACGTAAAACGAACCAAGAAAAATCAGTTTTGTTTTCAAAATTATATTGGTAGTATCTTATTGACTGTGTTATTGACATTGTTAACTGTTATTACATATTCATTTCAATAGTAAATAAGTAAATAATTTTTTGATTGATAATACTGTGCTATCTATCATGGCTAAGTCAATTGTATCAGGTATTTTGAAACTTTTTTATGTATCATGTATCTTGTCTAAGTATTTATTTGATTTGTTTATCTTATTTGCGAAATGCATTAACATTTTATTACTATTTTGGAAAAAAAACAGGTTTGTTTCTCCAAAATAAATACATAAACGAACAATTATCATACCATTTTAAACAATATATTTTTAAAACAATGAAGTTGAGTAGGCACGTAACCTACTGTAGACCCACGTTATTACTAAAATTATCGTTTATTTAAAAATGACGTAAATTCATTGTTCTTTTAATTATTATAACGTTCGACAGATGTTTTGCCGGGTAAGGGCATTTTTTATATGACTGATAATTTATTATGAATATAAGGTAAATCGTTTTGTCGATATTTCAATATCCGGACATGTGTCTATAGAAGAGATAATTGTATTCGACAGGTACATATAACTCATGGGCTTTGTATTTTGAAACGGAACTCGATGGTTCCAGTATCTTGACAAAAAAAATAAAGCCGCGTGGTTCGTGGTTAAACACCTCAATTTCAAATCAAATCCCTCAAATATGTTAAATAGTGTGTTTATAGAAAAAATAGTATAAGTCTTTTCAACATTTCTCTAGTGAATGTTCGTCACACAATTTAAAATTCAGCCTAAATTTCCGTAAAATAATTATTAAAAATATCATTTTTTACAGCATTTTTTTTAAATTACTCCATAACTATGTGTCGTATATAGAGAAATAAATCTTTTATATGCTTAAATAGTGCATAAAATCAAAGTGAATGACCGTAAAGTTTTTTCATTTCAACTAAGGTTTGTTCTTAAAATGCAAAAAAACAACAAATTTGCGATTTCCGATAATTTAAATCACGTATAAACCTTTTTTAACGCACGCCATAGTTACCTTACTAACGCGTAACTTCATAGTGCATTGGGCGGTTTTAATATATCATGTTTTCAGTCACTAAGTTTAGTGTTATATGTCCTCTTAAATTCAAACTAGTTGCATGTAACACATGAGATCCAACTGTCTTGTGATGGCTATAGTATGTATAGTTGAAGAAACGTACACTACTAAGTACAAATTAATTATCTCTAAAAGAATATAATATATGTAAGTAGGTACATCTCAAATTTTATTTAAGAATTTTTGCAAAAATTGAATTTAGTGATGATCGTTTCATAAAATTTGTATTTATTTTATTTTTATTTTAACGTAACTTCTCGGGCAACTAACAGGTAATATTTAAATGAATGAATTAATGAATGAATTTAGTGATGATCGTTTCATAAAATTTGTATTTATTTTATTTTTATTTTAACGTAACTTCTCGGGCAACTAACAGGTAATATTTAAATGAATGAATTAATGAATGAATTTAGTGATGATCGTTTCATAAAATTTGTATTTATTTTATTTTTATTTTAACGTAACTTCTCGGGCAACTAACAGGTAATATTTAAATGAATGAATTAATGAATGAATTTAGTGATGATCGTTTCATAAAATTTGTATTTATTTTATTTTTATTTTAACGTAACTTCTCGGGCAACTAACAGGTAATATTTAAATGAATGAATTAATGAATGAATTTAGTGATGATCGTTTCATAAAATTTGTATTTATTTTATTTTTATTTTAACGTAACTTCTCGGGCAACTAACAGGTAATATTTAAATGAATGAATGAATGAATGAATTTAGTGATGATCGTTTCATAAAATTTGTATTTATTTTATTTTTATTTTAACGTAGCTTCTCGGGCAACTAACAGGTAATATTTAAAATAATTATTTAACACGCACCCAATAACAAGTTGTCACATTTTGGAGAATTGCGATATTAATCGTCTCACAGATCCAGACTGAAAACGCAATCAAAAACGTGTCTCCACCGGTAATCGAACCCGGGACCATTGTATTAGCAGTCAGATACCTAACTAACTGAAGCACGAAGGCCAACAACTCAACATTTACGGGGATTCTTATAATTTTATACTTATTCTTCATACAGACATGCAAAATATTAAGCTGTTTACCTATTCGGGGAAGGAAAAAAGAACTGAACTCCAAACTATCCTATCCTGACATACATGTTTTGTATAGGAATACAAAATATAATATAAGTATTCAATAATTTGGATTTAATGTTTTATAGTTTGGTATGATTATTTATTTTTATTTATAACATACATGGACTTTTACATATACATACACTATATAAATACTTTTGCCATCGACAAATGAATCTCATGTGTTACATGCAAGTATTTATAGTATAAAAAAATAATAATATAGGTACGCGAAAAAAGAAAGATTCGTATCCCGAACCTGACGTCAGCATCAGGAGCGTGCATAGAACCTTCGGATCACGCAAACCCTTAAAGAAAATGGGAAAATATCCAAAATACATACGTTGTTGTTCATTTTAGTGACTATGAAAAATATTTTTGAAATCACGCGCCAAAATAATATTTACGATCGTAACCCTGTAAGACAGCGTATCTATATATTTTTTTGTTCTCTTTTGGGGTGAAGAATATATATTTTTTCTTCACATTAAATGCTTTTATCTTCACATACTTCTTCACATCATGTTTCCAGCAATGTTATGCGGATATGAAAAAAATACATTGAACATTTTTTACTTTTTAATATATGTAAAATAAACATTGCTTTATAGTACCGATATTTTTTTACTCAAAATTTGAATTCTTATAAAAACAGTATAGTAAATATTAGGTAGGTACAGTAATTAATAAAATTTTAGTATAAAGTAGCACTTGTATTAAGAAGCGGAGTTTTACACTAAACATTCTACGTACGAAGTTGTAATTTATAGTTAAATGTTAAATAAATAAAATAATAATAATAAATCCCAATTGAACAATATTGTTCTTATACTCGTATATCTGTCGAATTTTGGGATAAATCTTATGTGAAGGCAATTATTTTATTTACATGTATTTATATACATACATATGAAGTCCTTTCTTAAAATAGTTCTTAGAATGACTAGACTGATAATTATTTTCGTTGTACCTTCCAAGTTTTCCTCACGGATTATTCACCCCTTGTATACAAAACTATATCATTATCTAATGAAGGTGTATTTTGTTTTATTTTGTTTTCGAACATAATATAATTATTGAATTTAAATTATTATTTATACAACTACGTATTGATAAAAAGCCTAGGTATTGATAAAACGTTTTCGTAGGTTTCCTGCATTTTTATATTGACCAATTGTTTTACTATGTACCTCTAGTGATATCTCTTTGGTCGTTATAAAAATCGATAAAAACAACTATTAATTTTAAATATTTATAGTTAGGTATTCAAACAGATGTACAAAAATAAATAATGTACACAAAGGCATACGGATGTACACAAATATTACATTACCTTATAATTTATGAAACACGAAAACATTGTAGATCACCAAATCTGTAATATACAATATTTTTTCGTGAAGAAAACGTAAAATTTAGAGATTTTTATAAAAAGCCAGAATAGTAAAAATGTACTTCATAGACCTTGTAGATTTTTTAGTTATTTTCAATAAAAAATAAAGGGTTGTATTAAAACGAATTTTACAGGAAAAGTATTTAACAAATTCAAATTTCACTAAACTCACGCAATAGAATAAGGATGTAAAATTGAACTGTTCTTAAAGACGTATATTTTAAGGGCATAATACAGACTCTTATGCATATGAACCTTTACTTGAGGAAGGAAAAGGACGTTCTCGAAACATGTAGTGGACAGTGAAAAAAACCGCGATATACCTACAAACAAAATGATACAAGGGTGTATCATTTGAGAAGCTGGTTTTAATTTTTATATTAATCATCTGAATGAAGGATGCTTACCATAATATGAATTCAATGAATTGTATTTATACGAAAAATTTCAATCAGACCACTTAAGAGGGCGACTGCTGCCAACGTACCTATTTTTTCAATTTGAAATTGCATCATTACTACAAAACGAATCATTTTGAAAAAAATAACCTAGTTAGTTTGGATATTAATAAATAAAAATATACGTTAACTTTTTAATTATGTTCTGTATATATTCTTGTAGAAAAAATAATAAGTATACCTACCTACCCCGATTTTTGACATTTATCTTAAATTTCAAAAAACTATAAGGTAGAGAACAATATATTTTTAATAAATTAAAGAAAAACAAAATATCTGGAAAAATATGATGTGACGTTGCATTAATGCATCAGGTTAAGTAAATAAACCAAAAAAACTTTTATTTCGTAATGGCGCTGAATGGAAAATAAATTTTTAGATGAGTCGATGGCAGAGCGGCTAGCGCGCTGGGTTAGTAATCCAGTGGTCGCGAGTTCGAATCCTGCCTCGACCGAATTCGTTCACCTATAGCACAAGCATTTATTTGATTATTTTAGGGAACGTAGGAAGATGTATATGTACTTGTTTAACAAGAACATATTCATTTTTTTATAAAAAAAATATGTTTTTTTTTTGTTTATTTACTAAACCTGAAGCATTAATACAACGTCGCATCATATTTTTCTAGATATTTATGTCTTCTTTGATTTAAAAAAAAATATATTGAACTACGCCTTATAGTTTATTAAAAATATAAGACGAACGTTGAAAATCCATGTATGCCATTATTTTTCTACAAGAATTTATACAGAACATTATCAAAAAGTTAAGGAATATTTTTCTTTATTAATACCCAAACTATCTAAATTATTTTTTTCAAAACTGTTTGATTAGGAATAATGCTGGTATATCAAATTGAAAAATAGCTACGTTGGCAGCAGTCCCCCCCCCCATTAAATATAAACATATTTATATTGGTATATGATGCTTGTGAAAAATACAAGTTGTGAAAAATGTCGTTATTTGTGCATATTATAATAGGTGGGCAACGCCTGCTAAACTAATGTAGTGGAAAATTGCTTATAGCATCCCGAAGGAGTGCCGAGGAATGGGATATAAATTTGAATAATCATTCCATGATACTTATCGAGATAGACAATGCAATGTAATATTGTGATGTCACGTATGCCATTATGAAAATATTAACTAAACGGACAGATCTACATACCTACCTACCTACGTTGTGAGATACGCCTTGTGACTTATTGATATATCGAATCAAACAGAATCAATTCAATAACAAATAAGAAAATACCCGAATGTAGGAGTGTTGTAATTAATTTTATTCATCAGTATTAACATTTCTGACTTCTTTTAACACAACAACCTCCTGTATGACGTCCTCCAAGTGGGCTCGTTCTCAGGAGCTAAGGCATGCTAGGAGGTGCTCAGAGTTCTGTAGGTACCTATTTTTCCACATTCAGTCGCACATTGCGTCATCGGCTATAGTCATCCCCATCTTAGGAGGTTCTTCTCTGTATGGTTGACTTCAAACGTAATCATTTTGATGAAGGATTCCGTCGATATATTAAATATAATGATTTTTGTGCAAGAATGCTTTATTTATCATCATCATCGTGTCAAACCTCTCTTATCCAGTAACAAACATAGACCTCCCCTTGGACCTCCACATATCTCTATCCTGGGCTGACCCCATCCAATACTTCACATTAAATGAATACCAGTAGCATAGTAATGGGCATGTTCGTAATATATTGAGTCATGTTCTAGAATGCACAGTTTGAATCCGAGCAGTAAAGATATAATTTTAATATGTTTTTCATACAATTTTTGCTAATCTGCCCTGAATACAGTGAATACACTGGTAAGATTGAAATAATGCGGTTCGGTAATAAACCTACCACTTGCGTAAAAAAATATTTACATACAATAAATTTAAAATAGTATACATTCGTTATGTCGAGTTTTGTACAACAAAATCGCACAATATAGCTAGTGATGAGTAAATGCAAAACTACTTGACATGGTCTTGCACCCCCGATCTTGGTCTTGGTCTTAGATTTAGAGGTGCGGTCTTCGTGTTGGTCTTGCAAACTCGATTGAGTCTTATTTTGCTGTCAAAATTCATTAATTATAGTGAAATGGAAAAACAAAAAATTATATTCGAAAATAAAAAGATTATAATTTTTTTGCGGGACCGCAACACTAAGAGTTTTGGTCTTGCAATTCCTGGTCTTGGTCATCCTGGTCTTGGTATTGCAAGTCTAGCAAGACCAAGACTACAATACTTGCAAGACTTTTACTCATCACTAAATTTAGGTTTGTTAATAAACTGGCCACGATTTCGCTTTACTTAATAACATGGTTTATTTATTTATTTAATTAATATTGCTTCTCAGGTACTATGCCAAATATTAATTCAACGCGCACCCAATAACAAGTTGCCACATTCTGGAGTCTTGCAATATTTATCGTCTCACAGATCCAGACTGAAAACACATGTCCTATTCTGATTCGTTTCAGAATACGAAAATGAAAAGGATTTTATCCTATATGTCTGTGTGTCTATCTGTGTGTGTGTGTCCGTCTCCCCTCATAATTTTTGATCCACTCAATGCACTGAGCCTAAAATTTAGAAAAATTTTGTTTCAATCAGCCGTTATCAACTTTTGAATTTTAACTTTATTTTTTCGTATATACCTATCTCAAAAACCATAAAAGCTAGAACTGAAAATTGACATAAATATAGACAAATACAATACCTCAAATTTGGTTTTTCAAAAAAGTTCCAGAGCATCTCAAATTTTTTTTATTAAGAATATTTTTTTATGATTAATTTGTGTATTTAAGTGCCTATGTGTCCATAGTTTTTAAAAATATCGAAAAAAGCCGAAACACCACAACATTGTAGTAGTACATCATAAACTTTTTTTTAACAATTTTCTTAAAAATTGAATTTACTGACGAAATTGTTTGTTTTCATATCCTGGGTAGGAAAAAAAGACTGACCTCCATACTATCCTATCCTGATATACCTACATGTTTCATATAGAAAATAAAACATCTTTAAATATTTATTAATTTGTGTTTAAGTGTTATTAGTTTGGTAGGTACGTATTCTTTAATTATACATACTTTCGCCATCGACAGTTGAATCTCGTGTGTTACATGCAACTATTTAGTTATAAAAAATATTTTTTATAATTTTTGATAAAATAAACAGTGATTAAATAAGAAATGTCTCTTAGCATATTTCCAATTTAAGCAGACTTTTACGGTTGCTGTTGAAAAGTGTACAAATGTTATGTGTTTATAGAAATACGTCAGTGGGTCACAGACTAGTAGATTATAATGGATAATGGTTTGTTTCTATACTAAGTTGAAGATCGATAGGATAATAATAAAAAATAGATAGGTAGGAACATGTCTAGGAACAACTAACTAAACCTATTATAGGTTGTAACTAATGTAAAAATAATGTTTAGTTACTAACACAGACTTATGAATTTTTAATGAAAATGTAGGGTATATAGCTACCGGCATTGGTTTTGTATTGATCTTATCGAGAATAAAGTAGGCATAAATTTACCTAACTTCTAACTGCCAACATTCTACTGTCTTTAATCGGAAGATATGATTTTTTGCTATAACATGATTAATTTTATTGATAGTCTAGTCCAGTTAACGAGTATATATACATAGAACGCATGAGTGCAATTATATTGCATGGAGAGGGAGGTACTTTTTAACTTATGGAATGGGTTTGAGGTCCTTAGGATTTAAATATCCCAAAAGAACCCGACCCTGAGAGGAAAGCTAAAGGGAGGGGGGACCCGGAAGGCCTTAAAGTTGGACTTTTTTGGCTTTACGCTTATAACTCAAAAAGTATTACGCTTATAAACAAAAATTACACCCAGGTCCATGAACTCTACTGCCGTTTTTGAGAATTCATTGACTGAACTAAAGAGATTTAAATGTACTTAAAGTGAGATGTATACAAAATGCGGTTTATATACAATATACAGTATACAGTGTACACATAAGGCTATCTGTAGCAGGACAACATCTGCCAGGGCCCGCTAGTATTATTGTATATTTATTTATTTTACTTTCTGTACATATAATTAGGACACTGGCGGGCTTATTGCCTAATAGCAATTTCTTCCAGTCAACCAGAGTTAATGTTAAATATACAAAACAGTATGTACTGTGGCAATAAGTTTATCACATTCAAGGCCGTAGACAGGGGGGGATCAAGGGGGTTTGATCCCCCCCCCAAAATGAAAAAAAGAAAATATTTCTTTAGTAAGTATCTATGAGACTGCAGTTACATACGGTGCACCCATTTCAAAATTTTGTATGAAAAAAATAATTATTGAAATATATTTAATAATTCAGCATTTTATCACATTTTTTTAGCGTGACACTGCGTCAGGTATACTGGTACATGCTCGCACATACATTAGATTTTTAGATGGTCTTATTTTTCCAGGACGCGTGAGACAAACACACACACAAATTTTAATTAAACACACACACTAATTGTTTTTATTTTTTTTACTTGTTTAAATTTTTATTTTTAATTGTTTTATTTTTTTCCACTAAGCTAAACCCCCCCCCCCCCCCCCCCGAAATTATTTTCTGGCTACGGCCTGATCACATTACAAACATAAACATAGATAGCAGAAGAAAAGTTTAAAAAAAACAAAGAAGATAGTACCTATATAAGAACAATTCATAGCAATAATATAGGAAAACTAAAGGATAAGGAAATGAAGAATAGAGGAAGATGTAACCAGGTATTGTCAGATAAATATTTTTGCTTTAGCCTTTTCTTGAAGATATGTTTAGTGAGATAGATATAAATTTTTATGTCAACAAAATTAATATATAGGTACAGATTTAAAAACAGAAAAACAATATAAAATGATCATGCACATATGTACGAAGGAAAGAGAAAAATAGAAATAAAAAAACATATTTTAGATACATAGTGTAAAGATAAAAAAACACAATAACAATATAACACAATAACACCTAAACAATATAAATAGAATATTATTGAGTGTTCTTTTCCACCAATATCGATCTGAAATATCGAGGTACCACGCCACTGAAATCATGCCGTGTCTGAATTTTTAAAGTTCAAATTGAAACTTTACACAATAAGAATTTCAATACCGAACCTAGAGCAAGCGAGCAAAGTGACCATGTCAATTAGCCTTGGACCAGATAAAATAATTATCCTACTGTTTCCTAAAAGAGCATAATATAAAGGCTTGGAGGCTACTCATGACACATTATTAATACGTTCTTAGCTTGCCAAAATCTTAAAAATGTATAAATCAGTACTCGATCATAATCAAATACTAATTTTTCTCTAGATTCAATCATAAAAATTTGTTGATATCTACGTTTAGTACCTACATATATGAAATTGTCATGAATTGTTGTGTAAATTTATAGTATTATTTTATTAATTTAACCTCTAAAGTCTGAAGCTGATCTTAATTTTACTGTAATCAAGTTCATGAGTAGCCCTGCTGATTTTTATATGAACCCTGTGTGGTGTTAGCTTTTGGAGATAACATCCTTCAAATTGCTATTTCATTATACATCATGCACGCCAGAAATCGCTAAACCAAAGTTCTTCTAAAAAATGATTAACTATTTAAGATTGTACCTAATGTTGACACGCTTGTTTATTGTTTCATGGAAGCAAACCATCATTAAGTAGTCTAAATTTTCACAACTTGACTGAATAATATTATTTGTCATAAAGTTGGTTGTTATTAGTAATCGCGTGAAGGTTTATAACATAGGTACCTACTTATGTACTTAAATACCTTGAAATGTAAACAAACGAAAATGTTAATCAATAAAACGCGACTTCTCTTAAAATGGGCGGAACCAATGTTATTATAGTTCGTATATAATGTCAGTAATAGAAAACATTTTAGTAAAGCTTTTTTTAACTGTAAGTACCTAATGTAAAATATTTAAAAAGTACTTTAAATATTTTCATGGTAAATTCATGTTTCTTGATCGTTTTTGCGGTGTATTTATTATACTTTCAATATGTTAAGATGTTCCTTCTTTATACAAAATTATTTATAAAAACGAATATTTTTATTATTGCATATGCGCAAACATTGGATTTTTTTCCCTGTCGGGAGTCTAAGATATTTTTTAACAGATTTTTAATTATCTCAATAGAGACGAAGTTGGAATATTTATTGTAGGAGAACCGGGAAATCAAGGCACCTACAGGGCTTACGACCTGTCATCGGCTGGTTTACGTGATCACTTTATGCGCTTGCGCAACGTTCACCAATTATGCCTTTTAATGAGATCCCTATCAATTCAATTTTGAAAGTTCTATATATTGTAATACTGAAATTCTTTTCGCTTGAAAATAAGGAATTTTTACTACAGCCATCTATGGGTGAAATTATGAACAACAATCTGATTATTTTTATTTATTTTGTTGGAACGCCATCTATTGAGAGAATTGGTTTTTTGTAAATAATGAAAGCTACAATTCTTATATCTGAGGTGACAATGCATTTTTCGCATAGAAGTCACCCCTGAATTGCGCCAGACTTATAAGGTCATTTTTGTCTTATTTACCTACTTGTACCAATGTGTAAGTAATCGAATATTTTTATTATTGCATATGCGCAAACATTGGATTTTTTTCCCTGTCGGGAGTCAAAGATATTTTTTAACAGATTTTTAATTATCTCTATTTATAAAAACTATTTTTCAAAATTATTTATTAAAGGTATCAATTTTTATTTGTGCTCCTTTTAATATTTCCTGTGGCATTACTGTAACTGAATTGTGTAAGTTAATAAAAAATAGAAAAAAAAGATTGATTGAAATTTATTGTGGCTAAATTTTAATTTGTAATAAAGGCGTCTTTATCACATAATTTATTTTCATTGCTTTATTGCACTTTTTTATTAATCCTACTAGTTGTAAATTCTAAATTATATTTGTTTCCGCAGACGCGGACATCACGTCAATTAAAAACTGCTAATATGCAATTCTAACATAGATAACATATTGCACCCTTGATTTTTCTACGCAATACAGCTTTGTATCGTTTGTCTCGTAAAAATACGCTTTACTGAAAGATAAAATTAATACCTATAAAAGGTACCTTACAAAAAAAACATGTTTCGTTTTGTAGGTAGATACCTACGTTTATAATTTTTGATGCACGATTTTTCCAAAATTGTATTGCATTACAAAAACACATACGCACAAATATTTTATAGTTGACAGGGGAACATGATTAATATCCTATATCATTTTGATTTAAGGCCATCGCGTCATTTAGTCAAATGGTAAATAATAACCGCATAAACTTTTGTCGTACAGTGTGTTCCGTAACATATTATTTATATTATTTTATTGAATTGTTTGTTCTTTTCAAATTTTTACTTGATACTTATGCATATATGTATGTTATTTAGATGTAAAAATGTGTACAGTTTCTTACATATTATAGTAAGTATAAAGAATAATAATATAAACAAGTTGGTAAAAAATTGCATTGTAAGACATATTAAAAAAAAAACAAGAAAATATTCCAATATCTGCCAGACACAAAAAAACAAAAGAAACACAAGAACGTGCTTCATTTTTTAACTTTTATCTCAAAATAACTTTTCCTTTATATGTATATTCAATATCTTGGCGACGTAAAGCGGCAATACCTGATTCTTCCTTCACACATTCTAAAGTATAAAAAAATAACAGTTTCCATCAACGCAATGATTATATAGAAACGTATTATGATTTTAATCTCCTACTTGGGTCTACCTACTATGATTTTTTTTGTTCGACTTGAAAAAATGAGATGTTTGATTTCGCAAATTTTATGTTTGGCGTGCTCAAAGCTTTGTATCATCTGTGCAGCTAAAAGTGTACTCATGTTCTGGAAAACTGAATATTTTAATTTTTGAAACTGCTAGCCATATTTTTTTCGTTTTGAGATAACTATTTTTTTCATTCATTCCCTTATAAAGATATATTCAAAAATGTAAAATTAAACCCAAACCCTACACTGGCGTACGTAAGTGAGACGTGGACATGGCAGAAGATGCATGAAAGTAGAATTAATGCATTTGTAATGAGATCGCTGAGAAGAATATGTATGTAAGAATACGATGTACGACAGGGTAGGAAATCGACATATTAGGAAAGAATGTAAAATAAAGAAAGATGTCATCAATAAAATGTGATTAAATGTGAATATATTGAGATGATTTGGCCACAAGAGGAGAAAGAATGAGGAACACCCGACGAAGAAAATATACATTGCGGACAGGAATAGAATGAGAGGTCGGGAACAATATTCTGAGAGAGGAAATTGTAAGAAGCTTCAACAACAGACGAACATAATATATGAGATGATAAACTAAATCTTATCCGTATTCTCAAAATTCCTCATTTTTCTTTAAGTTTTTACTTTTTGTTTATAACAATTAATTCTTTATCAACATTTTACTGCAAATACATTACAAATATCACGTTAACGTGGATGAGTATTTGATAATACTTCATACAAATAACAGCTAATATAAAAGGGATTGGTACTCATAAAATATAACAACTGTATTTTATTTATATACCTACATACAAGGTTACTTATCAGCTTGCCACATAAGTCAATAAAATATTTATGGATTAATATATCCCGATAACTTTAATATACCCTTAATACCACATAATAACCAACATGTACATAAGTAAAATGGAAAATGCATCAATAAAATATGAGTTTATTATGAATTTATTTTGAAACTTTATTGTACCTTTCTGTAGGTAGTTAAGTTATTGTCATGAAATGTTTCATTACCCATTAGGCACACCATAAAACACCAAGCTCAATGAACTAGAAAAATCAATAACCAACACATTATTTTTGCATATTGCGAACATATTTTTCTAAATATTTAACCATGTTTGAAATGTTTACTGTTTTTCTGTATCGATGTGGTAGTATTTTAATATTTTCTTGTGTAGTACCTATCATCTGGAGTCACATTTTGTATTTCCTCGCTTTTAATACCAGGAATCAAATTTAAAACGAAAGATTAAAAAATACAAGACTGGTGTACAGTAAATATATTAATAAAAAATGTGAAACGTAAGTTTTTGTTTTTTAATATGTTACATTAAAAAACTTACAAACAAAAATTACCCCGTGAAATTACAAACATAATATCGCACAATAATAGATATAGGTACATTGGTATATGATTCTACGCCGCGTCCAGATTTTTTTGGGTCAACCTGCACATATAATTTTCACTAATTAAGTAGGGGTGTGCTATTTACATAGAAATTTTTAATTTACATATTTTTATTTACAAACTGTCCTCGTACAAATAATTTGTGTTTAACTTTTCATATATTTCCATAATATTTTTTTTATAAATAAATTATATGCCATAATAATACGTAATAAATGTAATACAAACGTTTTATGTGCTACAGTAAAAATTATCTATCCACACAAATTATTCGTTTGAATAGTTTCGAATATTACCTATGGGATTAGCATTTTTTTAAATTGAATCCATGTGATGAAGAATTGAGTTTATTGACTATTTACATTGTGATTTTTCCTCGACTTTAAATACCTCTGTATATTAGCAAAAGTATTTGGAACACAGAAAAAACTATAGATATAGAAAAGATAAAATTATATTCTTTTAATTGCTTGAATGCATCATAGAAAATTACGGAACTGTGCCAACATGGTGATGAAGGAGACCAATCACATGTTGATTTATGTTTTTTGATCTACAAATTAATGATATATAATTGATTTTAATGGGATCCTAATTTGCTCAGACCCTACCATCAGGTAAGTTGTGTCTGCAAATGACAGGTGCTGCGTGTCTTCCTTTTGATTACATGATCGACCCGATCCTAACAAAAGAGCGCCCCTGAAACTCAACTTCGCGACGGCACAGCCCTACACCAACCCTGCCTTCTTTACGCACCTACATATGTACGTACGTACCTACACATCGCTGGCAAACAGGGCCGCTCCTCTCATAAATAAAATAAAAATGGAATGTTTTTGTCACTAATAATTTTGGTATTTGGTGTCACTAATAATTTTGTTAACACATTGAGATGGTTTGGCCACTTGGGGAGAATGAAAGAAGAACGCCTGACGAAGAAAATATACAAAGCTGACAGGAATGGAATAAGAGGTCGGGGGGCCCAAGAAAAGGATGGCACGACCATGTAAACGATATTCTGAAAGATGGAAATATAAGAAGCGTGAACAACAGACGAACTTATATAAGACGATGTATGAATGTTGATGAGGCGATGAATGTGTGTCAAGATAGAAAAATGTGGCGTTCGGTTCTCTCTGCCTACCCCGTGAGGGACATGGCGTGATGGTATGTATGTATAATTTTGGTGTAATTGGAGCTTTCAGACAATACAATCAACAGACAATCTTGTTGATAACAGGTATCTAAACTGAGATTATTTTCTTTATTTGGAAATATTGCGGATACTTACACAATATACATAAGGTACTCTTACAATGGAGAAATTTTTGTAAGTGAGAATCTACTCGATAGTTGATTATTTTGATTTAAATACCAGAATTGCGTTTATAAAATCTTTTATTATGATTTTTAAATATAATTCTGGTTTTTAAATGATAATTTTATTTTTTTATGTTTATAAAACGCAAGTACTTTTCTCAGAACGCTTTTTTGAGTAATTTTTCGTCTCACAAAAAAAAATATTGTAAGAAGTTTCGTTTCATCTTAAAATGAATAAATAAATAAATAAATAAATTAATTAATTAATTAATAAATAAATAAATGAACAAATAAACAAGTAAATAAATAAATATATAAATATATAAATAAATAAATAAATATATAAATAAATAAATAAATAAATAAATACATAAATAAATTAATAAATAAATAAATAAATAAATAAATAAATAAATAAATAAATAAGTAAATAAATAAATAAATAAATAAATAAATAAATAAATAAATAAATAAATAAATAAATAAATAAATAAATAAATAAATCTTCTTCTCTGCGTGCCGTATCAGGTCCCCCCGACGTTGGCGATCACTCTGGAGAATGCCTCTCTGTCCTGCGCCATTCGGACTAGCTCTCCTACCTGCGTTATTCCAGTCCACTGCCGGATATTGCGCAGCCAAGACATCTGCCTTCTCCCTACTCCACGACGACCCTCAATCTTGCCTTGTATTATCAGTTGCAACAATTTATACTTTTCTCCTCGCAGAATGTGGCCCAAATATGATATCTTACGAATTTTTATATTTGTCAGAAGTTCTCTGCTCGTATGTGCTTGACGCAAAACTTGTACGTTGGATATTAAATCTGTCCACGGTATTCGAAGCATTCTTCGATGAATCCACATTTCAAATGCTTCTAACCGGTTCATTGTATTGACTTTAAGCGTCCAAGTTTCGCAACCATACAACAGGACGGACCAAACATAGCACTTTATCATTCTCTGACGGAGTTTCAAATTAAGGCTGTCATTGCAGAACAGTGTTCTCATCTTGTTGAAAGTATTTCGCGCTATTTCAATTCTGCGTTTTACCTCAACATCGGGGTCTAAAGATTGTGTAATGACACTGCCAAGATATGTAAATTTTTCCACTCTTTCAACATTTACACCTTTTAATTGTAGAGACGCTGCGAAGTAGTCCAGTCGACCAAAGGTCATCCATTTGGTTTTATTCACATTAATGTTTAATCCCAACTCCTCTCCAGTAGTACATATATCGTTTAAAAGTTTCTGGAGGTCCTCAATGCTGTCCGTTAATATAACTGTGTCATCTGCATTAAATAAATAATAGATAAGAGTAAAAGCACTATTCGAAGCTGGTGCCTCTCAACAAAAATCATGTGAAATGTAATTAATTATTGACGGCCCTGTCCATAGATATGGGGCCATTGAATTTCCTTGGGTATAAATGCCCGATAATTTGGGGAAAAACTTCATCCCCTCCTTTCATACTCACGTTTTCCGCCCTTGAGTGGGTGTCAGGGGGTTTCCTTGGCCAGTAGCGGGTGGTGCCCTCCTTTAATCGCCAGTCCACGACTGAGCCCGCGAGCGGCACGCGAGTCTACGGTTTGACCACCCTGTTGGTCGAATAACTCATTTCATAATTAAAATCTAATTCTATTCTAATTAGTTTGCCGCGGCTTATTTATTTTCACTATCGACTGTGACGTCATTCGTACGTAATTCGTACCCGTTTTGTCATTTTATGGGGTGATCAATTATAACCATAAATCGCAACATTATTTTATCGTTACATCGGCGTACCTACTTGTTACAATATCTTCTTGTTTCTGCGAAATCTAATGATATTATTAATAATATTAACATAAACCATAATATCAACATCAGGATTGATTGTTATTTTATGTACCAATGGATTTTTGACAAGGGCCAAGTCCTAGTTTAGTTATAAAAATATGCGGTATCGTTGAATTACAAAATCCCATGAAACTAACACTACGGAGCTCTACAATATCTTTAGATGTCATAGAAATCCATACTATAATTATATCCATGATATGGGTTATCACTGGGGTTTTGATTTCGCCCGTCGAACCAGACTTGCCCCCCAGACTAGTCTTTTGCAAACTCTACGTAGTGCGCTTCTTCGGAAGAGTATAATGAACACGAAACCTAATAGCTGGTGTCCTCTGCGTAGTCATGTTAAAACAAAGTCTGAACTAGAAAAATCCGTTATGGTTAAAATAATTGATCGTCTCACAGTTAACATAATATTGCTATGATGTATTTAAGTGCCCTTATTTTGCTAAAAAAGCGTTTAAAATACAATATAAACAAACATCTTGTTTGATACAACATTACAGAATCACGTGATAAAATAATTATTGCTATAACTTGAAATTCTAAAATAAACAAAAAAATATATATAATTAACAAGAGTTACATATTTGCGGAGATTTTTATAATTTATCATTTTATTCATGAGCATTACTTAAATATTGCTTTGCTTATTTCTGAATAAACAATTTATTCAGTTTATTCCAAGTATTCACTATATTTGAAAGAAAATGGTTAAGAGTATTTGTTGATAACCTAATTTTAATCTGTGGCCACGCAAATAAGTGGATATGAATTGGAATAGATTTTTCATGTAGAGTCGTAATGCCCTTATAATATTTTGTATGTTTCAATAAAATCTCCACGTTCTCTTCGGTTTTCCAGTTTTGTCAGTTTTAAGAAGTTCAATGTTGAATGTTTTTCAACTGTCACTTTTTGATAGAACTAAAAAAAACAAGTATTATTTATGTAAATTAATTATGTAATAATTTGAAGTTCTATCAAGAATTTTTAGACGATAAACTAATGTTAAATGTTAAAATGTAATGCGTTTTGATTTATGATTTATATAATAATGACATTTGATGTTAAATAAAAAGTGTTCTCGAGTGAAATTTGGTGGATCGAAAAATGTGATTATCAACATACCTAATATGTAATTGATTCACAATGGTGACAAATTTCTGTTAGTTTAATTTTTATTCTCTCACTAATAAAGCAATTGGATAAAAATGCAACGGCCTAAAAAGAAAATATTTTCCCACAGTAAGTATAAATAAGAAGGTATTGTAGAATTATCGCAAAACATATTGAAACATCACGTGGGCTGCACAAAACTTTATTTTGGGTTTATCGCTTGGTTGGTAGATGTGCAAACCATCCGCCACTCCACCAAATTGTCAAAATGTTTTCCGATATCTATATTTATTTATATATTACCCATAGAATAATAATAAAACTATAGAAAACTCATTCCCATACATTACCTCGCTGAAAAGTGAAGCCGTTTTATTGGCCGGCTCGTGTCAATATACATATGACTCTGCTGGTAGACATTGTTCGTATAGTTATAGTACTACTCGTTATGACTGCGTAAATAATTTTGCAAGCAGCTAAAAAATTCCCTATTTGCAGAACGTATCACGCAGACGGCCAAATGATAACTGAATTCACGTAGCAAAATGTTGACCAAATTAGTCAACATAAAACAGTCGCGTTTACTGCAGGCTAAAGAGTATTCTATACTATTATTATTCTATGATATTATCATCTGGTTCCATCTCTCTCCTCAAACAACCTTTTTTATTCAATATGTTCTTCTTTTCCCATTCATAATATTTCTTAACTGAAGCTGTTTCTCTTCTGTACCATCACAATCAAACCGTGAAATCAGAAATCATCATTCAAAAAAACTTTTCTCTCTTTTCCTACTTCATATTAGACAGGAGTTATTTTTCGTCATGGGAACATTTTACCGCATTTCTTTGGTAGCTAGTCTTTTCCTCTCGATATTATTGATGATTGAAGTTTCTTCATTGATACATTTTCCATTTTACATGCAGACCCCTAAATGCCATCACGGCTTTTATCACAATGCAAGGTTGCCAGCGACATGTGTGCGAGTGTGCATTGCTTTAAAAAAGGCACGCGTGTATGCCTACACATATTACTCTGTCCTACACACCCAGAGGCGGATCGTTTGTGGGGCCCTGGGCTAATACTACTTAGGGGCCTGCCTATTTTTTTTTTTGCGTAAGTGCACAAAGCAAACACATCCCCACATCACACATACACATAATAATACATGTCCAATAGGTGCACATTGATCATAACAAATCATACAAAATTTACATTTCCCTATACTTAAATGAATCATTCAACTAATTGCGATTTTGTCAAAAAAATTTGTTTTCTATAGTGATGTAGGTATACGGTATAGGAAAAAATAAGACAATAAAATATTATATTTAAATAATATGACTTTATATTGATATTGAGGGTTGCAATCCTTATGATTATTTTAATTACAGATATTTTTTTCTTCGCAATATCGTCTATTGTTTTCAATGGAGACAAGGGGCATTATGTATTCATGGGTCCCTGGGATGTAGCCCAAAAAGCCCTTAAGTAGATCCGCCATTGTACACGCCAGTCTCGTCTCACCTAAAAAACTGAATTCAGAATGGGTTTTGAACCTCATTGCTAAACTATGAGATGTTATTTTGTATAATCGACTACCCGGCTCTTATGGGACACCCGTTAACGATGATAATTGAAAATCGTGGAAGTACTATTCTAAGCCGGTGCCTCACAGTAATGCAAAGTGTGCAACGCCTAGATATTTGAACTGTGTATAGCATAGTGGGTAACGGTGGCAGGAGTGTGCCTAGAACCTTCGAACTAGGCAAACCCTGAAAGAAAATTGGGAAATGTCGAATATTTAATTTTTCTGACCGCCGCGCGCCGTGGCACAGTTGGTAAGACGTTTGGTTTCTGTGCACGCGTCCTGGGTTCGATCCCCAGCTGAGGAGAAATTTATTTAAATTCATTTCTCACGCTAATGTTGCATAATTACGTGGGCTATCCAGTGCGCAAATTTTATTTTTTTACTTGGTTGGTACTTACCTATATTATGTGCAAACCGCCCCACTCCAAGACGATATTTCTCATGTTTTTTATTGCGCTCATGTTTTTCTTCATAAGCTAAGACCAGATTTTTTTCCAAGGTTGGTAGGTACTATTTTGTTAATTTTGTGATTGTCAATAGAGAGATGGTCGAGGGCGGATCCAAAATCAAATGAAACTATACTGACTATGCAGGAGCCTGGAGAGGTGGTGGAAGATTCTTAGAGAAGCTAACGAATTGTGTAGCTTTCTTTACAATTACTTTGTTCACGCCACTTATGAGGATTGTTAACTTCGACCGGTTTCGAGAACAATGCCCTCTTCAGAAGAATTCAATTAGTCAATCTCATAAAGTCAAAAGTGGCGTTTGTAGAGTTATTGTGTAGTATCATTGTGACGCCACAAAGTTGATTATATAATGAAATAATTACTATGTAATATTTAGTGTTTTTTTATAGCAAGAAAGAATTCAAAAATTAAAAAAGGAAATAGGTTTACATAGGTACATGTAAATATAACATAAAACATAAAAAACTAATTAAACAAGAAAATTTTAAACTAATTAAACCAGAAAAGTATTTAATAAATTCAAATTGAAAAAATCTCAGTCGATAGAGTAAAGATGTTAAAATAGATAGAGTCAATAGAGTAAAGACATATATTTTGAAGAATCTGTATAAAAGGTAGATATTTAAAATATACTATATGGCCTATTATAGACTCTTTTGATCAAAGTTTAAGAGGGTGACTGCTGCCAACGTACCTATTTTTTCAATTTGAAATACCATCATTATTACAAAACGAATCATTTTGAGAAAAATAACCTAGTTAGTTTGGATATTAATAAAGAGAAATATACATACCTTAACTTTTTGATTATGTTCTGTATATATTCTTGTAGGAAAATAATAAGCATACCCCGATTTTAGACATTTATCTTAAATTTCTAAAAAAATATAAGGTATAGAGCAATATTTTTTTTTATAAATTAAAGAAGAACAAAATACCTGGAAAAATATGATATGACGTTGCATTAACGCATCAGGTTAAGTAAATAAACCAAAAAAACTTTTATTACGCAATGGCGCTGAATGGAAAATAAATGTTTTTTAGGTGTATTTACTAAACCTGAAGCATTAATGCAACGTCACATCATATTTTTCTAGATATGTTTGTCTTCTTTAATTTAACAAAAATATATTACTCTACGCCTTATAGTTTATTAAAAATATATGATAAACGTTGAAAATCGGGGTATGCCATTATTTTTCTACAAGAATTTATACAGAACATTATCAAAAAGTTAAGGTATATTTTTGTTTATTAATACCCAAACTATCTAAATTATTTTTTTCAAAACGATTTGATAAGAAATAATGATGGCATATCAAATTGAAAAATAGGTACGTTGGCAGCAGTCCCCCCCTTAATATAAATTTTTTGTATATCTTCATTAATGCAATCAATTTTATATCGTTAATGTTAGGAAAATAACTTTGTGGCGACATTATAAATTATTTATAATATAAACTTAACGTAGTTTACACCACTTAACTATGAGTACTAACTTCTACCGGTTTCAAAAACTTTAAATGTTTTCTTCTTCAGGAAGACTTACGTACTCTTCCTGAAGAAGAAAACATTTAAAGTTTTTGAAACCGGTAGAAGTTAGTACTCATAGTTAAGTGGTGTAAACTACGTTAAGTTTATATTATAAACAATCAATTTTAATCTAAAAGATTTCTAGTTTCAATCTAATCTAAATATAATCTTAGTCAACTTCATGAGTAGCCTTGCTGATTAGTTTTCCATTATACCTACTGGTAGATTTATACGTTTTTATTTCATCCTTATGATTTCGCCCTTTTTTTAATTGATGAAGTAATGTATTTTTTATTTGTTTCCATATTATGTAGTGGAGAGAAAGCGTTGGCCACAACCTACTCGTATTGTATTTATATTTGATGTATTGTTTATTTCAGGAATGTGGAACAGGCCAGTGTCTGCATCGTCTCGTCAGGAAGCTGAGCTGATGAGCAAGTCATCCCGCGCTCTCTCTCAGACAGAAGATCCTGTGGAACGTCTGAGGCTGCTGTGTCTTAGTAGAGGAGCCTGTGGAATCATGGGGCTTGGCAGGTAATTAAACAATATATTTCATTTTTTCCTCTCGTGGATTGCAGATAGTTAAATATATAGTGTTTGCAAGTTGGAATGAAATATTTTATATTCTAAAAATCGGGGTTCTCATGCAATCCTAATAAATATCGTGACAAAATAATATCGCAATTTTTTTGTATTTTTGGTCCTCAGGCTTGAATTTTTTTTTTCAGTTAGGCCGGCATATGGATCAGCCTGTTTATTAGCATAATTTTTTTTTTAAAACCTCAATTTTCTTTATATTTTTACCACTCTGAATTTAGGGTTAGAACTCAGCCGCGACGCAAATTCCCATCGTTAGATCTAATCTTCACATTTTTTGACGACTTTTGGGAATATGGCAGAAATAATGTAGCAGCAGGGGGTCCACCGAAACCAGTAAAATTTTGAAAGTGGTCTACGAGAAAAAAAGTTTTGGAACATCTGATCTAAACAAATAACTATAATTTTCACAATAATTATATATTTTTTTTTTGTTTGTTTAACAATAATTGAAATTTTCAGAGTATTTAGAAGGATGGATGATGATGGCAGCCGTCAACTAGATAAGGACGAATTTTCAAAAGGACTCAAAGATACAGGATTGGAACTATCAGATGAAGTAAAGACACAAAACATTATTTTATATTAACTCTTGTGTAGTTATTTCATGTCTAGTGTTGTTTTTTTTTATTTCTTAAAAATTAAGCAAAATAATTTATTTCAATAGTCAATAATAAAATCAAATATCATCGGTAGACTTGTGGATTAGAAAAATTTCTAGATGGCCCATCTTGAGTGTGAATCCCGAGACGTATCCTCTATAGGTTCATATTGTGCCATTGAACCATGCACAAACAAGTCTTGGATGCCAACTCATCTAAACAACTAATCAAACATCTGTTCTCGATTTCCTCTTCTTGTTCCTTCCCAATCCCTTTTTTTTTGCTACCTACCAACCAGTCGTCGTCCTCAATGCTGAGGGTCGTGGCCATCATATATTCTGTTGCGGACCATTGCTATCCAGGTCGTCCTGTCTGTTGCCATATGTACGGCTCTATGGAGTGTCGAGACAGGGATATTTTGTTTTATTTGGTCGGACCAGCGCATCGGCGATCTACCTCTCGGTCTTGTTCCCGGCGCTTTTCTGACCATAATCAGCTTTTCATGGCTGTCTTCCCCTCTACGAGCTATGTGACCAAAAAACTTAAGAATTCGTTCCAGACATAGAGACGACAATCTCACTGTGATGCGCAGTTATTGAAGAATGGAGATGTTTGTTCTTCTTGCTGTCCATTTTTTTTTGCTATGATGTTTTTATTTTTATTTTTTATTTATCTTGGTGACATGTTTATTTTCTCTGTTCTTTTGTAGCTTTCATTTTTTGTTGATGTACATGTATAATTCTGTTACTCTGTAATCTGGTTGGTTGGAAGAAATTGCCTAATGGCAATAAGTCCGCCAGTGTGCATTTTATTTGTTTATATTATGTACAAAAAGTTAAATAAATAAATAAATAAAATATAATATATTGATGAATGATTTCTCAAAACAGGGATTTTAGAGTTAAAGTTTTTTGCCAGTATACCCACGATACGTAAAAGAATATCAAGGGAAAGGGGCGCCTTATGAATTTAGTGTACCAAATGCCTAAAGCTGTGTATTTCGGCCCTATGCGAATCAACGCCCATGTTGGGCACCAACCTATAAACCAGTGTGAAATATGAAGTTAAAAAATGTCTCGTGGAATGGGAACACACTAAAACCTTCGTGATTTAGTGTGTTTTCATTTGCTATTTATACTGATATTTTTGTAAATAAAAAAGTATTGCATATAACAATAAAGGAATCATAATGCTCGGTGTTCAACATGACACATTATTTATACATAGGCATACTCGAACGTATTATGTTATTGATATTTACAGAAGTGATTAATTTTTCAGGATATTGACACTTTGTTTCACCAATTTGACACAGACAAAAGTGGGTCAATCAATATTGAGGAATTTTTGATGCACGTTCGGGTGAGAAATTTAATTTTCTATTTATCATATCAGTACTTGAGGTACTGAGGAAAAGGTTAATACGAGAATTTTGTTTTTTTGTTTAAGCCTCCGATGTCAGATTCGAGGAAGTCCATAGTAAAACAGGCTTTTGAGAAACTAGACAAGACCGGAGACGGTGTTGTAACTTTGGATGATCTCAGGAATGTCTATAATGTCAAATCGAACCCAAGGTAACAAATTTCATAAGTTTAATTAGATTATAAATTTGGTCATTCTAATGAATGATGAATAGAAATAGCCAACGTATATATCCTTTATGGGAAAAATAGCTATCAATAGCTATAGATTTACAAGTAAAATCTACGCAAAGTTTTTTTGTTTGAATTCTATAAAATTACTCTGTTTATATGTTTACATAAACTATGTATGTATGTATACATGAAGCAAAAACTTCGGACCTCCTTTAAAGCGAACTGCGTGTAAGAAGGAGTATGAGATTTCACATAATTAAATATTATATGCAGAAGGATTGTAGAAGCTAAAATTTATACATATGTGGGGCGTTGTGAGAATGAATATGTTGGCGGTAGCTTTTACTAAATAATGTTATTTTATTCTTCGTATAGTCTCGTTTTTAGCATAATACACTTGAAATATATTTTTCTAAGCTTAAAATTCCTTTCTTAAACCCTTCATCCTGAGCACCTAAAAATTCAGAAATAAATAGGGACAAGGTCAGGTGAATATAAAGATGCTCAAGAATTTGAAGCCAACATCTCGATTTGCAGACATATGTGATTTTTTTATCATAGACCAAGTCAAAGGAGTTTTCAACCATAAAGATTTAATTAATAAGACTCGCTCTTGTAATTATAGTTATTTATTTAAGGTATGATATACTTAATAAATGTATCTCCAGCGCATTTGAACCGAAATAATGATGTTTCGAAAAAGAAATTTTATGATAAACGTTTTCTTTGATTTTGTGATATAAAACCACTCCTACAAATTATTTTAACTTACATAGATAGTTGGAATTTAAACAAAATTTTACTTGAAATGACGTAGTTACTAATTATTACGAAAAAAATATTGGAGAGACTAAACAAGATGGAACGGTCCTGAACATCGACATCGCTTTCCCGGAAAACGGAAAAAAGATGGAGGTTGACGTCGGCCTCCCAGCAGTAACTTTCTGAGGAAGAACAGATCCACGATATAAATAGATAAGAAGAAGAAGTAGAACAATATTTATTTTTCGTATTTCAAAACATGTACAAATAAATGATTAAATATTATTTTATTCTAGGTACATAAGTGGAGAAGAAACTGAAGATATTATTTTAAATAAATTTTTAGAAAATTTTGAACAAGATGACTCTAAAGATGGTGTTGTGAGTATTTATATATTTATTTATTTAGTTGCTTCTCGGGCAACTAGGTACTATGTCAAATATTAATTTAACACGCACCCAATAACAAGTTGCCACATTCTGGAGATTTACGATATTAATCGTCTCACAGATCCAGACTGAAAACACAATTAAAAACTGTGTCTCCACCGGGAATCGAACCCGGGACCTTTGGTTCAGCAGTCAGATACCCAAGCAACTGAGCCACGAAGGCCGAATTTAATTATAATTTTGATTGTCCATACGTAATATGTATTGTACATTATTTATTTAACAAATTTTGGTACAGAGTATATATTACATATTTACTGTAACATAGTATACATATACTATACATACATACACACACTTATATACATCTATTACACATACCAAAAATTCCACAAAGCTAAGCCTGTTTGTGGGTATACCTTAATAAAATTAGAAACAAAAATATTGGTTGTGTGTTACATGTAAACATTTTTCACTCCTCACTAACCCAAGGGAGAGTTATGAATCGCAATTTTTAATGCTATTTTTTATAGCAGATTATCAACTAGTATCATGCTGAGATTGTATTCTGAAAGTTTTATCACAATGTATATGTGTGTGTGCTATGTACGGCGTGTATATTTTACTTATAGACTAAAGTACTCATTCGATTATTTTCAAATTTTGCAAATTTGTATGTCTAATACTCGCTTAGACCCCATTAGATTTTAAAGGATATCTGAGTAGTGCTTCTCATTTTTTTTAACTATCAAATATTTCAAAGTGACCCCAACCTCAGGAAAAATGGCATTCATAAAATGGCATTGAAGAATTATCGAGTTTTCATAATAATAAAAAAAAATATTTAAAAAAAAAATAATAAAACAAACTCATTTCATACTCATTACACTGAGAAAAAAATGAAAAACCAGAATTCCGTCTAACAGTGTTTGTTTATTATTTATTTATTTATTTATATAATTTATGTACATGTGTACAAAGGCAGGTTTATTGCCATAAGGCAATTTCTTCCAACCAACCCGAGCAACGTGAAGTCTCTTAGTTAAATTGGTACAGTACTAATTAAGTGAGAAATGAATTGATAAAAAATAACATGAAAGAGTAAGAAATATAAAAAAAAAAATTACAAAGAGAAAAAAATGAAAAGAGAGTTTAAAAATAAAAGAATAATAAAAATAACACTGATCATAGCAATGAGGAAAAGGAGGTTACGGAAGGATATAGAAGGAATTTAGGAACTATTTGACAAATAAAGTTTTTTTAATTTACCTTTAAATATTTGAATGGATTGAGATGACGTTACTTCATCACTTAGGCCATTCCATAGTCTAGCTGATTGTACTTGAAAAGAGGAGCTGAAAACTTCTGTATTGTGAATGGGGATAGCTAGTGTAGTACGTTCAGCAGATCGAAGGGATAGGCCGTGACTTGACAAGAAAACGACGTTATTTTTTAAATATTGTGGTGAATATGGATCATAAATAGTCTTATAAAGTAGTGACAGAATGTGAATGTTACGACGATCTCGTATCTTTGGCCAACGAAGTATATTTCTACAAGTCGAAACATGATCATATTTTTTAAGATTGTAAATGAACCGTATACAGACATTCTGTAATCGTTCCAGTTTATTTAATAATTCTTGATTGGCATCCAGATAACACACATCACCGTAATCAAGCAATGGAAGAAGTAAGGATTGAGCTAATGTAATTTTACAATGTATTGGAAGAAAGTTCTTCAATCTATTGAGAGAATGGATATTATAAAACAGAGTTTTACTGACATGAGAAATCTGTCCATGCCACGAAAGATCTTCATCAAAAAGAATACCAAGATTTTTCACCATTTTTGAGAAGGGTATGTGTTGATTGTTAATTTGAAGAGATGGGAGAGGTGAATTTTTAAGTTTAGACAGCAATCGGGGACTACCAATGATAATAGCCTGAGATTTAGACGGGTTGACAAGAAGACCGTTCTGGGAGGACCATGATGAGATAAAGCTGAGATCTTCGTTCATAATATTAATAGCATCAACATACTCATTCACATTAAATTGAATATACAGTTGAAGATCGTCTGCAAAGAGATGGTACTGACACTTTAATTTGTGAGTTATTGAGTTTATAAAGATAGAGAATAGAAGTGGAGACAAGACACCACCTTGAGGGACCCCAGCCTTAAGAGTGATATGATCAGATATTTTCTCCGCCGTTTTAATAGCTTGTGTGCGATTATATAGATAATCTTTGAACCATGTCAGTACTGGTTGCGCTAAATTGAGTGAGGAAAGTTTTGCGAGTAAAATATCAAAGTCTACTGAATTAAACGCACTACTGAAGTCAAGCAATGTGAGGATTGTTAGCTTTTTATCATTCATTGCGCGTCTTATGTCATCAGTGACCTTAACAAGAACCGTTGAAGTGCTATGACCACGTTTAAATCCAGATTGAAAAGGGTCAAGAAGGGAATGTGATGTAAGCCATTCATTTAATTGATTATAAACTGCTCGTTCAATGACCTTTGACAAAATAGGAAGAATGGAGATTGGTCTATAGTCTTTTAGAGTTGTTGGTGATGAAGTTTTGGGTAACGGAATAACGTGAGCAGTTTTCCAAGAAGATGGAAATATTCCTTCACTCATTGAGTAGTTGATAATATGCGTGATAATTGGCAATGTTACTGGGAGAACTAGACGAATCATATCTATATTGATGCCATTAGAATCAATTGACTTTGTGGAAATGGAAGATATGAATTTTGAGATTTCAGCTTCATTCACAGTGTTAAAAGAAAACGCTGGTATACTCAGAGAGGGTTGACTGCGAATAGAATTGAGAGTATTGGACTTAACCAAGTTGCTTAAGAATACTGGAGGAGTGGCAAAGTGATGATTTAGATTGTTTATGTCAACTTTTGGGGTATTAAGATGTTTACTCTTTCCAATGCCCAGAGATTGCAATAATTTCCAAGCATTTGAAGACGTGCATTGATCCACAATCTGAAAGATGTACCTTTTTTTTGCATTTCGACATAGCTGATTGCAACGGTTTCTATGCTGTTTGTAATTAGCCCAGTTGCTGGCAGACGGCTGTCGTTTATGCTTATGAAAGGCTTTGTCTCTCTTTGCCATTATGGTTTTAATATCGGAAGTGATCCACGCACCATTATTGATTTTATAAACGGAGTATTGTTTTTTTTTTCATCTTTTTTTACTGTAGGAATATTGAAAACATTATACCTACCTACCTTTTCCCTATTAATACAAATCAATAATCAAAAACACTAATCCTACTTTGTCCCTATTGTTATGTATTACAAAGTAGGAATAATATTTAGATTTAGAAATAATACTAATTGATTTCATCATTCATATTATATTATTTTTTCAGGTTACTCTCGAAGAATTCATGAACTACTACAGTGGAATCAGTGTGTCTATAGATAATGATGGTTACTTTGATCTCATGATGCGACAAGCATACAAACTTTAAAATATTTCATTCATTACTTTTCTTATTTATTTATAACTATTTAATATTTTAACAATCAATAATTATTATATTTGTATCATATTGTATTTAAAAAATTGTCTTAATAAAGCACACGACTTTGTTATTTAAGGGACATGTTGAAATTCAATTTTACTTTATGTAGATAAGACAATGGACACATATTTGTATTTGTCAATGATTATCTGCAAAGACAATAAAAATGTTGTAAAATATAAATAATTCATTGGGACAGGTATTCTAATATATTAATACCGATTCGGGGATTGTTGACATTTGTATGTGATGTGGAACAATTTGCTAATTACTTGTTCACTTTTAATTTGCGAAGCTTTAAACATAACAATTAAAAAAAAACGTTTTCGTAATCGTGTGTTTATATATTTTGTGTGCTCAGTGATTTAATATTATGATTTATGTTTTAAAATAAAAAACCGCCAAGATGATAATAAAGATTTATGTCATTTTCTATTTCAATATTTTTTTACCTATATAACGATTTACTTCAAAGTTGGGTTATTTTGATTTAGTTTGTTTTTGAAATGAACATTTCAAAAATCCACTATAAACAAACCTTCATTACAAAATACATTCATCTGAATTATTGAAATTCCAAAGAATTATAATCTTTTTTTTATTTCTAAATTATTGCTTCAGAAAAGAACCGACTTAATGTGAAAAAAAATTTAAAGCCATATTATGGTTATGGTAAGTTTGTGCCTTCGTAATTTCAATGATAATATTTTGTAAACGATGTTATATAGAATTTAGTTTATAGAGTCAAAAACTGTTTACACGATGATAAAAGAATATAAGTATATATCCTCCATTTTTCAACTAGAAAAATCGTCCAATTAACAATTTTTTTTCGTATGTGTTTGCAATTCGTTACATATATGAGTTTGAAGAAAACAACTAGTCTCATTATACGCACAAATTCTTTTCATACAATGAACAGAGTGATTTTGAGAATTAAGTCGAAAACTAAAATAAATCAATGTAAAAAACTATTATTTTAACAAAAACACTTTGTTCATTTTAATTGTTTTATTATTATTACAATAACTTTAATTATCTGTAATATGACAACTTTAATATTTTCAAATTAAAGTTACCATATTATAGTTTATTAAATTTACAATAAAATATTTTAATATTATAAAATTATATTTTATGTATGTTCTTGAATTATCATTATTGAATTTTATAATGTATAGGTATGACTTTCAATAAATATATTTGTTTCTATTGGAGTATTATTATCTGTTTTATTTATTTACACATTTTAATTTATGTTTCTGATCATTTGACTCATTTGGCAAAGAGTCGAATCAATAGAATTCATTATAAATTCTACAGGAGAATTAATATGCATCAGGTCAAGTAATTGGTGCTGAAAATAAGCAGAATAATTTAAAAATTTTGGAAATATGCACTATAGGTATTTTTAAAACATCTCAATAGAGATGGAGAAAAAGAAATTGTGGATGAAAGCCAGGAATATCACAGATATTCTCACAGAGCTTATAACCTATCATCGGTTGGCTAAGTGATCACTTTACGCACTTTGTGCAACATTCACCAATTAAATGTCTTTTAGTAGTAAGGTTTTCATTCAGATCAAGTCATATTTTTATTCAATAAAGGTAAAAAAAATTCATATAGGTGTTTAAAGTTGGCCATCTATCGAACGGAACACAAACTAGTACTGATATTATACTACATAGTTGCAATGTCGATGGCGATTGTATGCGTAGTTGAATAATACCTACGTACCAAACTATTTTTTTTTTTATTAACAAAAACAATACAAGGTTCACATATAAATCATAATTTTAAAAGATATACAATTTCCATCATATAATTCATAATAACCCTCTTTAATTGAGATAAAATCTCGTGTTAAAAGAGGGGAGTATCTATTTAATATTGTTACATTTACCAAAACATTGTACATCTACTAAAAAATATGAAGCTACACAAAACAAGAATGAAATAACAAAAAATAAATAAATAAATCAGTACAATTTTTTAATTTTATTTTTAAACATATTATAATTTTTTTCGAGTCTAAGACTCAAAGGGAGTTCATTAAACCACTTAGTACCTTTATACTGTTGAAATGTTGTGAGGCAGTTGTACGTAAAAGAGGAATGGTAATACATCCTTGTGAATTTATTCTGCTGCTTAAAGAAAATGACAATTGGTTTGAATTTGTAAGAATATCTTTATGAATTTGGAACAATGAGATTTTTTTGTAGATATTTTCAACAGTTGAAACTTTAAATTCTTGAAATAAATTAATAGTTGGATAATCAAATCTCTTTTTTAATATAATTTTAATAATGATTCTTTGAAAAACTTCTAAAGGCACTAAAGTGGTTTTAAAAGCTCAGTATTTTTATTATTCAGTATTTTAAGATATTTGGTTTTATATACAAAGCATGTAGGTATGCATATCAGAATAGGAAAGTATGGATAATAGTCCTTTTTTCTACCCAGAATATGACAACAGCTTGATGGTATGTATGTATGTTTGGAGATAAGGTATCAAACTATTGAGAGTCCCCGTAGATGTTGTGTAGTGTATACTCCCATACAAATTATATGAAACGATGCCCTCACAAAATTCAATTATTACAAAAATTGTTTAAAAAAGTTTGAAATGTACAACTATAATGTGCATATTTATATAGAAAATTGAATTATCTAGTTGAGTTGTTTTGGTGTTTTCGATATTAAAATAAAATTGAAATATAGGCAGTTTAATACATAAATTCATCATAGAACGAATGGATCAAACATTGCGGATATTACGTAACGGGTTGGATTATTTTTATTCTAAGATTTGTCGGTGGATTCGATTACTTTGTGCAATAATACCCATTTCATTTTATTTATTTATTTTTATTTGCATTTTTTGGAAGACTAACAGCCAAAAATCAGTGTTACATTTAATCCAACTGTCGATTTGTTCAAGAGAACTTCTTCAAGAGAAGTTCTCTTAACATATGACAAAGCCAGGATACGCGAGATTTGTATGTAGGGTCTATATTTTTCACGGTATTTCCAACTTTGCTTTGTTTCAGCTTCGCAGCATATAATATATGTTCTTTACTCATAATTCGGAGTGTGTGTGTGTGTGTGTGTGTGTGTGTGCGCGCGTGTGTGCGCGTGTGCGTGTGTTTGTGTGTATGTTCTTTACTCATAATTCGGAGTGTGTGTGTTTGGATATCATATCATGGATATAATTATCATAATAATGGAATTCTATGACATCTAAAGATATTATAGAACTTCATATAATAATTGTATCCACGATATGGGTAGTCGTGAGGGTTTTGATTTCGTCGGTTGGACCAGACTTGCCCCCCAAGACTGAAGTACTTATCTGAAAGAAATTTTATTATTAATACTTATAATAACCCCTCGATAATAGATAGAGAACCTAAAAAGAACTTAATCACTACTTTATACAATAAAAAATGCTAAGGCCGACCGATAGCCAAGCCAATCAACTTCTTTAGGTTACAACTCCGTTCGCGGAAATTAAAATGAATTTGGTTTGACTAACGTTATACTACGTATCCATGGCTGAACCTTCGGACGCGACTCACTGACAACTACTGGCTACAATCTGAACTCACCAGGGTGGCCCTGCGCCAGCGGAAGAGAAAGAAATAGGGGGGGTAAACCAAAGAACCTGATGGAAAAACTCATATACCAAGAATCTGGTAACTATATTTTAAATATATTTTCAATACAAAAGATGTTTAAATATATGAACAAGGCTTGGACTGCCGCTATGAGCCATTCCTAGTATTAATAACATTAGGCCAAAGTAAAATAATGGGTATTGGGTTTCGGTATCTGCAAGATCTAGCATATTTTATGAAAATCTATGGTATAAACTGATATGAAACCAGGTACATTGGATTTATAATAACTGAAGTATGAATTTTAAATGTGAATGAACCGTAGAAATATTTATGATTTTAAGAAACACAGTTACTATCATCTTTATGTTGGTGTTATTGAGTCATGAAACCATTCATGAAATATTCGCAATAAACGACATAAACGTCATTCTGTGTGATTTTGAGTTCTGTGAGAGGTCGAAGTCGAAAGGCAGTGTGTATTCGATTTATAATAAATATATTTATTACATTGTATGCCGGATTGTATAACTGGTCGGGTGTTGTGCTTGTGTGTGATTCTTTGGAGAGATATTTCTTCGTGTCTGCCTTTCCTTAGTATTGTTTTTATAATATAAAGTTGTCGTGAAAAATAATTTACCATGTACTCCAAAGTGTTGTTATGTTGTGTTTTCTTTTCGTCCGTCTTTTTAATAGGTAAGTAATAAGTATTTCTTTGTCTTTTTAATACGTTTTATGAAGTCGTCATAGTTTATTAGTGTTCCTAATTTTGAATCATCGATTGCCGACTCAGAAAAAAAAAACATTTTTTTAAATAACATTGAAAGTGTATAAATATTCAAGTCATTTTTTTAATTCTTATACCGATATAAAGCTTGGTGAATCAATACTGTAATTATTTTCAAATAAAATCAAACCTTGAATTACATTAGGTAATTTAGTCCGTTTATCAGGGTAATTATGAAGCTCTTTTTTCAGAGCACACTCCTAGCATATTATATTACATGGTTTGAATAGTGAAGTTGTGGCTTGTTGCTAAAGATCATGAATATTTTGAATATTCAGATCTGTCGAATAAACTCTCCATGTAAGTTTATGCATACAATTAAGTATATAGTTGGACTCTAGTTAATACCCCCTATTCAGTAACTATTGTAACTAAAATAGGAACGTTCAAAAATTGTAGATTTTAGATTTACGGTCTTATTTCAGCGTTATAAAGTATAAACTTGGACTAAATGGAATAGGAACGTACCTATATTGGACGGAATGTTCTTAAAAAGTTCCTGAATTAGACGTATTTTGTATAATTATGAAAATTATGAAAATTTCATTATTTTCACAATTATTCATAATACGTCTGATTCAGTAACTTTTTAAGAACCTTCCGGACAAAATGGGTACGTTCCTATTCCATTTAGTCCATGTTTATATTATATAACGCTGAAATAAGACCGTAAATCTAAAATCTACAATTTAAGAATTTCCTATTTTAGTTACAATAGTTGCTGAATAGGGGGTAATATCAATTTTAGACTTGATCACTTAACTGTAGCATCATGATTTTATGATTGCTTTAGAGGGAAAATTATGTAGGTATACTGTGTCATATTTGCTTTAAAGATCTTTGATTCTTTTGCTAAAAACAATTTTTCAAACCAATCTATTCATCCAGCGGAGGAGAAATTTACTATTCATTTCTCACGATAATGTTGCTTCTCTGGGCTGGAAACACTGGTTAGTTGGAAGAAATTGCCATACGGCACTAAACTCGCCACTTGCGCAAGGTGGCGAGTTTAGTGCCGTATTATTATTATTGGTTCATTATTATTATTATTATTTATATAAATTTAATTATAGTCATATTGTTTAAAATCTAATGATACAATATAAGTTATAATATATAGGCAATACATTTGATTTTTTAAATCAATTGAAAATAAGAACTGATCTATTCGTATATTTTATTCATGAAATGTAAATATTTATTTATTTATATGTCTTCATGTACCGCAAGTATACAAAGGCGAGTTATTATCATAAGGAAATTTCTTCCAACCAACCCGAGCAACTTGAAGTCTCATAAAATTAAATTGTTACAATAGTAGGTAGGTATTTAGTGAGAAAAAAATTCTAAGAGAAAAAATATATATACTTACACTGATCATAGCAATGAAGAAAAGAATGAATGTATGGAAGGATATGGAAGGAATATTTGACAGATAAAGTTTTTTAGTTTACCTTCAAATATTTGTATAGATTGAGATAATGTAATTTCATCACTTAGACCATTCCATAGTCTATGTAGCTGATTGTACTTGAAACGAAGAACATCATGCAGCCATATTTAGTTTAATTATGAATCTTAATTTACAGTGACTGCAGTTGCCCACACAGAAGATGACGATGTTAGAAAGCTTCAAAATTCTTTACAAGAGAAAACTGGAATCGATGCAGCCAGTCTACCATCAGAGAAGGATGCCCAAGAAGTTTTAAAGAAGAAGTGCCTTAAGGAAGCTGATCAAGCTGCTTATGACAGGGCAAATGTAAGTCTAAATGATTTATCTAATTCCTCTCACACTTCCATAACTTAAAACATTATTGATATAATTTTACAAATTAAAATATCTCAATAGAGACGAAGTTGGAATATTATAGGAGAACTGGAAAATATTAATTTGTCAAACATGCTATTGACTCCCAGCAGGTATATATCATAGAATTAAAATAAAACTATGTTATTCTATGGTATACATATATAAAATATGCAATCATAAAAATATTCAATGAATATCTTTTGAATTAAAAAGTAATTTTTCATTAATTATAAATACTATAATATAATATGTAAAACGTATAAACCTTCGCTTCAACCCAGTATGATTCTTGGCTTCCTTAAGAGGATGCCTGCAGCCAGCTTAGCTATTTTTCAGTTTGATATTCCAACATTGGTACTTATCGAATCATTGTGTTCAAAATAACTTGGATAGCTTGGACATTAATGAAGTAAAATATTCCTCAACTTTTTAATTGTTTGATGTATATATTCTTGTAGATAAATAATAATTAGTATACCCGGATTTTTGACATTAATATTATATTTCTAGTAAGCTAGGCGTAGAGCAATATATACATATTTTTTATTATTTAAAGAACACAAAAATATGCCTTGGCATTTGCATTAATGCTTCAGGTTTAATAAATGAACCTCTAAAACATTTATTTTTCATTCTGCGTCATTGCAAAATTTAATTTAAAAAAAATTCAACGCCTTATAGTTTAATTTAACTAGACATAATTTAATTAATTGCTGGGGTCACAAATCTCTCTCAACAGAGACGTGCTATCTTTATTATAGTCTATCAATGCTCCTTTTTTCATTTGGTTTTTTACCATACAAATATCTGCCAAATTGAACTGTTATTTTATAAATAATTTATTTTGTTGCAATCTTAATTATCCAATTCCTAAAATTTAGTTAAATTCAGATAAGGAATTGTGTAGAAACTCTCCTTGAATTACTATGTAATTAATCTCAGATGTTTAGTGTATTTGAAACACTATGTTATCTTATCTGAAATATTTGGAAATGCTCAGCAAATATAATCCAAAAATGACTAATATCATTAATCAACATGTCATATCTATATCAATACTTACCTTAAACATTTATTTGTCTTATAATATAATTGAGTCATATTGACAATAGATACTAAATCAAAGCATAAACCTGATAAGAAAAAAAAATCTTTGTGTATATTTTAACATAACATCTTGTGTACCATCCCTTGAGTCACTGAAGCTTGTTACAAATCAAAAGATTGCATTTTTCATTGACTACATGACATTGGTTGGTTTTTTATCTTTTACAATTAGAAATGTGGATAAAGTCTTTATTTATATACAGTTCAATCTACCCGACATAGTGTTAAACTAGTTAAACAGCTTATTAATTATTTCACAACCAGAGTTCTATCTAATTTTTCTTTTGCATGTGCGAATTGTGCGGAAGATAAAATATGTTTGCAAACACAATTTTTCAAAAACATTTTCTTAACGAGTATCATGTAGAGCAGTGTTTCCTAACTGGTGGTCTGTGAGAGCCTCAGAGGTGCCCACGGGAGTATCCGGTTAAATATTTTTTTATATACAATGTATCCTACATTCTGAAAATTACCATTTATTTGTTTGTAAAATTAATTTTATCTTAATTTTAATAGTTTCTCAATTAATAATAATAATTTGTTATTGAAAAATTGTTGTATTTAATCACCTTTGAATTTGATTACAACTGATAAGATATAATGTAATAACGTGTGGTACTATGATCATTTACTTTCAGACTTAGTGGTCCGCAGATATCTGCCTTTTAGGAACCACTGATATAGAGAGTGAACACTTTGAGTTTTGTTGTGATGTTTTTGTATGTGTGGCTTACACTATACGCTGTATTTTTTGTGTCCTCTCTACAGTCCAAACTATAAGTTTGATGTTCTTCATATTTATTTTATTTAGGAAAGCTATTAGTTCATTTACAATTTGATATTACAATGTTAACATGATACAATTACAGAGCCAAAATAAGCATTCCATCAATATATTAATAAGTAGAAAATAATAATAATGACATCAGTTAGCAACTCACTCACAAACACATACAATTAGGTATGGGAGGGATAAGAGATTGAGGGTAAGATAGAGGGATGTTAATTCCGTATCACCTTCAGCATTTCGCAACAAAACCTATCATATTTTGCATTGAATATGTCTACCTCGGTTGATAATAATGTGTTGTACCAATTGCTTATGCGTAGGATTATGGTCTTCTTCCTGACATTCATTCTACATAAGGAACGTGGAAAATTTCAGGTCGGCTAATCATTCTACCTGGAACATGGATTCCCACTAGGTTGACAAGTTCAGACATGTCTATAGCAACATTTAGAGTTTTATTCAGCAGCGATTGGTTGTGCAAGACTTTTCTACATTCAAGTGTGCCTATCAATCTAAACATGTTCAGAGCTAATTTAGGGTTATATTTCATCTTGGAATGGATTGCATCTGTATAACTATTGTGTATTCAAACAGATAACATAAAAGATATTTTAAGTTTCTGTAAGGTTTTCATATATCTTTTTTTAAAGAATGAATATGATATCCTTTTGTAAAGTAGATAAATTGGTTGAAAGTGGGGTTCAAACTCGCCATCAACCAATTACTAAGTCACCACTCTGCTACTGACATCTAAATATATTACTACTTCCTTCTATGAAGACATTCCGGAACACTTTTTAATATGTAGGTATTTACACAATAATTTTAACAATAACAATAAAACATAATTTTAATCACTAAGAAAGAATTTCAATTAAACAAAAAACTAATTATCATATTATTTATGTGATATGAATAAATTTCAGGTATACATTTTGTATAAAAAATATAAACATACTAATGAATAATGTTATTGATATTCTTTTATTGAACACTTTAATTATTCATGAATATAATTTTATTATAATACATACTTACTTAAAATAGTTATTTTAACCATATTTTTTTTTATAATTTAACACTTTCAATTTCTCTAAAAATTTAGTAGATACATAATGTATTTAATATTCATAGATGAATTTGATGCCTACTCAGCAGGGAGGAATTAATTTTAAGTTACTCCTCACGAAATTACCGCTTCTCTGGGCTGAAAATACTGGTTAGTTGGAAGAAATTGTCATATTGGCAATAGACTCGCCACTTGCTCGGGGTGTAAGGGAGTGTTCATTATAATTATTATTTTAAATCTGTATAGTAGGTGTCACATAGATAGTAATTTACGACCCTTGTATACCCTGGTTATACGGATGTACACAAAAATGCACACTAAATTACCTTCTAATGTATGAAACACGAAAAAATATTGTATATCACCTAATATGTGATATAACACATTTTTCGTGTAGAAAAGGTAAAATTTAGAGGTTTTTTTTTAAATAGCAAGAATAGTAATTATAATATTAAAAAACTCAGCCGGTAGATTTTCATATTCTCTTTTAATATTAAAAAACTCAGCCGGTAGATTTTCATATATACTCTCTTTCGATTGAAGTAAAAATCTACTTCATATGCCTTGTAGTTTTTTAGTTACATACAATAAAAAAATAAAAAATGGTTTTACTAAAACTAATTTGACAAGAAAAGTATTAAACAAATTCAAATTTCAAAAAACTCGCACAATAGAATAAAGATGTAAATACAAACTGTTCTTTATTTAAAATACGTATCTTTTGAGGGTAGGTACCTACTGTGGAAATTATTTTCAAAATATTATACTATATAGCCTACTATAGCCTCTTGGGATATAAATAATTGTGCAATGAACATGGAAACTAGTTATCTCTTCTTGTACAGTTAAAGGTATTTCACGCAGCTAAGGTCGTCTGCCGGTGCATGTACATAGTTGATTGATACATACATCGACCTCCAGGGACCAAGGTTCAATACAGTCTGATCACTTCTTGCGTCATATATGCTTCACTTAATTACTACACCATCGTCTTCTTAATCAATACATTTCTTTACTCATATTACTAACAACAGTGCATCGATTTTTAAGGCCGAACAGGTACTCAAATGTGATTAGTTGCATTGGCGTTTCCTCATTTACTCAGCCGGTACTGGCATTATTGTCTTGAAACTTAAGACAAGGATAAATCATTGTATTGTTTACAGCTTGATAGTTCCATCAATATAATATTTGGTAATTATTTGGATAAAAAATAACTCCGAAAGTAGATACCCCTGAAATTTGCGGGATTCCCTCGTTATCCGATTAATTTGTTAGATGTAAAACTATAGTTTTTTTCCAAAAATATTGTTATATATCGCGAGCGTCAAGTCAGAAGGGCGTACATACGAAATGGCTACCTACTTTACAGGAGAGAAAAAAACTATTTATTTGTGTAACGGTTCAATTTATCCATGTAGTTTTTTTGGAAAATTTAGCAAAAATGAAGCCTCATCGAGGAGTATTACCTAAATTTCAATAACTAGTGAATTTCTTATATATTTTGCACATACGCCCCTCTAGCTCGCTATTGTTACTAGATATGGACTTGATTTTTGCATAGAGAATTCATAATTATTGATGGGCGTAAAAAAAAATTCTAAAAAGCTACGAATCATATAGATAAAGTATGTAGCTTAATTATAAAACGTATTTGAATGTTTTGATAGCGAAATTGAGACAATTGGTCTAAAGGTTCTGCCATTTTTAATGTTTGTTGGTACGCCCTTCTGGCTTGGCAGGTTCTATGGCATCATCAAATTTCTTGAATGGTCGTATCATATTCTTCTTTTTTCAATCATTTTTTTTTTCTATCATTTTTTTTTCAGAAATTTTTCTTTAAAAATATCTGTTTAATGTTCGGCGTATGCAGATTCGCTCATCTGGTTCGATAATATTTCACAAAGATATCGGCCAAGTCTTCGGCGTATGTTCATACGCCCCTATGGCACGACAAATTCACCTATGCCATAGCATACGCCCAAAATTATTTTATGAAATATCTCGAAAAATACGCAACGGAAAGCCGTGATTTTTTTTACAGATGGTGGAGGTATTAATAAAGTATCGTTTTGCATAAAAAATGAAAAATCGCATTTTTGCAGATACGCCCTTCTGGCTTAACGCCCGCGATATGATGCAAACACTTTGTTTTAGTTTTTTAAATTTGTGTCTTGATTTAAAAAAAATGTATTATTCATATTGTCGCTTACGTCGTTCCGGTTTCGCGCTAGTCAAGTCGTACAAAATGTATGGCGGGACGAATCCCACCGCTTCTACTTCAATGTGAGAAATGGGGTATAACTCGCTAAAAAAAAACTCACTTAAAATTCTACCTGTGCGACCTTAAGCACAAATGAGTTATTTTTAACGCCCTGACGAAGAATTGGTTGCTTCAAAGCCGGTTGTGTGAAATAACTCACTCGTGGTTAATGTGTTTAGTGTCAAAAATATATATCATTGTATGGTTTACGCTAGACAGCTCTGGAAAGTACCTATAGTAGGTAGTATTTTATTTTTGTATTTTTTATGCCAATTTAAACCACAAATATAAAATTTCATTTGTGTTCCAAACAGATAACATGGTTTATAATGGTGTATGTTTATGTACTATATTACCGATCGTATTAAAATATTATCATAAATTTTGTTCTGGCTTGTTTTGACTTATGTACCTACTTATTACTCTTTATTTTATGTTTTTGCGCGAATATAATTTCGGATTTTAACGGGGCTGCGACTTTAAAAGGTTAAGAACTACTGGAACAGTGTATGTAGGTATATACCTTGTTATTGTTCAATCAATAATTTTATTTATCTATGTTTGACTGGTAGATATTGCCTACGGGCAAATAAGTCCGCACCATTATGTGATTTGTTTTGCATAACAAAATAATAATAATAATTATTATTATGTTTTTAATCTTCACTGTTGTGTTGATTAACGTTATGATTTAAAAAAAATAAATTGTTTCATCCAATTCATCGAAGGATATTATGTATGGAGTGCACAGTGCACCCAATGAGTTTTATCTTTTTTTTTGTTGGACTGCCATTAGATCTAGAAAACAACCCTGCAAAGGAAATGAGGACCTTCTCAAAGAATACAAGAACGTTATACGTTACAAGGCGTCACAAGGTGGCAGGTATCACAACCTAATCGATCATGTTCTGATCGAAAAACGAGGGGCAACTAGCATAATAGAGCGGTTACCGCGCTGGGTTAGTAATCCAGTGGTCGCGAGTTCGAATCCTGCCTCGACCGATTTCGTTCACCTATAGCACAAGCATTTGGGGAACGTAGGAATATGTACTTGACTAGCAATGAAAATTCCTTAACGACATATAATTAAAGATGGAGCAAGACTTAAATTACAATGATACACGAGAGCCCTATACAAAGATGTTAATTTATTCAAAAAAGGTTTTAAGCCCAACACAGCACTGCAGGAATCTGGAAGGACAGATGATCGCGGACCAAGATGATATCAAATCTCTTTGGAGAGACCACTTCTACACCCTCCTAAATCCCCCTAATAACAGTAAACGATCTAATATAACAGATATCCCCAATGACTCAAATGAAGGAAATCTGCAAACAATAGCAGATGAAAATGGTGTCCTGAAAAAGTTCAAAATTAACAAAGCTCCAGGAAATGCCAATATACCAGCTGAACTCTATAAATATGGAAGCGAATACCTTAAAATACTGATGCATGAACTAATCATGAAAATATGGATTGTAAAAAAAATACCAAAAGAATGTCAGACAAGCGTATTATGGCCTGCACAAGAAAGGCGATAAGCTGAAATGCAAAAATCATAGAAGGTATATCTTATGAGTGTTTTGCTTGGTTAGTATATGCTTCCCCCCCCCTCGACGATGAAAAATCTCAAGCTATTTTTCGGAAACTGCGAGTACTTTCCGTACCATCACACGCCTATCTTTTTAGTAATATTATGTCTATTCACCTATTCTTCCATTAGGTAAGACCAGAATATCCCATTACTGAATTTGAAAAATTAACTATATAATATAATAATTGGCGTAATTTGTGAAGGTTGCGCAAGCGTATAAAGTGATCACGTAAACCAGCCGATGACAGGTCGTAAGCCCTGTAGGTGCCTTGAGTTCCTGGTTCTCCTAAATTATTCCGTCTACGTCTCTATTGAGATGACAAAAATTTGTCATAAAAAAGTAAAAGAATATCGTGACTTAAAAATCTCAGGCAGTGTTTCGGGATTCCGAATGTGGCGTCACTAATTCGGTTGGCGCAAGATCGGGATGAGTTTGTTGTCATGGTCGCCAATCTTCGTTAGGAGCGGTACCAGAAGAAGAAGAAACCCGGCGCAAGCGAATACATATTATGTTATGAATATAATAATATCTTGGGAAAAATGATAATGTCCTCGTTGGACGAAATGACTATCGACGTAGAAACATAAACAAAGTTGTTTTTTTTATCATTTATTTTGGAATTCTACCAAATAAATTGAATTATTATACATCAAATGGTTAAGTCGGTATAAAAAACTTTATAACAATAGCTAATTAATAATGTGTAATGGTTTTTAAAACCATGACTAATCGGTTTATTTATTAACTCATTATTTGCGTCTATAATAAAAAAGATGCAACTATTCATCTATTCGTGTACAGGTACATATTATTATTATAAACGATGATGTTTTTATAAGTAAAATAAACATCGATCTAAACTTGTATCGAATTGACGTAGGAAATAGATCCTGTGCAGATTTGCAGATTCCGCTAGGAAACTCTCATTTCTTAAATAATGTACACAGTTTCAAAATATTATAGTAAACGTTGAAGTGCGATAAAAATTTCCGACCTTCAATCAATCGAAAAATATATGATTGAAGCTATCGTGATAGAAAGTAGCAGGTATTCCTATATTATTTCTTGCTTTAAAGTATTTCATTTCATAGTCCTTTTTAAAATAACATAAAAGGTGAAATTTTGTGCAAAAAAATCGATTTACAGATTTTCATTTTTGATCATTTAAATTTATATTGTATTGTGCTTGTAATGATGAAAAAATTCCATATTCTTTGATGACATTTTTCAATACTTGTGAATAAAACTAAAACGACATCATTTACAATAGTTTTGCTGGAGCTATTCTACTGCATTTTTTTTTTGTAGTATATAAAATTATTTTTTATAAACATTTTAACTTTACCCAAATGATCAAAGTCTCAAAAATCTCGAATCTTTCATGTTATTCATGATTCGTCGTATCTAAATACTGCACTGAAGCACCTAGCCGTTTTGAAATTAAACACTTTCTACATTATTTACCGGTTGTAGAATGTGTTGTTTCTTATCTTTATTTTAGACAATTTTTCGTATACTACTAAGTACTATTTTTATATACATGGTTCCTTCGCGTGGTAAGCAGAAAGAATCGATTGCTTCTCTAGGTTGTATATTTTATTTCACTCTTCGCAATGGTCTCTCAATATTCTTTATTTTTATATTTAACCCTAATATTTGGCAATTTTTCATTTGGTTAACTATTCTTGTCTATTAACTATTGTTTTATTTCGTTTCGTTCCTTGTAAATATGTATATGATTTTTTTTATACTATGTATAAGTACTTAAGTACCTACTATGTCCAATTCTGATTCGTTTCAGATTACGAAGACGTCTAAAATATCGGGCAACCGTGGATAAAAGGATTTTATCCGCGCCGATCCGCGCGGTGTGACGTAATGAGTCCCGTATAAATTCAGTCAACTTTTTGACATTTCTCATATACTAAAATTCCGTATAAATTTTTTAGTCGAATCTGAATAGGGCCTACTGTCTAGTTATGGATTATCCGGTTTGACCTTGTAGCAATAAATATGACTAAAAATAAATTAATAGGTTTGACATTTTATAACATCAATACAATGTGCGAATGTCACGTGGGAACAACATGTATCAGGTTTAGTTTCGATAAAAGGCTTCTTCTTTACAATCACGTAACATAGAATATACATAATATATGTTCAGTTTTTACAATGGACAGAATACACCTAAATAGATATACCACAGTGACTAGTCCAGAGTTAATATTAAGGTGATTCTATTTTTCTAAATTAATTCTTGGACAAAGTGATAAAAATATTTTAATAAGTTTAGGTTGCAGAGCGGACATCGCCCTAAATTATTAAGTAATCTAGTGGACGCAAGTTAAAATCCCACCAAAAACTCCAATAAATAACACTATAAACAGATTCAGAAAGCTTATTTACATATTTATTAACTTTAGAAACATTCTTACCTTAAAATTACTTTAAAATGTATATTACGCTTTCGCCCATTCAATAATGCAATATGGCATTGTTGCATGGGGGGGGGGGGGGGGGGCGTATTGCACAGAGATTGATAATAAAAAACCATCTGAATACCCAACATTGCAACTATTTCATGAATTTCAGGTGCCGTATTTATTGTGCTATTTCAAATACATAAAGACATAGGAAGGTCGCATCATACCTTTGTACGTGTGGCGAGTGATAGACAAAATATAGTGGGTCAATTGTGGGTCAACACGTACAAGTTTATCACAGCACTACTACACGTACAATGGGGTGGTGCGGTTCAATCAACTTGAAACAGATTTGAGACTGGCAAATGAATATAATGAATTCAAAATATAATAAACTTATTAAATTTCACTGATTTTTACATTATATTAAGGCCCTAGTATACCCTGGGTATACGGGTGCACGCAAAAACGCACACTAAATTACCTTCTATTGTATGAAACACGAAAAGATATTGTACATATATCACCTGATATGCGATATACAACATTTTATCTTGCAAAAATGATAAAATTTAGAGTTTTTTTTTAAATAGCAAGAATAGTTATTAAAATATTGTAATAATAAAAAATCAGCCGGTAGATTTTCATATTCTCTTTCGATTGCAGTAAATATCTACTTCACCGGCCTTGTAGTTTTTTAGTTACTTACAGTAAAAAAATAAAAAAGGGTTTTACTAAAACTAATTTTACAAGAAAAGTATTAAACAAATTCAAAATTCAAAAAAAATATGCAATAGAATAAAGATGTAAATACAAACTGTTCCTTATTTCAAAGACGTATCTTTTGAGGGTACTGGGGAAATTATTTTCAAAATATACTATATAGCCTACTATAGCCTCTTAACTTCTTTTTGTACAGATAATAATTATGTATTATAATATTTTGTGTCTTTTGTTTTTAAATTTCTCCTTTACACACGAGTGCTTGTACTCTTAGTAAAGGGAAATATGTTTTCACTTACTGTGTATCTTTTTCTATATTTTTTTATCGTTTTTTTTTATGTATTATAATTTAATTACATAAATAAAAAAGAAATTTATGAGATAATCTGTGCATTTTGGACCTACCTAAGATAAGACAAAACGGCTATCGTTATCGTGTAACTCAGCACATCATTAAATTGTTAGGCATTCGTTAATCGTTTGTCTGACTTTCGTCATAATATAGTTACGTTTACAATTTCATAATGAACAAATACTTGCCTAACTTGATATGCCTAATACACACAAGATTTGCTGAAATTTGCATTACCATCTTAGAACTTTTAACATTGTGAAATCAACCGCCTATTTTATCCAAGGGCTTCTAAAAAAATCGAAATTTTGACTCACTTAACGTAAAATTTCATTTCATCAAATATTCTTACCTCCGCTTAGCGACATTAACAGTATTTCACTGTCTCCTACCCTACTCCATAGGGAAAGTTTATTTTCATCCCCGAAGCGGCTGCTCGTCGGACAAAACAAGAACTACCATCAAGCATATTTCATACCACTACCACTAAAAGTCAAACTACAAACGTGAAGGCTCGTCAATCATGGCGGGGGTTCCCCACCCAACAGTGCCACGGTGACACGTGACTCGACAGGGAACCTTCACCACCCATGTAGTACTTTAAGTTCTTTGATTTCCACGCCAAGCGCAGCGTCGGCTACACCTGTCTCAGCATCAGCATGGCGGACTACCGCCGAGCGAGACGTGCCCACCAGTCATGCCGGGGGGCTCCTCCACCCCTCAGTACTAGTCTTGTCGATTTACAGGAACCACACCACGTGGATAGTACTTTCACTTCTTAGCCCAGTGAATGATGCAGACCGGATCCTCGCCGCGTGCGACAAGTCACCGTCGAGCGAGACATTAAGGCATCTGCCCAGCTCTTTTATAGGTAAGAATTAAAGGGTGCGCCGACCTTTTGCCCAGAATCCTAGGATGGGGGTGCGGCCACCCCTAACTTTACAGGCTAGGCCCCTATGGTCACAACCTAGCGCTATCAGCGCATCAACTTTAACAAATTGCGGTCACTAATTAAATTAAACTAATTATCAACGCGTTTGACAATAAACATTTTAGACCAATACCGCCTCGAATCTTTGTGTTTAATAATAATAATAAGTTTATTTTATATTTTTAGCCGACTTCTGAAAACGGAGAACGTTATCAAATTCGACGTATTTTTTTGTATTTTCAACGATAACTTGCCACCACATTGTCCGATTTCAATGATTCTTTTTTTCATTAGAAAGGGTATATCTTCCGATTGGTCCCATTTCAGTTTAGTCAAGATCTGATCATGGAATCCGTGAATTATCAAACTCTTCGATTTTCACTTCAGCGATAGTAATTCTTTACCACATTATCCGATTGATTGCTTTTTTAATAAGATGGGAGTGCTTCAGAAGTGATCACACAAATAAATTTAATTAAGTTCTGATGATGGAACTCATGAAAAAATATTATCTTCCATTTGCAAAGTCCTCTGCAATTAATAATAATTCTCTACAACGTCATTCGAATTCGATGATTACTTTTTCGTTTGAAACGGATTACTTTTGGGGTGGTTCCATCTAAACTAAGCCAAGATATTTGATTATGGGAATCATGAGAAATCATGAAAATCTACGAAGGATTTGCGTATAATTGTATAGGCGAATTGTATGAAAGATAGTATTACTATATACATACATACTATCACGTCATCTCATCGTGGGATAGGCGGAGAGAACCAACTGCTACATTTTATTCTATCTTGACACATATTCATTTTGAAGTCGGTTTTTAATATGAAAAATTAAACCAACATTATTAGACCGCTCCTTGAAATTCTTCTTGTTCTTCCATTAGGCCCAGGGCCAGTTTTATGCTGCATTTTCAGCATTCTGTGATGTGGACTGCCAACTATCTCGCCATCTTTTTGCTGGGCGTCCTCGTGGTCGAGACCCCTCCGGTACGTTGTCTCGGGCTATCTTTGGGATCCTATCTTCGGACATGCGGCTGAAGTGTTCGTTCCAGTACCTCTCCTTTGGCGCCCCCATCTTACGATGTCCTCAGCTTCGCAGATTCTTCGAATCTCTGTATTTCTGAATCTATCACGAAGACTTTTGCCAGCTATGCATCGCAGTATTTTCCTTGAAATTATATTCATAATTTTATCAGTTGTCTGTCACTGTGGCGACTTTCAGCGTGATACTGCGCATGCTTCACTCGTCGAGGGGTTCGAGCTCTGAATGGGTAGGGCCATTGTAGGGCGTAGGCTCGCCAAGTGAAGGAATTGCGGGTGACATTACCTGTATACAAACAGAAAGGAAAATACTCTAATTTGTATCAACACATAAAATCAGTTGACGTTCGACGTATTGCGTGTCACTTTTCCCTGACTTGCAACAATGATTTATAAAACTGTCATTCGCATTTTCTTGTTTGTCGAGCTCTACCCATTTGATGATAGACTTCGACATATTCTTACTAAGCGCCCCATCATTTTAAAAATGTGTCAGAAATTTCATTTATATATACAATTTCAAACATCATTCACGCAATATCTCACCATAATATATAACTATTCCTAATTTATCTTAATAATATTATATAATATACTACAACTGTAGTATATTACTACAATAACTCCAGTGACAACATGTTATTGGCCTTGATATTTCTCAAATCATCTTTATTTTATAAAATTTATTATACCTCTAAATAAATAAATAGTCGATTTGATGTACCTTTGTAAAAGGGGCCAAGAGGAGTCTTTAAATTATAAACAGGTTTAAACTGTAAGGAATTTAGTATCTATATTTAGAAAGGTCTTGTTTTTTAATTTATAAACGCGTATCTCAAGGGAAACATGAATACAGGAAACTCGAATTTTAAGTCCAATGCAAATTTAGGTGTGTGAGAAATTACTAATTATTTTTATAGGATTTAGGAAAGAGTTGAATATCTTTATTTATGTACAGTTAAGTGCACAAAAGCGAGTTTATTGCCATAAGGCAATATCTTCCAACCAAACAGAAATATATCACGACGGAAAACTTTATGAGGTCTGTTGAGTCAGCGCAGCGTAACGGACGGAACTAAATTATTTATGTGTAAGATAATAAATTATTATTGGCATATTGCATATTATTATACTGACTGCGTTGTGTCATTATTGCTAACTCATCGCGTATAGGCTACAGGATGTATTATCAAATGATGGTTCACAAATATTGCGATATTATTTTGAAATTTACCTATTTGATTGAATTTGAACGCACATGACCGATGATGAAACTCATCCTAGGGGCTTGCTGATAAATACAATGCTAGCAGTGACATAATATAATGTCTAGTTAAGAGGGCATATAAATTTAAACGGATCAAAATTCTCAAATATGTCAAACAGCAGTGTGTTTCTAAAAAAACTTCAGCATTTTCAACCATTTTTCCGTATGTGTTTTGTTGTACACGAGCGAAAAGTGGATCATTTATTATTCTTTGTTTTTTTTAAGGTGTTAATGTACACGGATAACTGATGCTAAGCGTGACTATTTTTTATATACATATTGTTTATCATCTGTATAATTGTCCAGTCATTGTTTGTGTACGTTAAATAAAGCGAAATAAAATAAATTTAATAGTAAATAAATATGTAGTTAACAGTAGCGGAATTGCTTATAGAATCCGAAAATCTTGGCTTGCCTATGAATATTATGTTAAAAAATTTAAGATCTAATATCTGTTTTATTGAAACTATACTACAATATTAAAAATTGTACCGTTTTTGGATACGATGCTTGACAGGGCCACAAATGTAAATGTTATTTTGGCATGTGATTTTAAAATATTTTCATGGCTACTCAAATGAACGATGCTAATAAAACATGAAATTTTCGACATTTTCCAATTTTCTGTCAGGGTTTGCCTAGTCCGAAGGTTCTAGGCACGCTCCTGGTAGCTAATAATTATACAATTAATATTTTGGCCTTTGTGATAGCTACACACGCCCCCCCCCCTACACAAGCTTTGTCAGATTTAAGAGGGAGGCGATGTTGTATAAGATTATGTTTTGTATATTTTATTATATTGTTTTAATTGATGCATTTTTGTATTGTAATAAAAAAACGTAGACATAAAATTAATATAATGCACTTAAATCGTAAAATTTTTACTGTTGACATGTGTTTAAACAACTCACAAAATAGTTTTGATTCAACTTTTGTCAGAGCATTTGTTATGGTATTTATTTCTAATGGGCATTTCAGATTAAATGAGTCTATTTTGGAATTATATATTGCTATTTGCTATGAAGCACCGGCTTAGAATATTGCTTTCACTCTTTTCTAATAAAGTTTTCGGATGTCCTGTAAGAGCCGGGTAATCGAAAATACAACAGGCAACAATAATATCTCACATGTTATTTAGTTCATCAACGAAGCTCACTGCCCATTCTGAATGTAGTGCATTTTTAGGTGAGACGAGACTAGTATGTGTAGAGTAGATGCACGCGCATGTGTCGTATTTCCTTTTGTAAGGTGATGAACACCCGCACACCTATCACTGGTTCCCTACACTGTGGAATATACCTTGATGGTATGAACGAATGAATATTTTATTATGATATGATTGATGTGAAGACGGTGATGTGATTGGCCTTAGTTCCACCGTTTTGTAATGGATCATTTATACCGTTCGTAATTGACATAAGTCACATGAAACACGTTACAACTAGAGTCTGACCGAAGCCAAATATTCGGCCCTAGTCGTAATCTTCGGCTGAAGCCGAAACCGAAGGTTTGCCTTTTCAAAGAAATTTTATACTTAATCTATATAAAAATTATAAAAAAAATATCCATGCAAGTTGTGGAGGAAATATTTATTATTTATGTATGCTTCATTCATTCATTCATACCATCACGGTATATCACGGTAACCAGCGAAAGGTGTGCAGGTGTGCAGTATAAAAAGGAGAACAACACATCTATGTATACCCACACACCAGTCTCGTTTCACCAAAAAAGGCACTAAATTCAGAATGGGTGGTGAACCTCATTGCTGAACTATGTGAGATGTTATTGTTGCCTGTTGTATTTTCGATTACCCGGCTCTTACGGGACACTCGAAAACAATGATTTAAAAGAATGGAAGCACTATTCTAAGCCGGTGCCTCACAGCTTATGTATGATTTATGTATGCAGTAGTAGTAATAAAATAAGTAGGTACTTTGAAAGAGTTTTCAACTTCGTTCTTTATTGAATTGAAATAAAATTATTACTATACAAAAAATGACCAGGTTCAACTCTTTAAACAATGTAATTCAACCTGTTTTAACTTGTTTTTATTGGCTGATCGAAAACATTGGCTTGTGCCAAAATATCGGCCTCTTTTTGGCCGAAGCCGAATGTGGGTACGGTCGGGCACTAATAACAATCTGTTTTATTTTGTAGTACGATCAGATTGTTGAATTATTACTGAAATTTAAATATTTCCTCAAAATAATAATATAATGCATAAAATACACAAATACGGGTTATCTGGGCTGGAAACACTGGTTGGTTGGAAGAAATTGCCGTATGGTAATTAACTCGCCACTTGCGCAAGGTGCAAGGAAGTTTTAATGTTTATTATACCAAAAGTTTAGGCTCAGTCGCAGTTCTACCTACCAACTCTATTGATTCCTGAATATTTATATTTAAGAAATCTCAAGTTATGTTTTTATAAATATCCGCCTTTTTTATTGGTACTTTTTTCGATGTATTTTTATTTCTTAACTCGTTAAATACGTATTTGTGAAAAGTTAATACAAAATCACAAGGCAAATTTTACAATTTCACTTCCCCATCACAATCATCTCAACACGAAATTACAATAATCGTGTCGTATGTAATAAAAAAATCTTGCGCTTTTTTAGGGTTTCGATTTCGATTTATTCGATATTTTTTGCAGCTAGATATATACTTGTCTATATTATGGGAAAATTTTATCTACATATTGTGAGAAATGCTTGAAATATTGAGTACGTCCGTCGCATAGCAAATCGCTTATGCGAGTCTATTTAAATTTGCGTAAGCGAATTTAATATAAAATCGCAAACATAAACCATGATAAAATTATTCAGCGTACCTAATCTTTAGTACTTATGGTTTTCGACAAATAACTTGAAAAACCACGTGGGCATTTTATTTTATTTGCCCGGTTGGTATATGTGCAAACCACCTCCACTTATCTGTCAGAAATATATATTAGGTTAATACTTATAACGGATGTAGATTGTTATTTGTCAAGCTTTGAAAAAATCATATATGGTAATAATTATTATCTTATGCATTTTTGCTCTAATGAATGTTAACAAAAATAGGTACATAAGTAAAATAATCTATTTTCTTCAAATATGGCAATGTCTGCTCTTGTCATTCTAAGCGTACGTACACACTAGAGCGGTTAACCGCGTGCGGCTAACCGCCCCGTTAACCGCGTGACGCGGTTGAACTTGCGGTTACCCGCGCTGCGGGTAGCCGTACGGTTACCCGCACCATGCGGTTAAACATGCGGTTGCGGTTAGAACGAACCATTTCAAAGATGGACTTTGAAGAAGTTGCATCTATTTATTACATCTACGCTCGTATTAATAAAAAAAGGAAAAAGGGAAGTATTGGGTGCATCCGTTTTTGGTAACACGAAATGAAAACAGGTTGTTTGAAACATTTTTCGAAGGGATTAAAAAATACGAATATAAGTTTTTTTGATATACCAGAATAAGTTTAAAAACTTTTGAAGAGTTATTGAGTACAACCATGTGTATGATAATTTGAGAGAAGGGATAAGGAGTCACCAATCAATCCAATCACTAAACTTGTATTTATTTATTATTTTGTACAAAAGACAGCACACAGTACCTACATCCATACAAATATCAAAAGAAAATTATCAGAAATATAAATAAGACATGTAGGTACCTCTTACATACTATACCTAATATCAGATAATTTGAGAGAGGGGATAAGGAGTCCCAACAATCAATCCAATTACTAAACTTGTATTTAATTACTATTTTGTACAAAGGACAGCACACAGTACATGCATACAAATATCAAAAGGAAATAAACGGAAATATAAATAAGACATGTACCTCTTACATACCTACTATACCTAATATCAAAATAAAACAATAAATAAGTGTGATTTAGTGTGTCATATGAGAGATGGCGGATGAATTTACACAGATAGAGATATGTGGCGTTTGGTTATCTTTTTCTACTTCAATACGATAAAAAACTTACATGAAGACATGTAAGTTATTTATCGTATTTATGAAATAACTTCATAATACCGCCTGAAAACATAATGTAACACTGCACTGGACTATCAAGTGTCCGGCAAAAGACCCAAAGTGCGTCCCAAAATACGATGGAAGGGCTTGGTAATGTCTGATGTGATAGAACGAAGTGGAGGAGCGTAGTAAGGAGAGCTGACACCATCACTATGTGGGATCATCATGTCACTCTCATCCACTAATAAACATAGGCCTCCCCCTGAGACCTTCACACCTCCCTATCCTGGACAGATTGCATCCAACCACTTCCTGCCAGTCTTATGTTATTGGACCATCTTTCCTTTAAAAGTCTTCCAACATTTCCACCTCGGGTTAGCAACCCATTGAACAACGTCGGTGACTTTGTTTTTTTTTTCTTATCCAAAAATAAGTTCCATTATCTCTCATTATACATAAAAAAGGAAATGTTACTAAAATTCATACTCATTTATCTGTATCATACCTTCATGCTATAATAATTGAACAGGAAGAATTATAAAAAATACAGTGATGTATAACTTAGTATCTTGGATATTACGCTTCAAAGGTCAATCTTGGAGTTGTTAATGGCTTAAAAATTACCTGTTTACTTCACCAACCATAATTATACAACTAACATGTTGTAACTTGAACATTGTACCTACCCACTAGATCTATTATCAAGGCAGGTTATCTATGGATTAAGACAATTTCTTTGTCATATTCTCCACTCCTATGTTATAGCGGAGAGTTAGGACTTTTTCTTATCTATTTATTTTTACGTGCGTTAATTCTCAAGGAACATATTCAATATTCAGTGACTTGTATAAGACTGATTCAATGGTGTGGTTTACAATAAAACACTGAATTTATATAGACTCCAAACATTACTGTAATATGTATTTCTTTTTATTCTATATGTATATACCTATCATGTTTTAATATTTTCTATTTTGTATATATGCAAAAGGTTATTAAGCCACTAACTATAATAAATAAATAAAGATGGCAGAGCGGGTGGTGTCAGAGCGGTTAGCGCACTGGGTTAGTAATCCAGTGGCCGCAAGTTCTAATCCTGCCACGACTGATTTCGTTCACCTATAGCACAAGCATTTATGCTTAATTTAGGGAATGTATGAGGACAATTTTGTTGATCAACTATTTATAATCAGTCAATTAAACTTGATTCATGAGAATGTACCTTTAGCATTGATCTCAACTTGTTCACATTATTCACTCCATACTGGTTACTATATTCCATTTAGATTTCCAATTAAATATCTATGCATACCTTACTACAACATAACTATGCTGCAATAATAATACTTGTCACAAAATATAAATACACAACTAAATTTTCAACAAATACAAGCAGATTTTAAAACACAAATTTCAATACACTTACAGGGCATACAAATTGTCTTGGTTGGTTTAAATGATCACTTTTTTTTATTTATATTTACATGTAAAAAAGTATTTTATTTCATTAAATTTTAAATTAAGAATCGCCTTCGTAGCCAAGTCATGATGTCTTATTTTAATTTAACTATATTTAATACATTGACTGTGTTAATTTCACCTGCAAAGATTTAAGTTACATGAATTATTTTTCAATTCTGCCTTTTCGGTGGATAATTACTGTTTTTTTTTTTTTGAAAATGTCCTAAAAGAGCCAAATTTCGATGTATTCTTCTTAACGTAAATTAGCATATAAAATCGTGTTTATCACAAACGCAAATAATTCAGCTCTCTATCTATTAATAGTTGCAAATACAATTAGTCACTAAAAACTATGGATTATATTTATCAAACATCCAACATGTATTATAATACATAGCCATGTGTGAAAGTATTGAGATAATAAAAGGATATGACATCAATATTGAGGTTTAACACAATCAGCTAATTACTGCGTATATAATATAAAATAAACAATTGTATACTGATATTGATGAGATTATAATACTAGTTGCATGTAACACATGAGATCCAACTGTCGATAGCGATAGTATGTATAGTTGAAGAATATGTACCAAACTATAAACCCATAAATACAAATTATTGAATATTGTCAGATATTTTGTTTTCTATACAACATATGTAGGTATGTATGTCAAGATAGGATAGTATGGAGGAAGGTCCTTTTTTCCTACCCAGAATATGAAAATAGCATGATGGTTTGTATGTATGTTTGAAGATGAAGTATCAAACTATTAAGTCTTCTTACATATTGTGTATAGGCGACTGCCATACAAAATGTATAAAGCAATGTCGTCACTAAATTCAATTTTTAAAAAAATTGTTAAAAAAAATTGAGATCTTCTACTACAATGCTAATATTTTTTATAGAAAATTAAATTATCTAGTTGGGGTGTTTCGGCTTTTTTCGATAATTGTAAAAGTTTTGGAAATATAGGCAGTTAAACTCATAAATTTATGATAAAAAAAATACTTTTCTTAATAAAAAATGTTTGAGAAACCCTGGAATTTTTTTGAAAAAACTTTTTTTTTTTTTTTTAATAAAAAAAATGAATATGTCCTTGTTAAACAAGTACATATACATCTTCCTACGTTCCCTAAAATAAGCAAATAAATGCTTGTGCTATAGGTGAACGAAATCGGTCGAGGCAGGATTCGAACTTGCGACCACTGGATTACTAACCCAGCGCGCTAACCGCTCTGCCATCGACCCATCTAGTCTGCTAACTAATTTGAGATTTTGTATTTGTCTATGTTTGTACCAATTTTCAGCGTTCTAACTTTTATGGTTTCTGAGATATATGGAAAAATAAAATAAAAATTCAAAAGTTGATAACCCCTGACTGAAACAAAAATTCAAAATTTTTAGTAAAAAAGTTTTGTAGGCCTATAACTGTGTATATATTCTGAAATTTTGGGCTCTGTAAATTGAGCGGATCAAAAGTTATAAGGGGGGGACGGACACACACACACACACACACACACACACACACACAGACACACGAAATGTTCTACTCCGAATTCTGAGTAAATCCGTCTATGGAACATATATGCTGCGAAGCCTCTAAGTTGGTGTTTTTTGACTTCAAGTTGTTGGTGTTTTTTGAAAAGCCGTGAAAAAAGTAGACCTCTCCATACAATTCTCGCGTATTCTGGCTTGAAACATTGTCGATATGTTAAGAGAACAAAGTTCTCCTGAACAAATCGACAGTTGGATGATATCTATTTAGAAAAGCTAGGTCATCCAATATGCTAGAAATAACAAATAAGAATATGCCTACAAAACTTTTTTATTGCTACTAAGGGTACCTATGTTATTTCCTTCCTTATTTAGGTAATTTTCTTAAGGCCCCCATTCACGATCGTGCCATCCTTCCAAATGCCTTGCCATCACTCCAAAATGCGCTCGTGAATGTCAAATCCCACGCAGCCCAATTGGCCTGACACACCAAAATGGAATTCCAAACTATCGAAACTCCTTAGTGCCGCGACAAATGGCACGGCACATTCTGTCGGTACAGCATGCTCGTGAGTGTGAAAACCAGCGGTAAATAGCGCCGAGCTGTTTGACACTCTCGTGAATGCGAAAATACAACATTTTCTCTTTGTTTTTTTCTATTTATATATAAACAAACCGCTATAAAGCAGTTGTATAAAACTCATCATCAGAATTATAACTCATTTTTACTTGAAAATTAAAAAAAAAAAAAAAATAGAACTTATTAATGCGAAAGTGCCGACCGCTTGCGTATACTAATTTTGATGGCTTGATGGCGCGCCCGTGAGTGTGATATCTGTTAACGCCGGTCCATATGGAGCGACGCGGAATGGCACGATCGTGAATGGGCTGCTTTATAGATCTTTGTTGGATGATCTTAATATTGTATTAAAGACTGTATTTTTTTTTTTTAATAAACATGAATATGTCCTTGTTAAACAAGTATCGACCAATAAAATAAAACGTATAAAATATCGACCAATAAAAGAAAATAAAATAAAATGTAGGTACATCTTCCAACATTCCCTAAATTAAGCATGCTTGTGCTATAGGTGAACGAAATCGGTTGAGGCAGGATTCGAACGAGGCTGGATTACTAGCCCAGCACGCTAACCGCTCTGCCATCGACTCATCCAAATTATCTCAGACTAATAAGCCTTTGCACTTGAGTGTAGAAGTAAATTATACACCTATAACTCATAATGCAAATATCTGTACCTTACTTAGCCCTCAGACCCAACCCAATATTAATTAAATACAATTCATTCTTTGTGAATTTAATTTTCCTATTGGTACTTATTCTTCATCGGTAGTTTCGTGAACATCAAAATAAATTGTAAAGATGAAAGTACAAAGCAGTTTAATCAAAATAATATTGCTAACTTTTACAAATTGGCAAATGACACAACGTGATAATGTCTGTCATTAAGCAAAGATGTTGTTTAAATGCACTGTGGAATATAAGAATGTAACTGACAATACTTTCATATTTTATGTCACATGAAAAATGTTGAAAAATGATCAATATAATGATCAATATAATATCATTATGTTCATTCAATATGATGTGATTCATTCATAACAGTAATTTGATGAACAATATGTAATAAAACAAATCAGCACTTACACAGTCAACTGATTGAACTTTGTCATTGATAGATATTATTGTCATAAATGTATGGGAGGTGTTTATATCTGTGACTGATAGTATCTGAATAAAAATGATGGTTTAAAGGTTATATCATTATGTGATTATATGTTAAAATGTTGATAATTTGTATCCAGTAATTATATTTCAACTATAATATTGTTTCAAATCTGCAATAAAATTATTCCATATGGTACATTGTACAAATAGGATGTACGGATAACTTAATCAATTAAAGATAATTAATTTTAAGCACTATTTTTTTAAATTTTGTCCTTGTATTGGTAAATTACTTTAAGTTGGCGCTAACTATACATATACACACAAGGCCGGGCCATACAATTTTTTTTCGAATCCACCTATGAAAGGGGTCTTAAAAGTTGCTTATTTGGATACTGTTAATCTAAAAAATAATAAAAAAATATTCAATACTACTTTTGTTAAATCATATAAAAATAATTATTTATGTTCGTTGCAATACGTAGAATTCAGTAGTTATAATAAATATGTCATTTTAAGTGCATTAGTACGTGTTGTTCTATGTGTGTCGTGCGCCAATCGTTGATTTGAAAGGAGTAAATGTTGGTTAATATCGGGAGACCTGTCAGCTGCACTGTAATAGTTTATTTGATTGGATGTTATGTTGTTAATAATAAGTAATTAAAATGGTTTCTGAGTCATCAAAAATAATAAAAATACTCAATATCTTAAATATTATTACCACATTCTATTCCATTTCATAAATTACTGAAAAAAACAGAGTAAATTATTAATGTGACTAACTTAGATTATATAATATGATAGTGACTAAACATAATTTTGTCTTGAATAACCAAAAATATTTGACATAACCATTGACAGATCATTTAATGAGAATGGCTACATGAATTTTAAGTCACTCACTTTTTCATTATTATTACAAATGATAGTATTTTTTTCTTTAAAACATTTAAAAATGTCAAATCAATAGAAAAACATGAATGCATTACGACATTGGCAACTTTATTGTTATGATGTTCTTACTATTTTATTATGATGTGTTTTAGTTATACCATTTCATAAAAACATCATAAGAAAATATTATGAATAAGACTATTAATGTATGTTCTCCCTCATAAAATGAATATTTGCAATTCTAAATCCTTATTTTGGTTCACTGTCTAATGGTTTGTTTAATATATCAAAAATGTATAAATCTTAGATTTCGTATTAAAATGCAGTTTTGATTAACTACACCATATAGTGACCAAATATCTAATTTTTTTTATTAGACATCCAAATGGTCATATCGAAGTTAATGAAATGAATTATATTTGTAAATTTACTTTTATTGTGATACACAAATAACTATATTTTTGGCATTGTATTTTCTCCAACCTAAATTTAATTTTAATTACAATATCTCATCATTTTAGTGTAATACTAATTAATGTGTATATTTGTGTCTCCCCTTTTTATTTATAAAAATGAAAACATATTTCTAAACAAAACCTTTGCATATCAAGGTATTTTTTTAAATTGTATTTTGCCAATTAGTTACCTTTTTTGTGAGTCACTTCAAGGACAGCTCTTCCTAAGCACGTCGGTGACTCACAAAAATGTGGTTTTTTGCAAAATACAATTCAAAAATGGTTAATGTTAACTACCACAAAATATCCGTAGATTCTTTAAATGATATTAAAAATGAAACTAATTTCTTTTGAGGACTTTGAGGCAGTTAATTTTCCAATGCATTCCATATCAACTGGTCCATGCAAAGACTGAATTCCTGAAATACACTAACCTATTTCTTATAAAATATAATATCTAAGTTATTAAATATAATATATAATTTATAGTTTGTTTGTAAGAAACACTGTATAATGTACTTATTAATATGTACACGTTATGTATACATGTTGACCCCTGTGTGACAGCTAATTTCCATATTGCTAAAACAATTATACACGTTTCAAAGTGTTCATTCAGTTTGATTTACTTGACTCACCAATTTTCATTACATATCTGAACATCTTATGAAAAAAATACCTTTTTCCTGCATTATTTTTTATTTATCCAACAAATAGTGTGAAGTATCTTTGAACTTACATAAAAATGTTAACAGATATTTCATCAAGATATGATTTGATTTATTTTAAATTGATTGACTAATTTTATTTCTTATTGTTGAACATTGATTATAATCTGCTGCTTATCAAAATATTAAATATTTTTCCTTGAAATAATAAACTCTAACATTTTCATTTCATAATTAAATTTGTTTTAACATTTTATTTAAATAATTCTCTCATATTTTCTCTATCTAATATCTCAAATACATCTTATTTATGAACCGTTAGTTCTGGGTTCTTGTTTCTGAGCAGTTTATTTTAACAAGATGTACAAGCAGATAATGATATTGAAAGAATAGTGAAGAAATGATGATGTTGAAAGAAGAGGCAATAGAGTAAATGAGTGGTTAACTGATGTTCATATAGTATGAAAATTCCCATACACAAAGCGTTAATTGCAACAATCATTGTATTGTATAAGTGGCAATAAAGGATTTAAAATAGGTACCTATAGTAAATGATAAGGAAATGAGATCAAAAAAATGTCTCTTTGCTCCATTAACACAAAATGTTTTCAATAACCGCATATTATGATTATGTTTCAAAAACATATTTGTAATTTTGTCGGCCCTCGTGGCTCAGTTGGTTGGATATCTGACTGCTGATCCAAGGGTCCCGGGTTCGATTCCCGGTGGAGACACAGTTTTTAAAATTGTGTTTTCAGTCTGGATCTGTGAGACGATTAATATCGTAAGTCTCCAGAATGTGGCAACTTGTTATTGGGTGCGTGTTAAATAATTATTTGACATAGTACCTGTTAGTTGCCCGAGAAGCTATATAAAATAAAATAAAATAAAATTTTTAGCTAAGATACCATTGGTCAAAAACAAGCCGAAGCTAAAGTTTTCTTCAGCTGTTAAACACAGTTAAAACTGAATAAAACTAAATGCACGCAAATTCAGCTAAATTTCATTGTTTATACAGTTAAACCTGGCCATTTGTTGCATATAATAATTATTTTATTTTAATGATAAAAAAATTTAGTAGTAAGTAAATTCAGTCGAAGGTTACGACTAGGGCCAAACATTCGGCTCTTACCAAAATCTGACCTTCAGTTGGATATAGTAATTTAAAAAAAAAATCTTATCACAGATTAAGGTACCAAATGTAGTTAATATGAAATAAATATACTGCAGTTGGGGAAAAATGAATTTCAATCAACCTAACCCAACTTTTATTTTGTTCCAGGCTGCCAAAGATAAACTTCAGAGCTGTGTGATGGGTTTAGTTGATTTTGAAACAATCAAAAAAGAAATTGAAGAAGCAAAACCCACCGGAGATATGGACTTGGTTTTTAAGAAGTAAATATTACAAAGTTATTATTTATTACTCACAATATTTTCTAAATTTATTTAATTATTGCCAAACTTTTAGAAATTTTTCCATTTGTAGGGGAGCAGTTTGCGCACACACGTGATCAAACCAACCAACCAAAAAACTCAAATTTGTCTTCTGCGCACCTGCATGTGATTTTTCGTGCTGTTTTACGATAACTATACCCCTTGGTATTCTTGAGTATTTGTTGTTTCATAAAAATGAATGGGAATATTTTTATTGTACGATTAAAAAATATATAGTATTAGTAATAATGAACAGCAAAATAGTCCGTTAGTTAATATATCTTTTTTTTTTATTTAGGAAAAAGATCTATGTAACCACAAGATAAACATCAAATCTAATATATGTAGTCTCCGGAAAATAACTTGAGCATTTTCGTCATGGAGGGGGGCGGTGTTTACATATACCAACCAAAAAATTTGGACTTTACACATCCACATGACGCTATCCACTTCTGTGGTTTCAATATTGTGGATTGGTTGGCAGCAAAGCAATGCATCTCTTCCTCCACTCTGCTCCATCTTCAGCGATTTTCTTCGGCTTTGTGTAGGAGGAACACTTCATGTCCTCGTACACCTGCTCTAGATACTCCCGGTGGGGACACCCTCTGCCATATATACATAAGAATATATTTTTCAACTAAAACTTTAAATAATAAATAAAAAAAAACTGAATTGATAAGTGAGCACTTTTGGGATGGCTTCTAATTTGTTGAACTCCATTATGAAAATGAGAAATATAAACACATACAATTCTACAATTGATTTATTTCACTCCTGATGACCGGTTCGGCTTTCAAGGCCATAATCAACTGGTTGATTATGGCCATGTATACTCCAGTTAATTATGGCCTTGTAAGCCGAAACGGTCGTCAGGAGTGAAATAAATCAATTGTAGAATTTTATGTGTTTATATTTCTCATTTTCATAAATTGATAACATCCAATATATAAACTAAAATGAACTGAACACTTAAAATTCCTATTCTAGAAACAATCGTTGCAATTGAACTACAATAAATTGTAATTGCAAAGTTCCAAAACACACACCCCCGCCCGTCTTGGTTATGAATTTAAATGTTTTTTAAATTCTTTCAGGTACTGCAAAAAATCACCTGATCTAAAGCGCTGCATATCAAACTTCACTGATTCTATAAAGCCATGCTTAAGTGTTAAAGAGAAAGACAACACCAAGATAATTCTTAACATTACCGAAAGTCTCACAGATTTCATTTGTTACAAAGAAGGTGACAGGATTGCTTGTAAGTGAAACATCTTTAATTTTATGTCCATGAAACAAGTATTTATGAATACATTCCCCAAAACAAAATTGGTCAAGGCAGGATTCAATTGCGTCCACTGCATCATCTTAATATTGACGTTGGGCAAGGAAGATTCTCAAGGACACCCACAACAGATTGTAGTCCCAAGATGAATAAATAATTCACACACTACCCATAATAATAATAATAATAATCAGGACAATTTATAAAGCGCCGTTTAGTGACAACCGTGGTCACCTCAAGGGCGCTTTCAGTTTGCAAAAAAATAAATTAAAATGAGTCCTATAGCTAACACATTGGAAATGGAGAAACATAAAACTTAAGAAATATGTAAAAATCACAAATTAATCTAGTTATACATATATATATTACATAATCCAGATGAAATTGATTATAAAAAAATAGTCGAATTAAATAAAGGAATATTGAACGGATGAAGGACAATCTGGATATGACTTGCGGAAAAGATGAGTTTTTAATTTCTTCTTGAATTCATTGATATTTTCGGCTCATCTTATATCCATTGGAAGATTGTTCCATGACTTTGGTCCAGAAACGCCAAAAGATCGTTTTTTTTTTTACTCTTGAGACATGAAATATATTGTATTTATGAGTATGAATTGTTTTCCTTTTAATTATTTTTATAGAAAATGGTAAAGTAATGACAAAATGTATTGACATATAAAATTGTATTATTGAAGTGTTTATCGCTGAGGGTGGCCCAGAATGCTTGATGGATAAGCAAGAAGCAATTGAAAACTGTGTCAACTCCACCATGTCCAAATATATCCCCAAGGAGTCTCCCTCCCTCGATAACCTCCCCGACCTCCTCATTGAGGCTGAACAGTGTGAAGATATGACAAAGCTGCAAGACTGCATCGTTAAAGAACTGGAGTCATGTTCGGAGCCAACACCTAGTAACATTGCCGAGGCACTTTTCAAATTTATCAGACAAGTTACTCCATGTGGAAGTGCAAATAAGGTAGATATATATTTTTTTAAAACATTAATATGTCCTTGTTAAACAAGTACATATACATCTTCCTACGTTCCCTAAAATAAACATAAATGCTTGTGCTGTGTGAACGAAATCTGTTGAGGCAGGATTCGAACTCGTGACCACTGGATTACTAGCCCAGTGCGCTAACCGCTCTGCCATCGACCCATTTAAACAGTCTAATATTGTTAACTTTTAATTAGTATTTAGTTGATTATTATTGTTACATAAGTAACAATAATAATCAATATATGTATAATACATAATTGTAATAAATAGTGCCACAAAGTTAACTTAATAAAATATTATTTTAAAAATGCTGGAGTATGCCAATTGAGATCTAATTACAAAAATAATGCAAGATTGATCAATAAATTTTAAGATTACATTCCACTATTAGTAGATTGATCAATCAAAAACACTAAATTCCATTACTGTAAACATACCAAATTGCAAACCGTAACACCATAGTATTGATAATTGAATAAATATTTATAACCAAACAATTTTTTAATTGAATTATTTTTTGTTTATAGGAGAATACACCGAAAAATGATCGACTGAAAGACGGTAAGATGCACAACTCTGCTGGATCCGTTGTACTCAATTCTTTATTGCTTGTCATTTCATCTTATGTATTTTTGTACTAAAAATATCCTTTATTGCATTTGTGTAAATATTTCTTGCAGTGTTGTTGAGTTCGGAACAAAAGTTGGATGCAATTTATTTCCTTTGGTGGAATTCGATATATTTATTTATTTATTTATTTATTTATTTGGGAAGCCAACAGCTCATTTACATTTTTTATAATACAAATTTTAACATAGACTTCAGAGCCAATAACAAGCTTTCCATCAATAACAAGAAAATACTGTAAACAACTCATGTTACACGCACACACACACACACACATGCACATATACAATTTGTTTGGGATGGATAGGAGGGTACGAGGGAGGAAAATTAGGAGCGTATCACCTTCAATATCTCGCGACGAAACTTATCATATTTCACATTGAAGATGTCCACCCCGGCTGAGAACAACGTGTATATAATAATTTCTCGCTCATATTCAACCATTACAAAACTATACTATTTAAATACAAAGGTTTTATAAATAATTCCACAGAAGACAGTTGTTTTAACTAAAAATTCCAAGTTTCTAATACTGACATATTTTAAATACTTTCCATGTCTGAAACACCATCATATTCGTAGCCCCCAATATTCGGCCTTCCGAATCCCACTAGTTTTTACATACACTGTATGCGTGCATGACATTCCAATTATGGGACTCGAAAATAAGTGAATGGTGCCTCACTTGCAAGTAACCTTATTTCTAGACGTCACTGTCTCAGCAGGAGACACCCGTTCTGAGCCTATTAAACACTTTCCATGCAGAATATGTCCCACTAAAACACTTCCTTTTTATTGTAACGAAAAAACTTCAGGTTTTTTATTTTTTAACTTTATAGATATTATAAGTAATAATATTAAGGCAACAATGGGTTCAATTCTGAAGATGAATTTAAATATTAATAAATATTAAAGTGATTAAAAACAAAAATGTGTTCAACAGAACTGTAATTTTAAACTATATAATATCACTTCCTTGCACCATACGCAAGTTGCGAGTTTATTGCCTTATGACAATTTCTTCCAGCCCAGAGAAGCAATATTTGCGTGAGAAATTAATTTAAATTATTTTCTCCTCTGCTGGGGATCGAACCTAGGACGCCCACACAGAAACCAAATGGTTTACCAATTGCCACGGCAGTTATATAATACACTATTGATGTTCTTTTTAATTTTCTTTATTTTATTCTATCTTCAGAATATGAATAAATCAGAAATTAAAATTGTAGTGCATTTTCAGAATATATAACCCATTGTTAACTTATTTCACAATGATAGCAAAGTAAATTTGAAGATTTCCACCATCGGATATGTGTCTATTAGCTTTCGTCTTTTAGAACTGTCATTTATTTATTTGAACTACCAAATTTTTGTTGGAAGAAATTGCCTAATGGCAATAAGCCCGCCAGTGTACAATTATATTTGTTTATATTATGTACAAGAAGATGTATAAATAAATAAATATAAATAAATAAAACAAAATTTTGTATGAAGCATGAAGTAAATACATTTAAAATAAATGTATGATTAAAATCAATTCAAATAAAATTGCAACCAATTTTGATAGTCATAGTTTAATATTTAATATGTGATGTAGTAAGAAATGTGATATGATTACTTTCATAATTTGTTTTTTCTCAAAATATTGTCTATTTTATAAATGGTGATAGATTTTAAATATTTATTTTTTTAAAATAATTTGATTTTTGTTTTATGATGTGATTTTTAACGGTTCGGATCAAACGAAAAAAATATCTAAATTATCTGCTAATATATAATTACCCAATCATTTTTATTAATTTTTTGATTTTTGTATTGTAGTCTGCCACCTTCTTCTAATTTAATTTTATTTAATTTTGTTTGAGGTGTTAAATAATTATATATATATTTTTTGATAGCCTATATTTTGTTAAGTGGCTCACTCCCAGGTAATTTTTTATAGAGAGCTAGTTAAGTAATTTATAGAAAGTTTTCATAAAAAATCCAAAAAAGTGTCATTCAGGTAATATCTATATATTTTTCAACTATCAATATCCATAGAACTAGTAACAGTGTTTTGATATACCGGAAATCTCCGATAAAGAAAAATAAAAAAAAATTTGATGATGCATAGCATACCTATTAGAAGATTAATAAAAAAAGATGATGCTGGTTCCACTGTTACTGATAAAATGGACGTTCTCTTGTATGTATGTGTGTATTGCCATATATGACCTAAATATCAATTATTTGTTATATTTACAGCAAGGATAATAAGGATTCTTTGTATTACATCGAAATATTGATTTAATTACTATAATTTGGTCAAGTTGTATAGTTTATTATGTTAAACAATGATTTCTTTTTAATTATGAAATTGTTTGTTACTAAAAAATAATGAACTTATTATTTTAATGTTATTTCTTATTATTTTAGCTTAGAGTTTTCAAAGAACAATTCGCCATATTGTATCGATAACATGTCAAAAACTTTTTTTAACAAGGCCACAATGTAATATTTATTTAACCATGAATATTTTTACTTCTGGGATTTTTGATTATATTTTCATTAAAATACTCTTTTAAACTAAAGTAATGTTGGGTAAAATTTATTTTCTGATTTCCAGAACATGTATTTTTTTTCTTTTGTTCATATTGAATAATACAAGTCACTAACTTAAAAAGTATCTTCAATTTCATTCATAAAATTAAAGATAAAAATACTAGAGACACACCAACATGAGACAATATGCTGCTCATTGTTGGTTTTCTTATATTAGAATGGAGCATCGGTTTGTTTTCAAAAAAAAGCCTATAGGATTCCTGAAGCTTCATAGTCTGTACCTACCCTTAAACATTTATAAATTGCTTCCATAAACTAAAGCACTTTTTTTCAGTGTTGAATTTTATATATAGGTTCCTCCTGTACTATAATATTAAAGATGTGTCTTTTTAGCTTCTGGTTCGTATTATGTTTTTGTAGTTTTTCACCCTTTCTTTGGGCCTTGTATGATTATTATTTTGTTGTTTTTAATTTTTATTATTATTTTGTTGTTTTCATATTGTACTGAACACATCATTGTGTACAAATAGTTACCTTTTAAAATATGTGCTTACTTTATGTATAAGTAGTGAGTCTGTAAATCTTTATAATTCTCAGATAACTTGTGCTCTCGAAATGATTGATTTCAAAAGTGCAAAATAAATTACAAAGACACTTAACTAGTATCATACATTCATGCTGTTAACATTGAAAAAGTTATACGTAATTATGTATGAATCATTACTTTCTTATCTTGTATGTATTTTATTAGCAGGCTTCAAAAAAATCTTGTAAATACAAATGCATAGGTCTTTAAAATGTGACAATTTTAAAATATTAAATTGATATGTATTTTTTTTCTTCCAAGCACTTCCAAGATATTATCAAGCAATAGTATTCGTGAATAAAAATGTCATTAGGTATTGTAGAGTATTGGTGTAATAGAATACTAGTGTATGTAATTAAAGTATGCTAATAATCAAACTTTATTAAAAAATATGTGAGTTTCAGAGTAGAAGGGATATTAAGGAAAACAAATGGACCAAATGAAAGTTTTGTAAGATTAAAAATAATAACACGTCAAAGTCTGAAAAGTTTTGATGGAAAGGTTTGCATAGACACGAGTTAAGGTTGTATAATTTTTTCTGCAACTTGATAATATTCTTGTTCTGTAATTAAGTAGCTTGTTTCAATCAAAATTCACTTAATTAAATGTACATTATTTTTGGTTTATCAAAATATTTAAGTCCGTCCATGTCTTAAATCTCGTCTGACTGAATAAAATATAAAATATTAACAAGATGTCAATGCAGAAAGTCTGTCTGAAACAAATTAAGGATCTAAATTGAATAATGAGATAAATAGAAGCATAACTACAAAATGCAGTAAGATACTGATTAATGTGCATTTAAAAAATTCTAAATACCTTAATTTTATTATTTTATAAAAATTCTTAATGGATTCAATACCTATATAATCCAATAAATAACCTCAAGTCTCAAAATACTTAATAATATTTTTATATTAGCAGAAATCATCCTAATGATTGGGTGGAATGCCACATAAGCTAAAAATAAATCTTTTGATCAGCCTCTAGATAAATTATGCAATTCTTGATGAAGAAAGTGTTAATCAAGACATACATTCTCAGCGTCAATGTGTTTACCGCCAAGCATATTTTATTAATACTTGCCTTTATATTTTTTTTTCATAAGTGAATATTTATAAAGAAGTAAAAAAAAAAACATTTTAAATTGTATTGTGTCATTAATATTGTTTAATGCAAGTTTAATAAAAAAAATACAGTTGAAATTGAGACAGCAATTTACCAATATATCTTGTTAAATAATTCACTCACTTGTTTTTGAAGTTCGATTTTCCACACAAGATATTTATTGAAAATCATTTCTCATGCAATTCTTGCCTTTTTGAATAATTTATCTCTTGTACATGATCAAGAAAGTGTTTATTACTTGAAGGTATTAGTTTATTATTATAATTTTACTCGAGGGTACTTATTATTTGGACATACTTATCACACTTGTGTGTACATATTTTTATAATTTATCTTGGAAATAAATATTGTATTATTTAATAAAAGTAATATTACCAAACATGTTAAATGTTTTGAAAATACTTAACTCATTATTTTATTGATATCATACATGTTAAGTCTATATAAACTTAGAGCTTTTAACGAGATTTATAATTACAAATCTCGTTATCAATTTAACTGTAAATTTTAGTAATCAATTTAAAGATTATGTCGTATTTATCTATTCAGTCTTTCAATTTACCAGTATTTAATGATTTCATTTAAGATTTTTATTGTTTTACTTTACTCAATCAGAAGGTACTTTGAATTTGTAAATCTATAATTAATAAATAAAATATTACTTACAATGTTGTTTTATTAATTAACTTTCTTACAAGAGATTATACTATACTTGATTTAAATATATTTTATAAATAATTATATTAATTAACTAATGAAGAGGCTCTTCAAGAATTCAACTATACTCATGGTGACCGGAGGCAGAATGAATAGTCATTTTTTTTGATATCTTGGTTCCGGTCCCCAGTTGTAATGAAGTCACTCTAAATGTAGCTTCACTACAAGCTGCTGATTAGTTTTCCAGATATCTGCTGATTTCATATGTCAAATTTTCATAGTGCTCTCATCTGGAAAATAAAGATATTTAAATTTTGTTTAAATTTTAATATAAATATACTCTACAATGTTGCATTCAGGGATTGTCAACCTTAAACTTGGTTACTTAACTCATTAGGTAATATTTTATTTTATTATTGCAAGGACAGCATACAGTACCAATATAAAAAACAACAACCAAGAATACAGAGATGACATGCACCTCTTTGTGCTATATGAAAACAATATAATATAATATGGTTGTGTAATTAGTCATTATTGTGTTCTTTTTATTTTATTTGTAATTATATTTCTTTAGAAACAATATGGACTGAAATACCACACTTTATTTTACTTTCAATGTACCGGGTGTTTTTATTTTTGTTGCTAATGTGATGTAGTTATAACAATAAAATACTTTTTATGAAATTCTTATATTTGTTTTACTTGTGTAGGATTGATTATTATTGATTTGAAACTATTAATGAAACAAATTTGACAGTCTAAACATGCAAGAAGATGGACCGAAAACCACAGATAGACATATCCATCACCTTTGGCTTGTGATCAGAACTTGAGCCATGAAGGCTAACATTTTTTTATTTTATTTTATTTATTTATCGTATGATACTAGTGAATCAAATGTTAGTCAAAATGAACAAAACACAGCACTGACAGCAGGCAAACACAAAACAGCATGATATATCAATCACACATTCACGTCGAGGGCTCCGAGCCAATCCACAAATGCTGGTGTCAATTCGCAAATGTCCGACTTTGGGCCTTCATATGCATGGACGCTGCATTCTTCCAATATGTGTTGCATTGTTTGAAAGGGGTGGCCACAATCGCATTGTGCGGATGGAACAATGCCCCACTTTGCCATAAGGTAGTTGCAGCGTCCATGTCCAGTGCGGATCCTATTCAGGGAGGTCCACAGCCTTCTTGGCAGCTCGAAACCTGGAGGTATCTTCGTTGGAGTTTCCATATACTTATTAACATCCAAGTTGGAGCTTACCCAGTCACTGTGCCAAGTCTCATTCAGGCTGAAGTCCTCACTAACAAGGTTACATCCGAGTTTCGCTGCTGGATTCCTTGAAGCAAGTCTTTGCTGTCCCTCAGACGGAACATCACTGTGGATTGGCAAAGCGCCATTGTCACAAATTCTCTTCCATAGATTAAATAGGGAGAATTTTCTTCTTGCGTCAGGGGGAGGTATATGTGCGAGCACAGGAAGCCACTTTATTGGGGTAGACCGGATGGTGCCGCTAATGGTCCTCATGGCCACATTCAGTTGAGTGTCAACTAGTTTTGTATGTGCACTATTAAGCCATACAGGAGCACAGTACTCTGCTACCGAATATACAAGGGCAAGTGAAGATGTTCTAAGGACTGTTGCACTAGCCCCCCAAGTGTGATTCCTAAGTATACTGGTTGGTGGTTGTGGGTGAGTCTACTTCCGCGGAAGTGTACATTTAGTTTGTGATTTGCATCTTGGTTACTAAGGTGAAAGCAACTAACTTCTGTTTTATTTGCGTTTGGTTTAAGTCTCCATTTATAAAAGTAGCTCTGTAACTTTTGAAGGTCTGATTCAAGTTGAACTTCGCATTCTTTAAAAGACAGTTTTTGTGTAGCTATGCCCAGATCATCTGCATATGAGAACTGTTTGCACTGTGTTGGTGGGATATCACTAATATACAAATTGAAAAGCAGTGGGGAAAGAACTGATCCCTGAGGTAGTCCATTGTTGAGCATTCGTGGTTTACTAATCTTATCTCCCAAGTGAACAGTAAATTGTCTATTACTCAGCATGTTGTTTATAACAGTAAACATAGCCTTCGAGGGAATTACATCCGCAAGTTTGGAAAGGAGTCCCTGTCTCCAAACAGTATCATATGCTGCTGTTAAATCTATGAAAGCAACCCCAGTTTTCAGCTTCTTCTCAAAGCCCTTTTCTATGTGTGTGGCTAGGGCCAGTACTTGATCACAACAGTTACGGTGAGCTCGAAATCCTGCTTGGGTAATGGGTATTATTTTATCAATATCTGGCGTAATTCTGTTGTATATCAGTCTTTCAAACACTTTGAGGCAGATGCTGAGAAGGGCGATAGGACGGTAATTTTCGGGAGCCTCTGGAGATTTGTTTGGTTTAAGTACAGCAATTATCTTCGACTTCTTGAAAGCTTTGGGTAGTTTTCCTGTTGATAATATGTCATTATAGAAGTTCAGGAGCCAGTGTCTGATATTTGGTCCTGCGTAGGTAATAAACTCTGGAAATATATTATCAAGGCCACAGGCTTTTCCCTTTTTTAGCATTTTTATTGCTTTTTCAAGGTCATCCTGTTCAATTGGTCTGCAATATGTGGTATTTGATTGAAGGTTTTGCTTTTTTGATGTAAGAGATTTTCGGATGAGCTGAGAAAAGTGCTTGTCTCCAGCGATTTTTGAAGTAGTTATTATTTTGTTAGCAATTAAATTTGGATTAATGTTGCAGTTGTTTGGTTTACTTGGCTGGCTACTACCAAGATTTTTTAAAAGTCTCCACGCTTTTTTGCTTGTTCTTTTGAAATTAAGGCTTTCCATGGTCTCCATCCATTTCTTTCTGCGGCTTTCGTCCAAGGATTTGAGTATTGCAGTAGCAAGGTACTGGTTTCCATTTTTTGTGTAGTCAATCATATAGTTTTTGGGTCTCTTCGTTCCATCCTGGTATGTATTCTTTACGGTATCCCCTAGGGATGAACTTTTTAGCGGTACTGATTAACAGTTTAGTAAATCTTTCATAGTTTTCAGCTCTAGGGGGGATAAACCTTATACTTTTATCACATTCCGAAGCAAAGCCTGCCCAATTTGCTTTATTGAAGTTCCATCGGGCTATTGGTTTAGAATTTACTACTGGTATAGCTATTCCAATAGTGATGATAATTGGTCTATGTTGGCTATGTGGGAACCCCTGGAGTACTCGTTTTGTTGTTGGTATGGGAATTGCATTTTCGTCCGTAGAAACAAAGCAGAGGTCAGGATTGGTGTACGTGTTCCAGCGTGCTGAGTGGAAGGAGCCTTTATCTTTAGCGTCAAAAACAAGATATTTATTGTTGTAGTCTGCCCACATTTTTTTATATATGTATGCAATATTTATGAACTTTTGTTTTATAAATGAAAACAAGACTTATTCAATTTTGCGCTAAGTTTGTCAAATTTTCTTTGCTTATCTCACCCGAACTGGAAAATGACGTGATGGTGTATATATATTATAATGTGCAAAATGACAGTCCTCCAATATTAAAGTCTTATTATTTTTATCAGACAGCAGCCAAGCTGATATGTCTGATCTAAAAACACTGTATATTGCACCAAGTCTAACTGCCAGGATTAGCATTTCATATAATAAAGAAAAATCAGTTGATTTGTTATGAGATTTATTTCTGAATATCTGTGAAACATCTATTACAACTTGATACAATAATATCAATCTGAAGATATGGTTGCGACCTTCTCAATAAGATTTATGTATTAAGCCTTAAAGTATTACAATTTTTCGACTATAAAAGAAGCAAACGTTTCATTTGAAATGAATCTTAAGTATATTGTTTTCCTGTACAAATAATAATACTTACGGAAGCACGATAAACTTCCACATATTATGTATAGGCAAATATTAATTAATACAATATTATTACATATTGTACGTCTACTTTCGCCTTAGATCAATCATATAACATATCAACTGGTTGGCCATTCATTAATTAATATGTATAATTATTAAATCATTAAATTTGTGTTATTGAATGATGTAATTAAAATGGAAAGTTCTTTTTAGTCTTGAATCGAAAAGGAAAACAAACTAATCATAACTGACAATATATTTCAAAGTATTAACTACCCAATGAATTAGACAATAGAAATAATTTGAAATGGCACCAACACATCTGAGAAAAAGTCTCTAGTATTTGTAATATTACAAATATCCTTCATATAAAATCATATTTTGAATCACAAATTGACAAAAGAAAAGATGAAATATCATTTTATTTACTGAAGGTGGCAAATAACCTCAAAAAGTCTTTTTTTTATAAATTAAGAAGTTTATTCAACTAAAACTTTGCTTTAATTAAATTTGCTCTTGTTTGAAATTATCATTTAAAAGTATCAAACAACTTAAAGCTTATTGTGCTTGCGTATTTGACATCAATGTGTATAGAAGAGACCATGAAAATTTATTTATCGATTCAAAATAGGAACTAAAAATGTGATGAATTACAAAACATCGACAGAGTGAAATGCAAAATACAAAAGTGAAAATATGATTTTTAAAATAAACCGAGAGCTCCGCTATCAATATTTTTATTTATAAATTTAAACACTTCTTTACATCATGTTGCGAGTAGCAAGTTATTTTTCATATAAAAGTATCTTCCAACTACGCATTTTTTTCAGACTGGAGAAGCAGGAATTCCATATGAAATAATTTTTAGTAAATTTCTCCTCCGCAAGGAATTAAATTAAGGAAGCCAAACAATATACATCACAAGTAACACTGACAAAATCGTGTACCAACATTTACATATCATTTATACAAATTAAAAATAAAAAGATTCATTACAAGTTGATTTAGTTTAGATTGATATGAGATTCTTAAAACAAAATGGGACAATAATGTGTATAGTAATCTGAGACAATGTGAATATAACTTAAGAAGCGCAATACATTATGCAATCATTCTGACACTGCCCTATCAAATTGAATTTTCAAAATATGTACAATAGTAGAGTAAATATACTGTTGAAATAATGTCTGTGAGGCACCGGCTTGGAATAGTGCTTCCATTCTTTTAAATCATTGTTTTCGAGTGTCCCGTAAGAGCCGGGTAATCGAAAATACAACAGGCAACAATAACATCTCACATAGTTCAGCAATGAGGTTCCGGACACCAAGGCAATGCACACCCGGACACCTTTCGCTGGTTACCCCACATTGTGGGATATGCCGTGATGGTATGAATGAATGAATGAAGTGTCATCAATAAGAACATTTAATCAAATATAAGATAGAAATAAGGAATGTAGAAATAAGAAAACCCCATATAATAATAAAACCAATATGTGAGATTATTTTAATTAATTAATTCAATATTGTCCCATTACATTGAAAATCTCAAGTTAGTCTTTTTTTCATTAGTGTTAGCAAGAACACAAGTTTTAAATGCCCTCATTTACGGGCGTGCCATTCGGCGTCACTCTCCATATATACCGGCTCCATTTGGAGCATTGTAAAATTTTCATCACAGTCAAAATTAGTATATACACACTGACCCCAGCGAAACAAGCGGTCGGCACTTTTGCATCAACAATTTCTCTTTTGCTATTATTTTCAAGTAAAAACAAGTTTTGAATCTGATTATGTTAACGAGAAAATTATATCTCAAAAATAAGATAAATAATTGAAACCAAAAATCATTAGTTGAATCGTTAACATTGGCTCCAAACGCCTGTACAACAAACCAATGGGGGCAGAGAAATTGTATAGTGAACCAAGTACCTATATTTAAAAAAAATATATTAGGTACCCAAAGTATTCTTTTACTATAACAATATACTTATGTAACTGCAAATAATATGGTATATTAAAATAAAAATATAGACATTCCTTGTTTTCTTTCCTAAAAGAAGAAAAATTGACCGTCATTGAGAACTTCTCAATTTTTATTAATAGTATATAGTAGCATCAAGGTTTTATGTTCTAAAGCTGTGTTCTGTTTTGTTTGTTGTGATAATTCTTATTTGTTAGTTGCCACAAATGAGTTAGTTCTTTAAAAATTTAAATTATATTACAAACTTTCTGTATTCATGGTTGTGCAGTGTACGTCAACAACTCAAAGTGGACTGAGACAAAATGGCGCGCACATTTTAGCATACAAGAACGAATCAAACACATTTTGGATTTGGAGTGATAGCAAGCCATTTGGAAGGATGGCACACCCGTGAATGGGGGCCTTAAGATAAAATGCATTAATTTTTAAATTATTTCTTTATAGAAGACAACTAGAAGGTGTACCTAATTTATTTTTTACATGCATACACAGTTAAAAGTTGTTTTTAATATTCATTATTTTATTTATCAAATTTATGTATATATCCCATCTTAACCCTTTCTTAACCGATGCTTCCAATAAATTGGAATCATTAATGTATTTTATGTATATCTCAATGAAAGTTGAAATCAGCAGTGTTATTTCTCTTCTAAATTATAAATCACAATATTTTTGATCGCTTACAATACTGAGAATGACGGAAACTTCTTTAGTGACCGCATTTTGACAGTCGAAAACTCGGTTATTGCGAAATGTAATTTTCTTGCTAAACACAGTTATTCAAAATTTAAAAAATGTGAGTTTTTTTTTGTTTCATAGCATGCTATATATTTTTTTAATAAGTAATTATATTTCCCTCAATCTCTAATAATAATTCAAAATGAAAGATTTTTTTTATATAAAAAGTATATAGTTTTATATATGAATGATGACAATCGGAATCGTTAAAATTTCCCAAAAAGAAAAAAAATAATATAAAATTTATCAAAATCTCTTTATAATCACATATTTTGCCCATTTTTTTTTCATAATGTTTTCATAATTCGGTTAAGAAAGGGTTAAAAACATTCAATTTAACGTAATATTGTAATAAATAAATACTGTAATAAATAAATAATGCAAAGCGATTACTATTTTACATGAATAAGATATCAAATATAATAATAATTAAAAAAAAAAGTAATTTCATTCATGCAAAAAATACATAGGTAGAGTATTTATAAACAATGAAAAATGTTGGTACTCAAGTTCATCAGAAATACAATTATTATTTAACTTTGGACGAAAATATACGTAGCATTTGATAATATGAGATAAAACCAAATTGAAAATCACAAATATACAATTCATCATTTTTTAATACATCACTTAATAATGATATTATATACGGATATAAAATCAAATAAATAATATTAAGGTATATATTTCAAATAAAAGTAAAGACCATGTGTAGATATTTATAATAATATGTAAGTAATTTAAAAATATATACTTATATAAAAAAGTTGATACATATCATATATTACCTTTTTTACATGTTGCTCATAATAAAATAATTACCTCACATTATTTCATTTTTATTATCATTCATTATTAATTTATCTTAAATATTCTTTTATTTATTTATTTCATCTCCATGTGCAGCGAGTGTACAAAGGCGGGTTTATTGCCATAAGGCAATTTCTTCCAACCAACCCGAGCAACGTGAAGTCTCCAAAGTCAATTTGGTACCACACAGAAATAGATGCAAAATAATTAAAGTATTTATCGATATATACAATTATTTTTTCAAAATATTACACAAAAAACAATTTTTTTATATTTATACGACTTTTGAGGAGACTAAAATAAGGTAATGCAGACCCACACACCCGTCGCTGGTTACCTCGTTGTGTGATATGCTGTGATAATATGTATGTACGTACCTTTGAGTATTGTTAAATTATGAGCAACATATTATAGTATCAGTCTGTCCTGTAAGCCAAACTTGGTAGGATAATGTTTAGAATTATTGTAGCGTCCACCTTCATAGCTTGTATATGATTGCGAACATGAACAAGCTTTATTTATTTCATTTTCAGATTCCATTCATTAATACTAAATGAATTTTTACTAAACAATATATGTACTTACAAGTTTATTTTGTAAAAGAAAAAGTCTGATTCTATATTGTCAGTTTACTGGGACAAGGTTTCTCTAAAAATGTACATGAAATCATAGAAATATTATATGAAAAATAGAATTTATAAAAAAAATCTATAACGTATAATAATACAAATGCAGTCAGTTATATTCAGATTTGCTGGTTTAAATAATATTAATCAAATATAATAAACTCAAATTGACAAATGTACTTAAAATTGTTTATTTAATACAGATATAATTTTGTTTAGTATAAACATTATTCTATCATATGCTTCACACTATGTATATATCGAAATTGGAAATTTAATTTTCATTTAATTATACAAAAAAAGAAAGCAATAATTTGCTCATTAAAAAAACAGTTTAAATAAGATCCTTTATTGAAAATAATATGATCATGTGTTGAAAAAAAAATGCAATTAGCTTTTTAATGTACGGTTATAATTTTTTCTAGAATTATGTAAGTATTGTATGAACTTACCTGAATCACATCAATTTAGGTATACTTTAAATTAAATGAAAATAATAATAATTGACTACCACATATTTTTTTTATGATAAAACAGGAATAATTAAAACCCAGGAGTGAATTATCAAATACAAAATAATATGCCAACTTTTAACCAAACCAAAATTATTAATCAATAATTAAATAAAACTTTTTAAAGACAATTATTTGTATTTAAATGTAATTAAAATTTGAATTATATATTAGTCGAAATAACATAGGATAAATCCATTGAATCCAATGGCAATGTTTTTTCAATGATTCAATTACATAATATGTGTCTATTTTTCATAATTCTTAGGCAAGGATTGGACTGAAATGAAATTTAAATCGGAATATAATTCACATTTTTTTGTCAACAATATGAGAATTGAAGATTTATTGATACTAAAATTACATTAGAAATGTAATCAGTAGACCAGTAATAACATGTTGTACTTTTGATTAAAAACATAAAATATTTCAGAAGAATATGACTGACTTCTGATCAAATATGATTCGGTTTATAAAAAAAATACCTTAACATATGTTTTTAAATTGGATAAGAAGTGATTTCTAATTATGTTGAATAAATAAGATATCAGCTGTACCTAACACTCGATTATATTATAATTTACATCTACGTATACTGATTACACATACCCCACAAATCTCAACCACACTACAAACATTGCGATTGAATTCCATAGGTTGAGTCTTACTAATAAAACATTAACAGTAATTGTATGTTTTCAATTATAATATCATATTTAAACTCTCACATAACAGAGGTTCTGATTTATTAGTAAAACTCTCAATGATCACTTTCACCAAAGCATATAGTCAAAATAATTCAAAAATTTGCCTCCAAGCTCAAAATATTCTCTATAACTAGGATACAACAGATGAATATAACAGTAACTGTTCACATATAGCCATTTTGATGTAAGGACGCTCCAATTAATACAATGCATTAGTGAAAGTAAACATGAATGTGTAACTCATTAACATATTATGTAGGTAAGGTACGCTACTCTATGCCACGCCCCTTTGTGAGACATTTATTTTATATTATAAAATGCGTACTTGTCAGATTTTATATTTATGTAGAAAAAAAAATATAGATACATACTTAAAATAGTCTACGCATAATCCTAATGTCTTAACTAAAATACTGAGAAATTGTTCTCTCCTACATATTATTTATATGAATTTCTTTAGTCAATGTTCACTATCACATATGTACAAGAGTAAAATATCCATTTTATTATACAACGCTTCAAGGCTAAGGACTCCACAAGCGGATACTTACAATCTCTTTCAGTTTCTTTAACTCATTTTGTGAATAAATGGTGAAATTGAAAGATTGTAAAATTAATTTAAAAATTCAAGACTATAAATATAAAAAAAAATACTTTCACTAGCAAAAATTGTTTAGATGTTTTTGTGATGGAAGTATGTATGTGAAAGTATATTTCCTGAATGTGTTATAAGGAGAGTTAGGCCCATATAAGAAGGAATAGCTGCGACATATATTTAATTACATTATCATGTCTTCAAAGTATTATTTCTTTCCGCGATACAATTGAAACAAATCAATATAAAATATAATAACTGATTTTTAAACAAATAATATGTACCATTTTAGAGTGAAAACACCCACCCGCATTAAAGCGAAAATTCATGATGATCTGTTTTTATATATATATTTACAATTCATATAATTAATTTTACAAATTATAATAAACACCAGAGGACTCGCAGAATCTTTCGGACAAAATTAACTCCAGAAAGTAAAATCATAAACATAGACTTTCAAAAGATATCTTTATTGTTAATATCAATATACATTGTATAAATTGTATTTATAAACAAGTGGGTGTTTCCTTTTCAAACATTTTGTACAGCAATGTAAATCAAATTACATTTGACAGAATCGATACTATTAAAAAAATTCGAAGAATAAATTTGAAATCTTTCCAATCACTAACTAAATTATATCCGTTGATAATTCATGCAATCAATAATAATTAATTATATAGTCTTGGAGAAACACGGTTTCTATAAAATTAAATCCATAAATATGAATAACACCAGCTGTAAGTACACAAAAATTATTTATTTTTATTAAATTTCAAGTAGTAATGAATTCTAACTGAACTTATATTGACACTTTCAATATATATAAATATATTTTCCTAACAGATCTACACGGATACAATAATATATTATGTCAAGTAATGATGGGGATTAAAAGATCGGAATCGTTATATTAAACATTATTTACAAGTAGCCATGGCTGGCACACAAATGTCCAAACGCCTGCACACCACCATTCCTCTCATTAAAACTAAACACACACTTGCACACTCACACTTGTGATGTTTTTTTATTGTAAATGTTTATCATGGTAAAGCCTCATCGTAGCACACACTGTGTTTTGATCACAAGAGAGCTTTATTACGGTACCGTTATTTGAATTTGTAAAAATACTATTTATTTTTAATCAAAATGGTGTAGTAGGTGGGAAATCCCCCTTTTGGGTGGAGGTTAATCGGGGTTACCATTGATGGGGGTTGGGATTAGGTGGATATGGGGCATATGGAGGAGCGTTGTACGGGTTGGGGGCATACGGTGGATACTGTGGGGGATAGGGGGGGTACGGTGCTGGAGGATATCCCTGGTAATATGGCGCAGGCGCTGGAGGATAAGGTGGATATGGAGCACTTCCGCTGGGATAGCCTGAAACAGAACATGTAGCCAATATAATATCTGGTAATTTGAAAATTCATACATACTATATAAATTTATTGTAAAGGAAATTATTAGAAAAATAACAAGTGGGTATTAATTAACACTAAGAAGTATAGTACATAGCTTATAATAAGATGATGATAAGCCCGTGGAACAAATAATGAGTTTCAAATATTTAGAAGTAGAGATCTGCAGCCATAACGACCTATACACTGAAGTCCGCAAACAAGTAAACAAAGCATCTGTCGTATCTGGATGTTTGAAAAATATGATCTGGAAAAATAAACACATGCTTATTGACAGTAAGGTCAGAATATATAAGACATGTGTACGACCGATCATGACGTATGCTGTGGAGACGCGCGCAGATATCGTACGAACCAAGGGGCTCCTAAGGACGACGGAAATGAAGGCCCTAAGGTTAATCACTGGTAAAACTCTCTGAGATCGTGTTCGCAATGTTCAAATAAGGAAAACATGTTTGTGGAATACAGGACATCGTTCGATGGAGTTGATCCAGAAGAAGGCATTGGAGGGACCACGTAGCCAGGATGGACAGTGATAGACTTGCAAATATAGCAGCAAATGAAATTCCTTCTGGCCAACTAGGTCTACTAAACGAAGAAGAAGAATAGTATTTAGATGGGTCGATGGCAGAGTGGTTAGCGCGCTGGGCTAGTAATCCAATGGCCGAATCCTGCCTCGACCAATTTCGTTCACCTATAACACCATAGGAGAGAACAATCAGGACAGAACCATATTACTATGAAAAGCTTGTTGTGATGGGTAGCATACAGGGATGTAGATCTTGTGGTGACTCACCGATTATATGGAGTGTAGAGTGAGTTTAGTTTCGATTGGGATCTTCAATGACTGGTGCTCTACATTCTGCCCAAAACAGTTTGTTTATGTACAAAATATGTGACTTTATGAAAAATAAATATATACTTATATGCATACAATTTTATCAAAATCAAATTTTTCTGCTATTTATCTTAAATAACGAGTAGTAAAAATGAATGAACTAATACAAAATTAAAATTAAATAATACAAAACAATTTTGAAGACTGTATTTTGTGATAAATAGGTATATATAAAATATGTCTAACCTGGATATGCATTATATGGCTGAGCAGGAGGTGCGGCAGGGTCCACGGGGGCTGGTGGAGCTCCTTGGTGGTACGCAGGGTCTGAGAAACCCGCACTGAGACCTGTACTACCTTCGTACCCAGGTGCATGAGGGGGAGGGACAGCAGGAACTGAAGGAGGTACAGGGAAAGGTACCGGCTGTGATCCCACGATGGGAGTAGCATTCCCACTAGCTGCCTGAAGAACAGGTTTAGTTAACGATGTGTCAATGGGAATTGGAGTTGACAACATTTCCGTATTATCAGGAGATTCCGGCTGAGGTGGCTTCTTTTTCCGTGACTTGGGTCCGGGTTTATAAACTGGTTCTGCGGGAAGAGAGTCTGTGGCAATCGGAGAATATGTTCTTGTGATGTCATTTAGGCTTTGTTGGAAATCAGACATGGCCCCAGGTTTAGTTATCCGGGTGATTGATGTAGCTGTCTTCTCCAACTGAGAGAGGCTGGATTCAAACTTATCCGGTGTAGTTTTGGCAATTGGTATCCCTGCTGCCACAGGTGGAGGAGTGGGAGTGCTGGATGAACTAGCCGGAGACATTTTTCCAATATTGAAGTCCGCAGATTGTATCGGAATTGGCTTTTGCAATGGTCTTTGATGTCTATAATTCTTCAAAGAATTTATTTTCACTTTTCTATCGACTAAATTAGGCTTGTAAATTTTCTTTTCCTTGACCATCATATCTTCTTCCATGGAATTTTCATCAGCAGAAGTGACAGCGGAATTTTGTGCAGTCGGTAACTTATGTTCCGATAAGGTAGCCTCAGATGGAAATATTTCATCAGCCATCAAATTAACAGGAGCTGGTTTGTTACTTGTACTCTCTGGTGCCTGTACAGGTAATGAGGATGGTATAGGTGAAGGAATAGCTGGTACTGTGGTACGTTTTATTGTTACTTGATTCATAAAACCCATTTGTACAGATTCATTTTGGAGAAAACTATTTTTGATGGGAATCTTACAATCCTTCATCATAGATGTAGGAGGCGGTTTGACTAGAGGCCTTTTAGTGCTGGGCTTGGTGGTAATTTTAGATTCAGATTTATCAGATAAATCTACGTAGGTCTTTTCTTGACTGGAATCTTCAGAAACAACATCTTCTGGAAGTGTCGGTTGCAAAACTTTGTTAGGAGCAGCTTGCTCTTCAAAATCATCAGTACTTTCATTCTTGTTCACAGAGGCCGGTCGAGACTTGCTTTCGTTATTTTCAACCACCACTTTGGCAACTTTGGAAGAATTATTTGTGCTCGACTCAGGTTCAGGATCTGTATCTTCCTTAGATTTATTCTGAATATCAGTAACAGCAGTGGTGGAAGTTAATGGCTGTTGCGTTCCCTGTATCTTAATGTTCAATTTATTTTGTATGGGAATTGGTCTTGGGGGTCGCGGAACAATTGCTTGTCTGGCTCGAATGATTGAAGTAGCGTTAGCAGTGGTAGAAGGTCGCACCTTCATCTCTTGAATCCTCCCCAAACCACCGGGTAAGAAAGGTCGTACTGTACCACCTACTTTATTTTGCAGAATATTGGGTCGTGTCATCACCTTCTGTAATCCTCCTCTAGCACTTTTGGATATAACAGTAATCGCTGAATTATTTTTAAGTGAACCAGGAAGATTGACATTGCTGGGACGGTTGGGTAGACCTGGAACAAATCAATACAATTAAAATATATTACAATTTTATTTTATTTTTTATTTGTTTGGATACTTAACAGCTATACATTTTTTTATGTTTAATTATAAATAAGTATACAAAAAATAAGCCAATGATGAAGTCTCACTTAATTACATTATAATATATTATTGATTTTGGGTAGTTGAGTTATTGTATGATGGTGAGTGGACGTGGGGGAAAGGGAAGGGTAATAGCTATAGAAAAGAGTTGATTATGAAGGTTTAAGGAAGATAGGTTTGATTTTTAACCAGTAATATTACCAATAAGTACGCGTAATTGACGTTTGTCTGCGTAGAGTTAAATATATCCGGTTGGGGGTCAACAATATAAACATATTCCATATAAAGCACTAATTTTTCAACATAGTTTTGAAATATTTTGAAAATAAAAATAGCCCAATATGAATTATTAGAAAATATACAAAATAAATTTCAATGAGTGAATTTTATTGACTACTAGCTTTTATGTCCCGCCGTTGGCCAAGAATGTAAAATTGTGAAGGAAAAAGCAATCGTTTTTATAATATTGTCACCCAATTATTTTGCAAAATCGGACTATGAAAAGTGGTTTGAAATATGATTGAATTTGATTGTAAAATGTTCAAGTGATGGCCACAACCCATTATTTTTTATATATTGCTATAAAGTGTGAATGAAGTATAATATACAATTTCTTCACTATTCGAAATGGTTTTAAATATGACTGTTTATCAACATTGTAAAGAGATTGGTTTGGCCACAACCCCCATTTTTAAATATTATCATCGAAAACAAATTGTAATATGTACTTACCTATTGAATATTTAGTAATTTTGGATGTTGGGATGTGGTTAAAATTTGATTAAACAAATGTACTGAAAAGATCCAGTGTTGGTCACATCCCATTCGTTTTATATTTTTTCATCAAGTGTGCATTATATTTTTGCACAATTAGACTGATGAACTTAAAATTGACACAAAAGTCTACATTAACGAAGAAGAAGAAGACTTAAACTATGGTAAATAATTTGAATATAAACGTTGTGAAGAATTCAGTAATGGCCACAGCTCCCTTTCTTTAAATATTGTCAACGAAATCAAATATATTATGTAGGTGTTAAAAATTATTTAAAATAGGATGATATAAATGGTTTAAATTTGATTAAACAAAAGTATTGAAAAGATTCTAGTGCAGGTTACATCTTCACATCCCACATCCCATTCGTTTTTACATATGTATTTTCATCAAGTGTGCATATCGTTAATAATATTTCTGCACAATAGACTATTAGACTTAAAACTAACCCAAAAGTCTAAATAAAAAAGAGAAGAATAAGTATAAGACTATAAGACATAGTTTGTTTAAAAAATCCCAATGGTCTACATAAAATAAGAAAAAATACATAAAATAGAAGAATTAGACTATTGGAAATAGATTGTATAAAAACTGAGCAAAAGGTCTTCATAAAAGAAGAAGAAGATTAATCTATAGGAAATAGTTTGTATTAAAACTGTCCTTAAAGGTCTACATAAAATTAAGAAGAAAAATAATTAGACTCCAGGAGCCGTCGCTTCAGACCCTTCAGTACCTCCCGTCCCATCAGGCCCTTCAGTACATCCCGTCCCTTCAATCCCTCATCACGTCCCTTCCAATCAGGCCCTTCAGTACCTCCCGTCCCTTCAGGCCCTTTAATACCTCCCGTCCCTTCAGGCCCTTTAGTGCCTCCCTTCCCTTCAATTACATCCCGTCCCTTCATTCGGGTAAGAAAAGTTTAAATCCAGAAACCATCCTGGAAGAACCGCGAAGAGATGTAAGCACCGTCTTCTTTTCCCAGGATACTCCACCTTTATAGGTAAAATGACCAAATACACGATGAAGAAGAAGAAGAAAAAAGTTTAAATCCAGAAACCGTCCTGGAAGACCTGCGAAGAGATGGAGGGACAGTCGGACCTTCTTTTCCCAGGATATTCCGCTTTCATTGGTAAAATGACCAAATACACGAAGAAGAAGAAGAATAAGAAAAAAGTTTAAATCCAGAAACCACCTCGGGCACACGCTCGACAATTCGCCAAAGTTTCATTGTAATCGGACATACGGTTTAGGAGCACATCGCTTGCATACATTCATACATTCATAAATAAATAAATAAAATAATTTTCCGATAGGAAATCAGTATATTGTTGATTTGTAAGTAAATAATAATAGGTAGGTACCTACCTACAACAATGTTCTAAATAAATTCGATTCATAACAAATTTTATTTGAATATCAGAATCTTTCCGTTACCATAGTAACCATTCCAATACGTAAAAAATATCAAATGGTTTGAGACATTTTTTGAATATGTAGGTACCTACATACATTGGTTTGTTCGATGCCATAAAAATGAAAATTGTCAGAAAAATCAAATATTATTTACAAATTATGCAATTTTATTATGCCTATATCTTTGCTAATAATAAACACATTTTTACAATATATGTCTTAAAACTTGCTGTAATGTCTTGTGTTTCATTTTATTATTTCATAATTACATTTAATTCAAAGGTTTATTATTTTCAAGAACATATTCATTCGGTAGGAAAATGAAATATTGTATGAAAAGATATTAAAATGGCGGCGTTCATGTACAAAACGCTTACATTAAAAATAAGTTAAACATTATAATTATACAAAATATTCACCATGTTTTTCACTCAAACGCTAAGTTATACTTGAAAATATATTTTTTTCGTGTAAATACGTACTTCTAACTTTTAAACTAACAGATATTTGCGTGCAAAATGTACACTTTTTTGACAGATACGACTTGGAAAATTTTGTATGAAAAAAATAATTATTGAAATATTTTTAAAATTCAGCATTTTTATCGCATTATTTTTAGCGTGACACTGCATCAGGTATACAGGTACACGTTCGCACATAAATTAGATTTTTAGATGCTCTTGGTTTTTCAGAAGGCGTGAGACAAACACACACACACACACATACACACACACAAACACTAACATTTTGATTGCTTTATTACTTTAGATTTATTATTGAAAGTATATAAACCTTTTTTGATCAAAACATTTGGACCATCCTTAGCAGCCACATTTTCTCCCGGCTTTTGTCCAACTTTAAATGATGTTTTGATGGCAATAATTTTCCCTGACTCCAGCTGCATATAAATACCCTTAGGAGACTTCAACACCATCACCCTCTGTCCAGCCTTCAGCACAATATTTGTTTTCTCTGCAGAATTTGTAGGAATAACCACATCTGAAATAAAGGAGAAATTATTTCAAACACTAATTCAATAAATTAGACATTTATTTTTATTTTTAAATATTCTAAATAATCATATTTGTAATAAAAGATTTACAATAAAGTAATTTGTTCTTTATCATCATCATCATTAGCACTACAGCCCTGTGTGGGCCCTGGCCTCTTCCAGAATCTTTCTCGAGCCGTCCTTGTCCTCCACCGCTCTCCTCCAGTTTGCTATTCCGATCGCCATATGTTCTTTTTTACAAAAACTTATTTGAAAATAAAAATATTTTATTTATAACTAACTGAAGTGCCCCACCGTTGGCGAATGTAAATATGAAGGAATAAGCAATTGTTTTAAATATTGTCATAGAAAGGAATTATGTTATATTGGATAAGGCAGGTTATGGTGTTCCAGACATGAAAAGTAAGTAAGAGTTTGGAATTGGCCACAACCGCCATTTTTTATTCATTGTCATCAGAAGCAAGTATGTATAGAAAATTTTAGCAATATTATTATTTTAATATAGGCAATACGACCATTTAAGGACAATTTGTGCCATTTGACGACGTGAGAATTTTATATAAATAAAAAACAAAAAACATAATTTTAGAAATATTGGATGATGAAAAATGATTTAAAATTTGACTAAACAAAAGCATTGTTAAGAGTCTTATACAATAAAGGGTTCAAATTCCAAAGAAAATTTGATCATCATTAAAGTTAATAAAAACAAAATTTGCTAGCCAGAACTGTCACTTTAAACTATATCCATTTTACACTAATGATGTCCTTTTGTAATTTTAATCTTATTAAACATCCTTTATATTATAATTATGTTTACCAAGTGGCAATGTCATCTCTTGTGCAGTCATGCCTTGCCTCTGCCAAACTTCAGCGGGAATCCATCTAGCTCCTCCAGACCCTCCATGTTGCATGGGTCGTACTGAGGCCACAGGGCGTTGGATTATTGTACCGTCGGCAGTACGGATTGTTCGGTACATCAAACTGGGCTTTGGATTGGCAGCAGCCTTCTTCTCCAGTTCATATCTATGCAACATTTTAAAATAATTTCAAATCCATGTATTATAAAAAATAGAAAACCTTCGTCCAGGAAAGGACAGAAATAGGCTAACAAATTAACTAGGGCAATTTTAAGCAACTCTACAATTTTTTTTAACCTATCAATTGAAAAATAAGAACAATGATAAATGTTTTATGTCTTCATTGAAACGAAACAAATATACAAATCTATATACAAATTTGTTAAACTATTAGGGTAATAGACCTAGAGACAGCGACTGCCAGACATCATAGTATAAAGGCTGATTTTTTTTCTATGTAAGGATACCACAGCAGGTAGCAATGATGAGGAAGCAAAGGTACAGAAAATTGGTGCTCAGTTATGTAATAATATGAAGCGTAATAATTTGTATATATTGTAGGGACTACTATTAGAAATCACCGCAACCATTGACAGATAATTTGTTTGGTGAAAATCCCACATATGCTAGACACCTTCAAAGAATGATGTTTTGGAAGAAAAATTATATCATTTTATAAAAGTTGAATTTCATTCACATATGTTGTTCGGGCAACTATTTAATCATGTTTCCAGAAAAGACAAGACAGTTTCGATAGTTTCAATGCCCTTACAGATGCTTTTTATGTTCCTTTTTACAAACGCATTCAAAATTTAACCAATATAATTAAGTATTATAATATAAACAGGGCTGTGCTTTATAAACTACACTTTTTGACTAATTCAAATAATAAACACTTCATTATTTATAATGTACCTACATATTTTGGATATTTGTAACACACCTATGTATAGACTAGAAAAACTAAACTAAGCTGAAGCTAAGCTATGCGAACTAAGTTAAGCCAGCTACAGCTAAGCTAGAAATATGTTGGTTGCATAATACCGAAAACTATGCGAAAGCAAAGTTAGTGTTGTGGAGTCTGCATTATTTTACCAAGCCGGACGGACGATTCACTAGGTAGTTAAAATGATTGAAGACGAAAGTTCTGATTCATTCGACTTAGAAAAATAAGTTTAATACTAATGACTTATTTATTTAAAAAATAGATATTGGATAAGCCGATACATTCAATTTCATCAATTATTTGGAGAGCTTAGGATAACATTTTATGAAATAATGATGAACATTTTTAACTGTAGTAATTATCGAAATATTGGTTGTTTAAGGTAAATATAACAAAATAATATACCTTTTATATTAAAATTGTTGTGAATATAAGAACAGAATATATTTTTTATTTAAATTTGTGAGTTATTTATTTCCTTTATAATCTTTTTCAATATAAAATCTTTTTTATTTGAATCACGATATACAAAAGACTGCCGAACAGACTGACAACAATCCGTCAAGCACAAGGCACTAGACGATACTGAACTAGACAACAGAGGCGCAGAGTGGTGTAAGATGAGGCGGAAGGGGCTTGACTTAGCTCCCCACATAACTCTGGTCTAACTTAGCTTCACATAGTTCGCTTAGTTTACATAGTTTGCGGTCTGCACACTAGTATGAAAATGGACCTAAACTATACGAGCTAAGCTAAACTAACATAGCTTTTGGTCTGCAACTGGCTTTAATATAATATTTTACAATAATGATGCAATAATAAGTAAAAAAATAAGTTAAACAATTTGCTGTTGAACATACCCTCTTTGTGCCAATCGTTTCTCTGCACTTGATAATTTCTTTTCTTTTCTATCCACAAGAAGAGATTCATGTTGGAATGGTTCCTTGCTGAGAGTTCTGGAATGTTCCTCGATAATCTTTCTCATCACAACATCTAGGTATTTGTCTTTGCAGTCTTTCTCAAACTCTTTTGCCTCAGTCTCCTTCTCTTCGTTGTCCCAACACAGATTGGTGACCTCTTTCATGGAAAGAACGGCGTCGGGATTACATTCGTCCACAACACGATCGGACATTCCTTGTTTGTTGATTTGGCGATCGTATATTTTTTTCTCGAGACAACAGTCCATTACCAAACGGTACACAAAACATGGTTTCTTTTGTCCATATCTAGAATAAATAAATATTTATGTTTTTGAGCAATCACCGCCTTTCGAAAGGTGGCCGGGGAAATGACGTTTCTCAATGTTTCAACATAAAAGAATGACAGCGGAAATTAGTTTGTGTCTCATCCGACAGATGGACGCTTAAAACCCACTTGTGAACAGATTTCAATTAACTAAATATATACAACTTTCAACTTTGCGATTGTCACAAGGAAACCACTATGTATAAGACATTTAATTAGTGAATGTTGCCATGGCGCAAAGTGATCACTTAAGCCAGCCGATGACAGGTCGTAAGCCCTGTAGGAATGTCTTGTGGTCTTCCTTGTCTTCATATTCAAATCTCTCTCCATCCCTCTATCTCTGCTTGAGATCTCTTCAAAGATACCTATGAGTACATACTTCTGTCTGTTGCATTCGCTTTCATATGTACCTAAGCATGTGTTTAATGCAGAAAAACTATCCCATCATATATATATATATATATATATATATATATATATATATATATATATATATATATATATATATATATATATATATATATATATATATATATATATATATATATATATATATATATATATATATATATATATATATATATATATATATATATATATATATATATATATATATATATATATATATATATATATATATATATATATATATATATATATATATATATATATATATATATATATATATAACAAGACCAATATCTACAATGGATAGGGTAAGTATTTTTCTACAGGATACTTTCCTTTCCACGTAAGATTTATTTTTTATTTATTTCATCTCAGAAAGCTACAGCTTTCAGTTATGTATTTTACATTTCATTATTTGTATGAAAGTTGAGCCAAAATGCTTTATTCAATTTAAATTAATGATTATACAATAATAAAAAAATATACACACATATACGGTAAACAAGTATGTTTCAGGATTAGGAGGATGGATCCTTAGTGAATGAGGAGGGGATTGTTGAATTGTGTATTAGGGTTTAACAACTCTTTATCTGTTTTTGATAATTTTGTTAAGATTGCGATTAGTTGCGACTTGAAAAGAGTCACGCAACTGAGAAAAAAGAGATTTTGTTTCGTACATTTGAGATTGTATAGTAGCTAATTAGCTTGAGAAATCACTTGAATTTTTTTTTTGTTTGGGTGATAGGTATATAATGCAAATTGAGTTATTTGCTTGAATATACAACATACAAAAGTATTGTAAGCGTATTATGTGTATATTCAATATTTTTATATCTTTCGATCAGTAATGATACAAAATAAGATAAATACTCAAATTTCATTTGAAAATATTTTTAAAGGCAAAAGATGTTTCAACTGTATTCATAGATTTTTATTATCAATAAATAATACCTACTTTTAATTTAATTTTAGGCACCTTTTATTGTATTGTACTTTGTAATACATAGTTTGTAATCCCGCAAATGCGGGATTACAAACTGCAGATCCGCGGGATTGACAACCATGCGGGATATAAATTTTAATGCGGGATTGAATTCTCTAGTTTTAAACATAAACCATGATATCATTGTAGACTTGCCAAAATAACAACTATATTTAGTTGACAACTAAGAGACAGACAAAAGACTGGAAACCATAAAGAATTCCCTCCAAGAAAAAATATCGGGGAACTGCTAAATCTAAGCTGAGCCAATGAGAACAGCGACTGGTTTATTCACTGGTCACCAATGTTCCCTGCAATGTGCGCGCGCACATGCGCACACCTACTAAAATGTTTCCGCACACATGTTTTACCCTCCGCACAGTCAATATTATATATTTATCTTTGTTAAGGTTGTTATTATATAAATTCACTGTGATTAATTCATTCATTCGTCCTTTTCCTCATGACTGAGGATAGCGGCTGTAGTCTGTCGCCACACGTATGGCCCGCCTCCATGCCAATCTGTTTTGGGCTGAACGCAGAGCACCAGTCACCGAAGACCCCATTGTGGACTTAACCAAATCGCTCCATCTGGTCGGTGAGCGACCACTAGATCTCCGTCCCTCCACGCTGCCCATCACAACAAGCTTCTCGAGGCAGTCTGGTTCCCTTCTGGCAATGTGTCCAAAGAATTGAAGGATACGTCTGTAACATATCGTCAATAGACGATCCTCAATCCTTAGCTCGTCTAGAATTGACACATTGGTTCTTCTGGCTGTCCATGGGATGCGCAGCATACGCCTCCAGCACCACATTTCGAAAGCATCGATCCTCATTCGCTCTGACTCCCTAAGTGTCCATGTTTCCACACCATACAGGAACATCGGGAATATCAGAGCCCTGATGAGTCTAGCCTTCGTGTTTTTCGTAATGGTCCTGTCCTCCATACTCTTGTGTGCTTTCCCAGTGCTCCCTTTGCAATGGCGATGTGTCTTTTCACTTCCGCTTCACAACCACCGGTGTCACATATGTTGGAACCCAGATATGTGAAGTCATGTACTATCTCAAGATGGTTTAGAGAGTTTATTGGGGGAAGTTTACATGCTCTATCAATCACCATCAGTTTGGTTTTGCATTGGTTTGTGCTCAGACCGAGTGATAAACTTTCCCTCTCAACACGATCCAAAAGTTGTTTCATATCGGTCTCGTTTGTGGCTACTAGAGTTGTGTCGTCTGCAAAGCGTAAGTTGGAGATTTCCCCTGCTCTCTTTAACATATACAGAGAGTATATAATGAGGAAAGCTCTGGATGGTTGGGAGACCGGATTCAGCATTGGTGGCAACAAAATCTCCAACTTACGCTTTACAACTGTGATTAATAAATACCCTAAAAATATACATTTTAATGAAAAATTGTATGTGTGTTTATGGGGGGGGGGTGTAAATTTATTGCACCGCCACTGCACAGATGCGTCGAAGATCCGCACACACAATAGAATAATTAGACGGAACATTGCTGGTCACTGCTACTTTCAAAACCCAAGGACATGGAGGGCATCCCAATTAATGAAATATTGGGATTTATTCGAGAGATTGCTGACGAGATGATAACTCTAAATAGAGGATACAATAGATCAAAGATGATCTATTATATGGGCTCATGAGCCCAGATGATCATGTAAAAAAAGTGTAGGAACAAAATATATTTCACTCCTAGTCAAATTTAATTGATGACATCATTGTAAACAAAAACATACATCTTGAAATGTGTTGCCATAATTAAATATAAGCACCTACCTGTAAACTCTACAAACAGCCTGTGTGTCATGGCAAGGATTCCAACTGGCATCAAACACAATGACCCTGTTAGCTCCCACAAGATTAATACCCAGGGAGCCAGCACGTGTCGACACCAGGAACAGGTGAATGTTGGGGTTAGAATTAAATTCATTAATGAGTTTCTCCCTTTCTAGTGCACTTGTAGAACCATCCAAACCTAAAAGTATACATGAAATATAATTTTGTTTAAGCATATAAAATTGTAATCAAAATAAAGTAAATTAATGTTTTAACATGTTTCATTCACAAAAATATGAAGTTATGTGTATGTTTGTATTTAGTTGCTACATAATCATATTTATCTTTAACAAAGAAAAACCTATAAAATTAAACAAAATAATATATATTTACTTACGATAATAACTCTTGTTTTTGGCCCAAAGTACTTCACTTCCGGTGATATAATTTCTCTGCAAATAATCCTCTATTAGATTCAAGGTAAACAAACTCTGGCTGAAAAGTAACAGTCTATCACCGAGTTTAATACTCTCCTGTAAAATGCAGAAAAATATTTCCATTTTGGCTGAATTTTCTATTATACCCGGCATATATGCTTTGAGTATTTCATTTGCCCATTCATAAGGTACTTCTTCTTTCACCTCGGGGGGCTTTTCATCTTTGTCCTTCTTTTCATCATCCGACTCTTTTCCACTTTCTTCGTCATCTTTGCCTTTCTCTGATGGCTTCTTACCACCTTTCTTATCTTTCGTTTTACTTTTATCTTTAGCTTTTTTATTTTTATCTTTATCATCTTTAGCTTTGGATTTGTCCGGTGATACTTTAGATTTATTGACTGGCTTATTTTCAGTTTTATTTTTACTTTTTGCATTTGGAGATTTTTCAGGTGTTTCATCCTTTACTTCTTCCTTTTTCGTATCAATGATTGGTTTCTCTTCTTTTATTTCTTCTTTAATCTCTTTTTTGATTTCGGATTTAACATTGTTAATTACTTTCATGGTATCCAAGTCAGCAATTTTAAATTCACCATCTGAATCTGTCTTTGTTTCATTTTTTATGTCAATATTATTAAAACTGTTAACAGAATTGACAAGTCGTTTGTTTATATCATCTTCGGGAGGAATTGGCCACGATGGTGACTCAACCTCAACTGGTTTTTCTGGTACGATAGGAGCAGTCGGTGGAATATTAGAGTAACCAGGATACACATTGTCATAAGTGGGAGGAACAGAACTAATTGAAGCATTGTCAACATATGTGCTAATAGGTGGAACTGAACTAGGAACTGGTGGTGGATAGGTCACATTAGGATCAGCATTGTACGGTGGCTGAGCATGTTCACCATTTGGTATATTTCTATTATCATATGGTCTATTAGGATTATAACCATAAGGTTGTGTTTGTTGAGCATATGGATCATAAACAGGAGGGTAAGCTTCCTGACTATTAGGGTAAGCTGGTGGATTTTGATTAGCGTTTGGATAATAATTAGGGGCCGGATTGTTATAATAGGTGTTGTCGGGACCCCAATAGCCCTGATGATTGTACGGAGGGTTTTGTGGATAATTAGGCATATTTGGCTGAGGAGGATGAGGAGGAATATTAGGATTACTAGGATCCTGCGAGTTTGGAGGATAATGTTGATTGTATTCTCCCGTGTATGGCTGAGGAGGATAATATCCACTGTTATAAGGCTGTTGTCCATAACTATCATTTGGTCCATAATAGTTTTGATGTGGTGGGTATTGTTGATAACCATACGGAGGATAAGTATTGGGTGGTTGATTTACATCTCCGCCATATCCATATTGGTGAGGTCCATTTGGATGTGGTCCTTTACTGGGATCATATGCATTATTATAGTCAGGAACAGGATTGGCATTGCTAGTATTTGGAGGAATGGTGGCTGCTGGTTTACCACTGTTTGTTGAATTTGGTGCTAAGGGCTGTAAATAAAATTAATTATTTAAAAAATGAGTATTGAAAATCAATTCATATAAAAAAGTACATAATTTGAGCAGTTTTCAATCTGTCGATTGAGACGGCTTCTAATTTATACAATTCTATAGAAAATATATTATTCCACAAAGTATTAATTCCATCTACCAAAGACTGTTATGACTTATATAAGGCCATAATCAACCAGAAACAATCGAAATACTTTGTGGAATAATATGTGTTCAATTATTTTCTTATAAGTACATAATTTGGTAATTTTATATTACAAATTTACAAACCGTTTTATCATTTGCTTTTTTAGGTGGAGCCCTAGCTCTAGGTTTTCCTTTACGAATAATGGGGTTGTTTTTCTTAGCAGCAGCTGCAGCAGCCGCAGCCATGGCAGGATTATCTTCAATGTCCAGATCATAGTCTATCATTGCAGCCATCTCACTGCGGTTTTTTAGAAAATAATACAGCACATCTGGATGGTTCCATATCTGTTAAAAAAATATTCACCATGAAAGATTTACAATAACATAATAAGATACATTCACAAAACTAAAGAAAATAGTTACACAACAAGAAATATGAAAACAATGTTATCACCTTGCAGCACACCGCAAAAGCTTTTAGCGGATTGGGAACGGTTTTCTTGCGGACAACTTCATTCATAAACGTATCATATAGTTTCCTTTGCAAATCTGTCAGTCTCACCAATAAAACATATTCCTCTTTTTGTGGCAGAGTGGACTGCAAGACAGCATGAGATCGTCTACAAAAAAAATGTCATATTAAAATATGCATGCTATAAAAATACATTAAAAAACTTAAATAACCAAAATAAGATAAGAATGTTATTTATTTAAAAACAAATAATATGGTTACCTTTGAACGAAACCAAGGAGAAGAGAATGCAAGACATGTGCTCGGTATCTCATAAGTCTTATGTCTTGAGGAGTAGAATCTATACACTGTCCATTCTGTATAGGTCGCTCAAACATGTTGCTAAATTCTGTCTTGGTACCAAGATAGTTGGGACGGACAAAATCAACCATGCACCAGTACTCCAGTAAGTTATTTTGAAGTGGATATCCTGAAACATAAAACAATATAGAACACACAAACTTAGGATGTTAATACAACATAATAAAAATTGGGTATGGATGAAATTAAGTTTGTGAAGCACTCTCCACTCGGTGCATTGTAACGCACCCTCATATTTGAAACTTGGTATTCCTTAAAGGACTTCATACTAAATAAACATAATAGATAACATGTATAATATGCATAAATATATATAAAGCACTTATCAACTAAAAAGTTGATAATTTGCATTGCATTTATTGTTAATAACAATTGAAGGAAGAACATTTAGGGTGAAGGGTGTTTCATTGTATAAAGAGTAAATAACTGCTTGTTGAAAGTTGAGGTGAGGTTTCATATATTACATGTCATCTAATGATTTACGTCTTAATGAATAATTAATAATCACAGTGATATAATATCTCACCTGTAAGTACAATTCTTCGTTTAGTTCTCATCTGTTTAAGTGCATAGGAAATGTTGGAATGAGAATTCTTTATTCTGTGTCCTTCATCACAGATAACCAAATCTGGACCGGGCTTCACAAGAGCAACAAACACCTCTGAAATACAAAAATACAAATGTGACCAAAGCGCTTATTTAAACGGCACAACCAAAAATAACAAAATAAATGTTATAACACAAAAAATATTATACAAACCATCTAGTAACTTCTTTTCCAAGTCTGAGTCTTCTTCTTCTTCGGGTTTCTCGCCCTCCTTTTCTCCATTTTTAACTCCATCTTCCTCTTTGGTCTTCTCGTCTGGTTTCGTCCCATCAGGATTTGGACTGGTAGCACTTCCCGGTTTCTTTCCATCTACGTCACCTTTATTATCTCCATCTTTGATGTCACCTGACTTTTCTTTGCTATCTGGCACCTTGGGTGTAACATCAGGAGGATCTGTCTTTTTCTTGCGATTCCTCGGTTTCTTATTTTTCTTTAAACTGAGCAAACGATAGAGCTCATAACCAATCATCAATACACCACCAACTGATGACCATTCCTATAAACACAACACATTTTATGAGTAAACAAAATGCTATGTATATTTAGTTTCATTAAATATATTGAACTTTCACATACCAAGAATTTTAAAGTTTTTCAGAAGGTTACATCATAGCATCATCGATGCTTTATAAAAATTAAACACAAAAACTAATTGACTTCACATCTCAATGGAAATAATGAAGAATGCTGTGGATACAATATACAGTGGTACCTCGACATACGAGTTTAATTCGTTCCGCAACCTTGCTCGAATCTTGAATTACTCGTATCTCGAAGCAAATTTCCCCATACAAAACAATTGAACTACCTACCATTAATCCGTTCCAACCCCCAAAATGTCAACCCAGTTTTTTTTGTTACGTGGTTTTGAATAATAAAAACGTATTTATAAATGACAAATATTTACTGTACAAAAACAAATAAGAGAATGTAAAGAAATAAATTAGATATCCTCACTGGTCTTTGCCTTTTTCGCTAAATTTTTTTCACTTCCACCTGTAGGCCGTTTAGAAAAAAAACATGTCCAAGGAAGTTTGTTTCTTCCTCCCTCTCAGAATGTTCCGGAAATGAGTTAGGCAAGTGTCATTAAAAAGATCAGATGCACGACCTGTTGCAACTTTTTCTGGGTGTTTCTTTTCCACGAACTGTGAAACTCTCTCCCACATTCCTAAGATCTCCTTTATCTCACTTGTAGAAATAACCTCCACCTCATCTGACTCCTCGAAACCAATTTCTTGCATAACCTCCTGTGATGACATTATGTTTCTCGTTGTGATATTGTAAATTTTTTATTTTATTTTTTTAAATAGAAAAATAAATAATATTGAATTGAAATGATGCTCGTTTTATGTTATATAACGAATATTATTCTTTTTTCGTGACAAGGAGGAATGAATGTGTTTTATGAAAGTTACTCTGGATGTCGTTGAACTATTTGTTGGGTAGATACGCTCGGATTATGGTATATGGTTTGTTTTAGTAGGAGCCCGAAGGAAGGGGTATAGGGATTGTCTATATATACTAGTGCAGAGCTGAAAAGGGATCAATTACTGGGGAAGCTGGTTGAACTATACTTTTAAAAACGCGCGCGACGAGGTTCAAAGTTCAACACATTTGATATTCCTTTGTTTAGAAAAAACCAGTAATTAAGTATAAAATAATAATCTATAATTTTAAATAATAATAATTAAATAGTTTTTATATAAGTGAAGTGCTGTAGGAGAAGAGGGACCATTTAAATATTAAATATATTTAGTTATTTTGTTTACTAAAAATATAATAAAACCGCTTCGTTAAAAATAATTCTTAAAATCAATTTGGAAGGCGCCATTCTTCCTGAGAGACGCAAGGAGCTTGATAAGTTTTTTTTTTATATATATTTTATTGACACCTTTATTCTTTATAGAGCTGGACTAAGATTTGAAATGTTGTTTATAAAATTATTGTTTATTTTCTAATTTTTATTTTGAAATATTGTTGATCCTAATATTGAATACAAAATTGCATGTTACATTATTTTACATATTTTTCAAGAAATTATTTATTTATAATACTAATCAATTCAATTATTCCTTTTCCAATATTCTGCACGAGGCATGTCCTTTCCTATTAGAATATATTTATATTTCTAAATCCAAATTACCTGACGTTTGGTTTCTGAGTGTCGGGATTAAACGTCTCATTAACAAAATATAATACTAACCTAATTTTACCAAATCCAAAAACCCTCTGATGTCCCAAAGACATCGCCATCTGACCAATGGCTCCATTCTTCGAATTATCTCTATATAGTTTATTTATTTGTTTATTTGTCATTTAGATAGATAAATGAATAGATGGACACTAGAATTAAGGAGTTACCGACATCCCAGTGGTTGGGAAGTCCTCAACTTAATTAAGAGGTATGTGGCAGATATATAAATATATATAGTAGCGCATGATTTATTTAGTTTATAAGTATAAAAAGTAGTTAGTGCACTCGGACTCAAAAATAGTAATTGTCGGTGTTTTGAGACGTTGAAAGGCGTGTACTGGGGCCTTTCAAATCGCATGAAGCATGAAAATTTGTGTGAAATTTGTACAAATAGAAAAATATATAATATATGTACATTGTGTTCGAATCAGCAGTATTGCTAAATCTTTAATATCATTGATTTAATAATGGAAAAAATTCTAATCTTGGTCCACTTATATGTAATACTGTCTCTATGAACTAACATTAATCTTTGAAAGAGACTAAATAACTATATTTTCTTAGATATGTACCGATCGTTTGAAATTTCACCCATGTGAACCTGAAATATTATTTGTTGTGCAATGTTATTTATTGTTCTTTGTTTTCTTCAATATGTTTTGTTTTTTTAGATTAGATAAAAGGTAAGAAGAATATTTCTTGTTTTTTTCATAACTAACTTCATGGGTGAAATACATAATTATTGATAAAATGTGTATTCCGAAATTTACTGAAATCGTGTATATTTTGTTTTCTAAACTGAAATAATTTTCAATTGTCATATTTATGAATAATTTATCGAATACATAATTCAATAACTCTGTAGATATACGGACACATTGTGTCTTGTATATAGAAGAATAGGAAAATGGATTTGTTAGGGATTCATTTTATTATAGAGTAAAATTTGTTAAGTCTGTAGGTATATTAATATACATGTATCGATCAAATTGAGTGGCAGTTGAGTTGCATGATTTGGGTTGTGAATCGAAGTTTTATCATTACATTATGCGAGTTTAATAATTCTGTAGTTATAACTTTGTATGTGAGGATTAACTATCTTTCAACGGTCGTGGAATCTATTAATTTATTAATTATTAATATAATATTTATGAATTTTACTATAAATATTCTTCTGTTTATAACTAGTAAATAAAACACAACGTAGAGGGTCCATTTTAACGTGAATAATGATAATAACCACTAGACGATCACTGGCAAAAAACCTGTTAAAAATATATAAAATTGAGCGAAATAGGATAGAAGAATACGATTTTCTTTCATGATAGAATTATTCAATACTGAATAATCAAATAGCTGTAACAAATTCAAGATTTACCTAGCAGGTAGAGAATAAACTAGTTAGGGAAATTAGCTATAGTACTAGGAAAGAGACGTTAGATTTTAATAGGTAGTTTAGCTAGCTAGTTTAGGAGGTTATGGATCCACAGAAAATAGTTTAGGACGATATTTAGTTCAGGTTAGGGCGGATTTCTATCACACTCCGTATGCTGCTGTGACTGTAACTCTTGTATCCACTGGCCGACCTGCTAAACCGAACTCGTATCTCGAATTTAGCTCGTAACTCAAAGCAAAAAATCACTTGCTCGCCGGCTCGTATCTCGAAAAACTCGTATGTTGGGGCACTCGTATGTCGAGGTACCACTGTATTGTATCACATTTTATCAACTTTTACAAACTAAATCTAGAATTTACAAATCAATTATGTAATTAGTACCTTAATGACTTTGGCTCTAGCTTCCAATGTCTTGTGGCTATCATTGAGGACATAGATGGGGAAATTCCTCGGTCTAACTTCTCCATGTGATAAAAGAGGACTTGCAGAGGCATCAAGAGGCAGCCACATGTTAAACTCAGCAACCTTCAAGATACATCAAAAATATTAAAATTATTAGTTTAATAATATTAATACTCGGATTTATTTGTAAGGATTACTCGAAAATAAGATTTTTTAAAATTGTTCATTAATTTATTTTATTTTAACTATTTATTTATTTTCTCTCAGAAAGCTACAGCTATAATTTATTTATTTTACATTACATTTACTGTATAAAAGTTGAGCCAAGTGCTTTCTTCAATTTAAATTATTGATTATATAATTTATTGAAATACCGGGATTCACTGGTGAATTAATGTAAAAACATCAGTGTCGAATGTGAAAAATCTATTGTTAGTTTATTATTTTCCAAGATTTAGCAAATAATGCAAAATTATAACTACAGATAACCCCGGGAATATGGTAAATTGCGGGGATACGTTCTGAACATTCATTAAAAAAAGTTAAACAATACGAAAAAATACCCTATTTGTAAAATACACATGAAATGATATAATTAGATGGGTTGATGCCAGAGCGGTTATCACGCTGGGCTAGTAAATAAGTGGTCACAAATTCGAATCCTGCCTCGACTGATTTCGTTTACCTATAGAACAAGCATTTATGCTTATTTTAGGGAATGTAGGAAGATGTACTTGTTTAACAAGGAACATATTCATTTAAAAAAAATTATTCCGCGTTGAAAAAAAGAAGCCAGTTTTTCTATTTTTATACACAAAATTTGTCTTTAGCTGTCAAATTAATAATCCACTACAACATTTTTACTCTTCACTTTTAAATAGTGAAGAGTAAAAATGGTATATCAAAAATGTCATACACATAACCACAAAAAATATCTTACCCAATTCTGTAGCGTGTTGATTGGCATAATACACAACACAGTCTTGGAGTTAGTGTGCCTCAAGAAAATATCGCAGAAACAAACAATCTGAAGAGTTTTTCCCAAACCCATTGAGTGAGCCAAAATACAACCGAATCCAGTTGATGTGGAAAATCGTTCCACTGACTCAATGATGTTGTCAAAGAGAAATCTAACACCACCAATCTGAAAAATAACACCACAAATTAATATTTTATTAAAACAAAAACTGATGTTTTACAACGTAAGAAGTCATATTTAATGTTTTGAATACTACATTCAAAAACTAAGTCAGAGAGAATAACTAATAGAAAAACAATGCACTTGTTCACAGATCACAGAATTAAGTACTTGAATGAGATAGGCAGTCATTTATTATGCTGAAAATTTTCTGTGAGTGGTCCAATAAAAACATTTTTTATTAATAAATAAAACCTAATTAATAATTTTGTTTGCCATGATGTATGTCGTTCAACAATATTATACCTGATGAGGTTTGATTATTCTTCCTATCTGTGGAGCAAGGAATATATCTTCTTCATTTTCTGGATGACCAATGTTAATAACAACTCTGCCTTGCTCATCAGGAATATTATACGCATCATTCACATGGAGACCTGAAATCAAAACAAATTGATAAATTACACATACATAAGACATAATATATAGATATGTTATCAAATACTGTTACATGCTGGTAAGAGATCATAACAAGTTTTTTATATAACTTTAAAACAAGAAGTAGGTACCTACTCGGAAATAAAAAATAAAATACAGATCTCATTCTACGTTCATACAGTTTATTGAATTTTTAAATAGTTCAAAGGAGTATATTGTGGCATAGAATTAACCAGTTATTTTGAAAAAGTGAAACTGAGTGTAACTCAGTCAGAGTTATTCTGACGATGATCTTTAACAAACTGACTACCATGAATTGTCCGTCGATAAAATTAATAGAGTACATTTCTCTTATATATGCATAGAATAATCTACTATTCTAACCATGATTATGTACAATAATTTTCAGGTACACACTGTCTCTAAAATATGGTGGCAGGGTCACATGGTTTTGCCACAAACAGGTTCCTTATATATTTATTTATTTTTTATTTATTTATTTAACATAATAATTTACAATAACAAATCAAGAGATAATTCACAGGTGATAATATTTTTACAAATTTTTCTTTGCAGTGCCTCATCAAAAGAGAAAAAGAAAAAATAAAAAATATCAAAACAGAGCAATTAAACAAAGTCAACAATAGAATAATTAAATCAAACCAACATGAGTAAAAACTCAAATAAACATTAAAAAAGTTTGAAAATAAATGAAAATGAGAAATATACAAATGAGTAAACATATCTAAATACATATTCAAATAAAACAAAAGGAGATACATGAAAATAAATTGATAAATGAGCAATATAGACTATTCAAACATACCAAAACACATATTTAGAAATAAAAAAAAGAAAATACTGGCAATTGAAACAAATCAAACAAACAAAATCGAAAACTAATATTTTAGAAGTTAGAAGTTAAGTGCAATTTTAATTTTTGTTTAAATTTTTTAAATTCTTTTATCTGTTTTAATTCATTTGGGAGGCAATTGAAACATTTTATTCCCAAATAAAAATGTAGTTGTTTTGTAATTGTCCTGTATTACATTTGGGTATTTTAAAATCATTTTGGAATCGCAGAGACTTATTTTTTTCAATTTTTTGTAAAACATTATCTTTGAAAATTTGCAAAATAGACACTTTTTTATAAATATTATCTACTTTGGGTACTTTGAATATGTCAAATAGTGTTGTAGTGGGGAAAGTGCGTGTTTTCTTAAGTATAACCTTTATGATTAATTTTTGTACAACTCTAACTTGGTTTAAAATATTGTCATATGCTCCTCCCCAACCAACGATTCCATAAATAAGCAAGGAATGGACCGTCGCATAATATATGTTTTTTAGGTTTTTTAAATTTAATACATTTCTTAGTCTTATGAAAATATAAATACATTTCCTTATTCATTTAACTAAGTCACCTAAATGCGCTTTCCATTTCATGTTTTGGTCAATAATAATACCGAGGTATTTTATCTTTGAGGTTGGTCGTAGTGTTGAGCAAATTTCGCGGCAGTTGCTGGTGTTGCAATTATTATGATGTATATGAAAATTTAAGGGCCGCCATCCTCATTTTATACAAAAGAACTTTTGGATAGGGTGATAAAAGCAGCACTATCCGCATCCTATTGGATTTGGTTGCGCAGGGGAGTGGAGTATCAGTCGGAGATTGGTGGGTGAGTGGTGAGCGTGACTTGAGTCTTAAAGGGTCCCCTTAATCCCGCATACATGGTCGCAAGCCCATGTGGCTCGCCTGTTCTGGCTGGTACTCTGGTTGTCTGTCCTCGTGGGCCTGGATTCATGAACCCAGTGAAACCACGATTGCCTTTCTCTTTTATATCTAAGCAAAAGCGCCCTTGAAATGTTGTACCATTATACGGCGCTATATAAATTAGATTATTATTATAATTAAAAGTTTTGTAGGCCTAAAATTTTCTATATATAGGTACTGAAATTTTGGGCTATGTGCATCAAACAGATCAAAAGTTATAAGGGGGGGGCACACAGACACACACATAAAATTAACTACACCGAATTCCAAGTTCATCCATTCTTATAATATATATAGATAACATACTAGCGGACCCAACAGACTCAAACCCCAGTGATTACCCATATCATGGATATAATTATCATATGGAGTTCTATGACATCTAAAGATATTGTAGAACTCCATATAATAATTATATCCATGATATGGGTAAAGGAGGGTTTTCATTTGGACGGTCAACCAGACTTGCCTCCCTGATATTAGCTGGTACAGTAAAAATTAAAATAATCACACATTTTAATATCCCACAATGTGGGGTAACCAGCGACAGGTGGGGTAACCAGCCTTATAAAAGGAAGCACGACATATGCATGTATACCCACACGTCAGTCTCATCTCAACTAAAAAAAGGCAACATTAAAAATGGGTGATAAACTATATGTAAGATATTGTATGCCTGTTATATTTTCGATTGCCCAGTTCTTTTGGGACATCAGAAAATGATAATAGAAAAAATTCAATCGTTTAGAAGTACGTACAGTGGCATATACACGTAAAGAAAGAATTATATAAAGATATTAATGAAACTTATGTTTCACATTTTACTGTAGTTATTCTGTTTGCATAATACCAGGTGTACATTTATTTACATATTTTTTGATTTTTTTTTATTTTCACTGTTACAATTTTTCATTAAAATTGTGAATCTAAACCATTCAGGGATCCACTCAAAAATACACGAAAAATTTCATTAAAATTGGTCCAGCCGTATAGGAGTTCAGTGACATACACACATACAGAAGAATTATATATATAAAGATAATTTCAGAGTTTTTTTTATTAACACAGTGGAAGTTCATAATTATAAATTAAATTATTTATAAAAATAAATAAAGACTTGTTGCCTCAGAGGATGCCAGCGAAAGCGCTTAGTCATCCTCATTTGTGGATTAAAACTACTATGTGTTTTTATTTATTTTTATAAATAATTTAATTTAGAATTATATATATGGCTATAAAGGTAGTCTGCGAAGCCTCTAAGTTGATGTTTTTACACTTCTAAGTTGAAAAAACCATAAATAATGTTGACTTAACTATACAAAACCTCTCAGATCTTGGCTTGAAATTATGTCAATATGTTAAGAGAAATAAATTTTCTTTGACAGTTGGAAAATAAATTTATATATTTTGGAATAGTTCCAAATGAAAATTGAAACAATATCAGTACATAACACTAATATCAACATGTTGTTAACAAAATAATTTAAATTTTGAAAACCTAACACATTTGCTGCTATACAAATATGTTTGCATTATATGACCAGTGAATATGTTTGGAGTACCAATCGTGCCACCTCTTTCCCTGTACCAATTCTCTGGCCCAAAGTCGTAGTTTATGTCAACTTTGTATATTATATTCCTTTCTCTTTATTTTACATATTTTTTATTTTATTTTACCAGAATTCTGCGGATCTTCGTCAGGTTCAGGGCTGGGTGGCAGTTCCGAGTCACTGAGCATGATGCAGTCATCAGAGTCTGATGATGGACTCTCACTACTGCTACTGGAACTGCTACTGTCAACTATCTCCACCACTTCCTTCTTCACCACAGTGCCTGGCTCCCTCTTTATGTCCACGGGCTTCATACCCACCGGGGCGATGGAAACACTCGGTGTGAGGTTACCTAACACCAAACCTATTTGTTAGAAATCAATATAAATTTTTAAATTAAATATAAATCAATATTACGACAATCCACGATAAACTGACCAAACGATGGTGTATCAGATGGGTTGACCTTTTTAAAAAGAACTGATACAAGCTGTTCTCAGGGTAGATTCTATATAAGTAAAGATGATAGACACTCAACATAGTGAAAATCCATACCTCTATAGCTCATCCATACATACAATTATGCTGTGTCACTGATATTTCAATCCTGGCAGAAATTGCTTCTCATACTTACATGAATTGAATATATCAATACTCACAATCTTCTTTTCTGAAGACTGATAACTTCATCTTTTTAAAATCTTATTCTCATACACAAAGTGGTACTATTTTATTTTTAGATCACATTTCCCGATTTCAACCTTTCATCTATAAATATTTTTTCGTCAAAGTTTCGTACTTCATTCTTTCAATAAATAAACACTTTCTTGCACCCGGTGCAAGTTGAGTAATAAGTATTGAAGAAAATGGGTCGACCAACCTTTACTCTTCTGCATCTTAAGAATATCTGCTTGTCCTGGTTTACCAGCTGCCTTCTTTACTTCCCCAGAGGGTAGTTTCACCAATACTGTGCCAGGTAAGCTGAAAATTTTAATACAATTGTTAAAAGGCAAATATGATGTAAATAACAAATAGGTAAAAAAAAAAAAATATTTAAAAAAGTATATAACCTATATACTTTTTTAAATATTTTAGTTGATATATCTTTAAAATCAGAATCGTACATAAAATAAATTTTCATTTAAAAATGTTACTCGCGACAACAACCAAACTTTATCAAATCCAAAATGTATAGAACATATTAAAAAAATTTCTAAATGTGAATATCTTTCCTGATTTACATAATCATATGTTTGATCGATTTCCAATAAACAATCATTTAATTCAATTAATTAGAGCAATAGCGGACAAATATTTACATGTTGGAATTCACTATATAACAAAAATGTATAATAAAATAGAGAGTAAAAGGAAATTTTCTATTAAAATAATAAATTATCAGGGAAAATAAAATTCAAAATTACCATATTACTAGCTCCTAAAAATATAATAGGTATATATTCACAATCCTAATTATTTTTCGGGTACTTTTTTTTCTAGTTTCTTGTATTTTATTTTTTGTGTTTTGATACAAGTCAAGTAGGTATGTGAAAGTGATAATCTGCCCTGCCGCCAAAAAATATGATTCGGCGAGAAAATATGATTGTAATTCATTTATATGAAAAAATTAATTGATTTGAATTTTATTTACAAATTTTTGGAAGACTAACAGCTATACATTAGTGTTACGTCTAATATAATAATTTAACAGCCAATTAGAAGTCTCTGCTGATATACTAACATAAATAAAACAAATTATAACAGACTGCAAAGATATATGAGAAACATAAAATCAAAAAAAAAATTATTAAATTTAATAGAATTTAAAAAAGTTTTTAAAAATCAGAGAAACTAGGAAACAAATGTTATTTTGAAAATAAATAGAGCAATAACATGTTTTGATATATAGAGACTAATTCATGTTTATCAATATTATTTTAATCCATACGAGAAAAAGTTAATGTACATAAGTAATTCAAAGCATATATTTTAACCTTATTTCAATCAAAATATATTGACAAAAAGTACAAAGTTGAGCCGTCTGCATTGTAAAGAATTATACAAGATATTTGTGACTAACTTGAGTTTGCTGAGGTTGGCGCCTTTAAGCATTGAAGCCCCGTGCTTCTCCTGTCGTCCGAGGGCTATCTGTCGTCGTACTTCTCTGATGATACGCTGCTGTTCCTGCACTCGAGCCAAGCGCTCAGACTCCTGACGTTGGGCAGCCAAAGTTGAGGCATCTAGTTGCTTCTCATCCATTACCTCGCGAATGTTGCGTCTCACGTTCAATGCGTTTGATTTGTTTTTCTAATTATAAACAAAACAATGGGTAACTTGATCTTTATTCATTCAAAAAAATTTATGACGAAAAACAAACGACATAGATATATTATTAAATACTCAGTATTTTTTTACCTAAATAATAAATTATGTACTGAAAAACTATGATATTTTGAAAATGTTTGTCTCTCTAATAAGTAGGTACCTATATTTTTTTTATATATGTTTGTAAAGGGCAATATATATGGTGTAAATTATTAAATAAATAAATATTGCCTCTAGAAAGAATTCAGGCCATTTTTAAAAAAAGTGACATAACCTAAATTGTAATACATTTCTTTGGTGGTATCTATGAGTATCCATTCATTCATATAAATATATTCTACATAAAAGCATTTAACAGACAAATTTTGATCCACACAAAAAACCTCATTAGAAAATATAATAGATCTGAAAGAACTGGTTGTTAAATATTGTTTTGTAGATTAATATTTTCCTCTTATTTCATAAAGCATTGAAAAATCAGGTACCTACCTAATACTAAAAAATTCAAACTCACAACCTCTGGATTACTAATCCAGCGCACTAGCCGCTCTGCCACCAAAATTGTAAAAACAGAACTTACAACATAGTTATTGTGTATTAGTAAGTAAAAAAAATATTACAAGACATGCAAGTTTGAATAATAAGTATAGTTTATAAAAATCTATTATTGAAAAATAAATAATCAATAACAAAGTACAGCTAATCTATATTCTGTAAAATAATAACCATGAAAAATAAGCATTTTATATTAGATATAATAACATAATGAATAAAGAAAGATATTTGTAATGAAAAGTGGAATAGGTAGAACTTACATCATCTTCTGATGAAGCGGTAGAGCTACCAGCATCACCTGACTTATTTTCCTGACTAGTCTCCTCTCTTTTCTCTTCTTCTACTTTCTTAACAGGCTTCACACTTATCTCTCCCATCTCCTTCAACTTCTCTGTTATGTGATATTCTGTATCATCACCTTCTTGTGCACCCAATGCTACACCACTCCCATCTATTGGAGGATTTCTTTTTTCTATAGTAAACTGATTAGCACCTAAAATTTCTTCAATGTCCACATTTTTTGACAGATCAAATTCACTGCCTTCATTTATAATATCACTAATTGAAAGAGTCTTATTTTGGCTATCTTCTGTGGGTTCCGGGTTCACAGGTTCATCGGGGATCGGTACTGGAGGTGGCAGTTCTGGTTCCTGACCCGGAATAGTGATAGCACCAGTCTCTGGATCGATAAAACTCTCGTTCCCTTGGTCTGGCTCTAAGCCCGCCTCAGGATCTATGGTAAACTCTGGATCACTAAACCCATCACTAGATTCCGAATGGTCTTGAGTAAAACTTTCATCGCTGTCACTCAATAGTTCGTCCAGTTCCACAATATCCCCCCCTGCGATGGTCTTGATGGACAAGCCAGTGTCCAATTTCATTTTCTTGCTGAACTTATGGAACTCTTTGAGCGCGTCACTTTTTCTTTTTTGCTTAAGAAAATCTCGATGAGGAATCCTGCGGATGATGGCATTGTGTTTCTTGTTGGAACGTACGGGTGGCCGACGAGGAGGTGGCGGGGGCGGCGGCGGTGGTGGCTCATCCTCGGACTCTGACATTTCTTCGTCCTCGCCGCTTTCCAATTCTCCTTCGGCCTCTCCTTCGTCTCCGCTGCCTTCGGAATCCACATCCGACTCCTCTTCTTCCTTCATGGCACCCGCCGCTACGATACCTTTAATGTTCTCCATCAGAAATGTGTCTTTGAAACGATGCAACGCCGAAATTTTACCATCGTTTTTATATGTATCTCACTGACAATACTGAGGAGGTGGACAATCCACAACTCGATTTTGCGGCTCACAACACTTTTCTAAATGTCTTGTACAGTCAATTGGTGTAAAATCTATTTAAAAAGACAGATTGAAATGTCGGAATATTAACACTCGCATCTTTTGTTTGCGGGATGCTCACGCGTCCGGTAGGATCTTTTTACTTATATCAACGAAAAACTAACCATGTATCATTACCGCCAAAACACTAGGAAAACATTTTTTTATTTGTGTACATTTATCTAAACATTAATTATTGTTCGCGATAATTAAATACTCGGAAGCCATTATTTCGGTAAATAGCATTTTCCGACAGACGTGTATTTACAAAATTTATCAGCAGATGTCAGATGAATTGTTCCCGAAGATTTGAGAAGAGCATAAACCCAACAATACGAATAAAAACAGTTGATTTTCGTGTGCATTATCCTGTGCACTTTAAGACGATCGCAAAGCTTTTTCTCACTATTTACATGGGAAAAAAGTCTTTATCGACATACTGCATGTGGTCGAAACTCATTTACATCCCTAAAACTGGCAACATTATCGATCGCATTCTTGCTCTCGGCGTGTTCAAATTTTTAATTATTTTGAACACGCCGAGATTTGGATTAATCATTTCAATAAAAATAAAATTGTATATGAATATTTCTAATCGAAATTCAATAATATTTTTGAATGATAGTTATGTATTCATTTATTTTAGGTGTTTGTTTCTTGTTTCCATTAATATTTGGGTTATGAAATTATACATCCTATTATGCTATTATTTCTATAAATCATTTTTTTATGAAAAAATAAACATCCCACTAAAAAAATGTTTTTCTTGATGATTAATTAAAATATTTAAACAAAATTCTTCACACGTGAAAAATCACAATTATCTTCTACATTTTGTTTTAATCATTTTGATTAAGGTACTTATTTAATATATAAATTTGTTGTAATAGTATTAAGATTTCATGTTCAATATTATTAATGATTTTTTAAGAAAGAATATGTTTTAAATACGCAAATTTATGGGTGTTGTAAAACGAAATCGGTCGAAAAGTTTTTGAATGAACAATTTTAAATTAGTAAAATTTATTGAACATTCAATATCGTCTTTAATGAATGATTAAGTGTGAAATACAGGTATTTTGGACGTCAGAAAGTCCTCCAATAACCTCATCTTAATGGAAGGTGTTGACTGTGTGGAGGGTAGAAGATCTATTGGTCGTTCACAGACTCGAAGGAGCGACCTTGTCAAAAAATACGCTATAGAATCTTCAATCGCCGAAATCTATCTACCAAAGACCGTCCCACATGGAGCCGGATAATCGAGTGTAGCTGCCATCCTCAGTCATGAGGTCGAAGATATGTAAATTACCATTAGAATTACATGTGAAAATACACCGTACCACATTACATAATATTTTAGAACTATAGAGCAACTTCCTTCTTCTTTATATTTCTTTTTTTCTACAATGACAATACTGGCAATACTAAAAATGCCGGTACCCGGTACCTATCCTCCAAAACGGGCAAAAAACTATTACTATTAAAAAAAATAATAAACTTGCATAATTTTGACTTTGGAAGAATGAATCAGAAAATGAATTTTGGGAAAATAAGAACCCACCTTTTTTCCCTTCATTAATGATCTGAAATAAATTATATTCAAGAAATTTAGGATAAATATTTATGAACCCTAAAATGGCTAAAATTCAATGAATATACAGAATCAAGAATTTGTCATGCTGTTAAATGATCCAGTTATGCATTTTATGCTATTGTGGTCATGGGTCTGCATAAAACTATTGAGTAAATTAATTATCCTTGGATATTTTCCAAAAATATTTCCTGTGTGCATGCGTTTCGGTTCATGAAACATACTTTCAAATGACTCAACCATACTAATTTTATTATTTTCCTTCAAACTTCATTTTTCCATCACTCATGATATATTAATTGAATAATTGGGTTAGCTCAATAGGTTGAACTAATGAAGTGTGATGAGTAAAATTTTAATTATTTTCATCTGGGACTCATTAATTCAACAATAAAAAGTTTGCATATCAGGAAATAAACACCTTACTTACTATTAATTGTTAAATTTTAATTTCTTTATGGAACAAAAATTGTGTTAAATTTGCTGTTCTTCTTTTTGTGAAGCACTGCATGTTAGAAATGGACCTGTGCAATGTCTGACCGAAGGTTAGATTTTGGCTGAAACTGAATATTTAGCCCTAGCTGTAGTCTTCGGCCGAAGTCGAAGATTTAACTATTAAGAATTTGTATAATAATACTATTTTTAAACCATAAAATTATTTATATAAATAGAGTTATTGTTATGCCTATTACTACGACCAGGTTTAAACCAAACCATTCGATTTCATTATGCATTTGTACAAGCGCAGTCAGTAGGTTTTAGCACCTGATTGAAAACTTCAGCTTCAGTCAAAGGTTTGACTGCCTTTTTTTGGCCGAAGCGGAAGTTTCGGTAGGACACTAGATCTGTGAGAGTATAAATATCGCAGGTTTCCAAAATGTGGCAACCTGTTGTTGGGTGTGTATTAAAATTAATATTTGACATACAAACTGTGAATTGTGCAAGAAGCTACATATTAAAAAAAATCAATTGGAAGTAATATTTGTTGATTGCTGCAATGCAAATTTTTTGCGATATTCTTCTTCTTCTTTAGCCTTCCTCCCTCCACTGCTGGATGTAGGCCTCTTCCATTCGTCTCTCCCCTTTCGCATCCAGGTCCTTCCAGCTTGCTGGACTATGTCAACGGACCACCTTTTAGGGGGTCTTCAGACACTTGTATTTTTGGTCCAGGGCCTCCACTGTAGGATTCTGGGTGCCCACCTAGTATCCCCCTGTCGAGCCATATGCCCAGCCCATTGCCACTTCAACTTTGCAATTCGATCCATAATATCTGTGACTCTTGTTCGGCGTCTTATTTCTTCGTTTCTTAATTTATCTCGAAGGCTCACGTCGAGCATCTGTCTCTCCATGGCCTGCTGCGTGCATTTCAGTTTGTGTATGCTTTTTGTTGTTAGTGTGGTCGTCTCCATGCCATATGTTAACATCGGTAGGATACATGTGTCGAACATCTTTCTTTTCAGGCATATTGGGATTTCTTTATTTTCAAATAAGTGTTTCAGTTTTCCAAATGCGGCCCAGCCCAGACCTATTCTTCTTGGTATTTCTGCCGTTTGGTTTTGGTTTGCGATATTGCATTGTTCATATTATAAACAGCTCATATTGATGAACTAATGAGATTATCCTTGATAGAAATCTATATTATCCAACTGTCGATTTGTTCAAGAGAACTTCGTTCTCTTAACATATCGACAAAGTTTCAAGATACGCGAGATTGTATGCAGGGTCTATATTTTACATGGTTTTTCCAAATTTGAAGTAAAAAAACACCAACTTAGAGACTTCATAGCATATATTTTCTATATGGATTTACTCAGAATTCGGAGTAGAACATTTAGTGTGTCTGTGTGTGTCCTCCGCTTATAACTTTTGATCCGCTCAATTTACAGAACCCAAAATTTCAGAATATATAAATAGTTATAGGCCTAAAACTTTTATACTTAGAATTTTTGTTTTAGTCAGGGGTTCAACTTTTTCAACTTTAAAATTTTTACTTTATTTTTCCATTTATAAAGCTAGAACACTGAAAATTGGTATAAATATAGAAAAACACAAAAAATCTCAAATTTGTTTTTTCAAAAAAATTCCAGAGTTTCTCAAACAATTTTTTACTAAGAAAAACATTTTTTTTTCTGATAAATTTGTGTTTAACTGCCTATATTTCATAAGTTTTTAAAAATATCGAAAAAAGCTGAAACACCCCAACTAGAAAATTTAATTTTCTTCAAAAAATATGAACAGTAGATCTCAAAATTTTTTAAAAATTGAATTTATTGACGACATCGCTTCATAAAATTTGTATGGCAGTCGCCTATACAAAATATATAAGAAGACTTAATAATTTGATACTTTATCTCCCAACATACATACATACCATCATGCTGTTTTCATATTCTAGGTAGGAAAAACAGACTGACCTCCATACTATCCCATTCTGACATACATACCTACATGTTTTATATAGAAGATAAATTAAAATATTTATTAATTTGTGTTAAGTGTTTATAGTTTGGTACGTATTATTTAATTATGCAAACTATCGCCATCAACAGTTGGATCTCATGTGTTACATGCAACTAATTAATTACTTGAAATAAAATATATTCAGTTATGTTCCATTATCTTATTTTGATTATTGACATGTTCCTTGCAAGGCATGTGATGCGACTTACACAAAATGTGGCAATAATCAATATAAATTGATAAAATAAAACCAAGTATAATTTTTATCTAATTTACAAATTAGAATCATATTAATAGTTTTAATGTTTTTATAAACAACATTAATTAACACCAAAATGAAAATTTAGATAATTTTTTTATGGAGTGTTATTAATGCGAAATATCATGGGAAAAAGGTATCGCATTATATTATAAATGGTTAACAATGGAATGGAATTTAATGTCCCACTGTATTAAATAGTAAAAATGTGTTATTTTTGTTATATTTACAAAAACCAGGAAAAATTTGATATCATACTGAGATTTATTGAATTCTATCTACCGTAAAATTTTATTTCTTGATAGAAGAGTCAATATGAATCATATTTGATAATCCCTTTATAATTTTCCTTTTTAAGTGAAGGCAATGCACCAAGAATCTTCGAAATAGAATATAAATTTGTCACATTTCGACTGCAACTAAAATGTTTACTTAAATCACAAACATATACATAAGTAAATTATATAATTTTAAAACATGTTTATATTTATTTACAAGCCAGCTTTATTTCACAACTAATAATTATTAACAATTTGAATAAGGTGTATATGATTATTTTTACTAATTTTAAAAGGTTCACATAACTGACTCGCCAGCAATGCGAGCCTCTCTCAATCTCAGACGACGTTCACGTTCAAATTCCTTCATTCGTATTATATAACTGAAAAAAAAAATAAACAAATTAGTAAAAATTATGCACAAGTTATTATGTACGATACTAAACAAAATATAGACTGCCGTAGCATAGATGTGTGTCATTTGACTTATATATCCATTTTTTTTTCATATAATGTAATATTATAACAAAGGAGTCCTTTGTTTAACACAAGATAGATCACAATGAATAAAAATAATACAGTTGACAAAGATGGGTAAATCTTTTGGAAATAAGAATACTATATTTCCTATTAATTTTATTGCTAAAATAACTCATACAAATGTTCACGAAGATTCAGAGAAATAGTCAACTGTTGTGGCATAACGGTAAGTCATTTGACCTCATGTGTCAGCATCTTGGGTTTGCTTCCCAGTGGAGGGGAAATTTATTAAAAATAATTTTTAAAGCACTTCTAGTTTTTCTTAGGTGGTTGCATTGGTTAGTTGGAAAATATTGCCGATTCGCAATAAATTAATAATTATTAAATATGGTCTAAAGCAGCCCATTCACGATTGTGTCATTTGGCGTCGCTCCATATGGACCGGCTCCATTTGGAGCATTGTAAAATTTACATCACACTCATGGGTGCGCCATCGAGCCATCAAAATTAGTATACGCAAGCAGTCGGTTCTTTCGCTTAAATAATTGCTATTTTTTTGAAATTTTGAAGTAAAAATAAGTTTTAATTCTGATTATGAGTTTTATACAACTGCTATAGCGGTTCGTTTATATATAAAAAGAAAAAAACTTATCTTTTTTTTCAAAAAAAGCTGTAGGTGCCTATATTTTATTTGTTATGATAATCTTTGTGGGTAATTTGCCACAAACAAGGTAACTTTTTAAACATTGAAATATATTCAAATATGAATTCTCGATTTGTACTCATTAAACCTACTGTGATATACAACGTAAGTGTGATCCTTTCGACAACTCAAAACAAACTGAGACAAAATGACGCATGGGTTTTCGCATTCACAAGAGAATCAAACAGCTCAGCGCAATGTACCGCTGATTTTCACACTCACGAGCATGCCGTACCGACAGGATGCGCCGCACCGTTTGTCACGGCACTATGGAGTTTCGATCACTTGGAATTTTATTTTGGTGTGTCAGGCCAATTAGGCTGCTTGGGTTTTGACATTTAAGAGTGCATTTTGGAGTGATAGCAAGCCATTTGGAAGGATGGCACGATCGTGAATGGGGGCCTTATATTGAAGGAGTCACACAAGGTGAATATATTCTGGAAAATTAATAACTCTTAAAAATACTGGAAAATTAATTAAGTTACTCTTGTCTACTGATATATTTTGGGACTGAGTTTTATCCGCAAGAAATTAAAATCCTTGAACATTAACTCTTTCCCATTTTTTTCAAAACCTTCAAAGAGAATTGTGAATCCATAAATAAGATGAAAACATATTTTGAAATATTTTAATTTCAATATTACGAATTTCAATTTCAAATTCATCATACATTTTACCATTTTCAAAATTGGGATTGATAAGGGAAATCAATAAAAAGGCATACTTAATTGGTGAACGTTGTGCAAGCACAAGTGGTCACGTAAACCAGCAGATGACAAGTTATAAGCCCTGTAGGTGCCTCATTTCTTATAAATAAATATTTCAACTACGTCTCTATTTAATAAATAAATAATAAATTGGGATAATTTTTATAGCGCCGTTTTTGTGATAACCTCACCTCAAGGGCGCTTTGAATATAACTATTACAGGTTTTTGTTAGACTCGCGGAAGAAGTGAGAAGATAACTCGCGTAAGAAGATAAAAAGTTTGACAAAAAATATCATTGACTCCCACCAGGGAAATTTTTTGGGTATATAATATAATTTGTGAACATAAGATATTCAAAAAGTCATTCAGTTGGTTAGATATCTGACTCTTGATACAAAAATACCCAGTTTGTGAGATGGTAAATATCATAAGTTTTCAGAATGTAGCAACTTGTTATTGGGTGAGTGTTATATTATTATTTAACGTTTTTATTAACTGATAGTTGCCCCAGAAACAATACAAAACAGTAACCAGTATTCAACGTGTATGTCCACACTATGTACGTTACAAAACAATTATTACAACTTGACATGACTAAATACATATTTCACATTTGTGTAAAGTTAGTACTTTTTAAAAAAACTTACTCTTCATACTGACAATACAAGAATGCATGTTTTTCTGGAGCACATTTATACACAAGTGGGAAATTGTTCCGTTTGCAAGCTCTGTAATCAATTAAAAGATGAGTACAGTAATCTCTATACTTATGCTCTACTTGCGCTGATATCATCTCGGGCTCGGTTGCTATCATTACTAAAAAAAATAAACATTTATTAACATGACATGTCCATACAATGAAGTTATGTAACAATTTAATACTTTTGACAGATTTTGAAAAAGGATTAATTTTTTTAAAAATTAATATGGATTGTTTGAATTATTCCAAAATTATTTATATACTTACCTCTTTCTTTTCTGCCTTCTGGAAAACCAAACATTGGATCAAAAGTTGGGGATTCCGTAGGCAGAGGAGAAATTCCTGGTGGATACTTATATTGACTTAAATATGCACCCATTGTGAAACAATTATTTGGGAAAAGTCCCTTATACAGAATATATGAATTTCCGCAAGTACGAAGATGATAAAATGGAATATATAATATTTAATCAAATGTGTAGTTTTTCAGACATATTATGTCAAAACGTCAAAAATGACCATAGAAAATAGACAACATACTCATAGAATAGATTCTTACGAATATCTTTTTTTCTATGGATTCTTGAGGATTTTCGATAAATTATGGTTCTTTTGATATTTACATGGGGGTATGATATTTACATAAGTATTGTGATCGATATATTACGAGTGTCTCGGGACAGTAAAACCAATGGCTACCATAGAAAAAATACATTTCTTTAAAATCCATAGATGTCATAGCTAGATCCCTAGAAAGTGCACATACTTCAAAAGTTCTGACAGCCAGTGAATGATAATACTAAAACATCGTTGATGTATGTATAAATGTAGGTATTTCTATAATACGAGTTGTTTTTGTTTATTTTTTTTAATAAAAAAACTATTATGTACATCAAACTTTTGTAAATAAATATAAATGAAGTGTTTAAATATATTTTGAAAAGAATATTAGCCGTTTTACATAATCATTTATATTAAAATTATGTTGATCATGTAGGTTAATTACAATTTCAGTGATTTTATATCAAAAACTGTTTATTTTATTGAAATCAGACTTTCACCAATATTTTCTTCATTAACTTGATATTAGTATAGGCTATATAATATTATGAAAATATAGGTATCTTGAGGCAGCGCAAAAATAAGATCAGGTACGACGAACAGACCTTTCCTTGGGCAGCCCATTCCTTTCAATGGCATTTATATATGGAGGCCGCAACCTCCTCTTGACGCAAACATTTTCGTTTATCTATAAATTTAAATTGCTATAATATCATCTTAATACCTTGATTATTGAAGAAAGAGCAAAAGAGAATTATAAAGTATGTAAAAAGGTAGTCAAAGACACAGTAAAAAGGGAAAAAGATGGTATAAAAGAGAAAGAAAGCCTGAAAATAGCCAACGACTTTCCTGGAAACATGAAAATGTTCTGGAAAGGCGTAGCGAAAAGAAAAAATGGAACTGTGAAAGCTTCGAAAGGAATAAATGATAAAGATGGAAAAATAATTATGGACGAAGACGGCGTGAAAGAAAGATGGAAAGAATATTTTAAGGAACTGTATGATAGCGGAGTAAGTGGGGACGTGAGTCAGAGAACATGGCAAGTAAGCGAAAGTGATAAGGATGAAATAACGCGAGAAGAAGTATTTGAAACAGTAAAGTAAAACACGCGAAAGCTGGGAAAGCTGCCGGATATGACAGTGTATCAGCTGAACTTATAAAATATGGCGGCGAACAGACGTTGGAGTGGTGTCTCTCTCTTTTCAACAAATGTTGGGAAGAAGGACACACTCCCTCAGACTGGAGAAATGCAGTCGTGGTACCTTTGTATAAAGGTAAAGGATCGAAGCTCGACTGCAAAAACTATAGAGCCATAAGTTTATTAAGCTCAGTTGGTAAGATGTATGCAAGGATCCTGGATCAAAGAGTGCGAAAGATTACAGAAAGCAAGATATGGGATGTCCAAGGTGCGTTTGTGGGCGGCAGAGGATGTATAGACCAAAATTTTTTTTCTGCGCACGGTCACAGAAAAGGTTCTGGATAAAAATCAGAAAATTTTCTGTGCCTTCATAGACCTAGAAAAGGCATATGATAAAGTTGTTAGAGAAAAATTATGGGATATACTAGCAGTGTATGGAGTGAAGAGCAAGCTGATACGCGCAATCGCGTCATTATACGAGAACAGCGAAGCATGTGTTCGTGTCAACGACACAGTGACAACGTGGTTCTCTATAAATAATGGCGTTAGACAAGGGTGCGTGCTATCTCCATGGCTCTTTAACTTGTACATTGATTTCTGCATAAGAGCCCTTAAGGATGAAAGCAAGGGTCTGAAATTGAGTACTGTAATGGTGCGAGATTTGATGTATGCAGACGATAAAGTTCTATTAGCATAAAGTATGGAAGAGTTACAGTATCTTGTAAGTCAGGTATATGAAGGATGTATAGAGAATGGACTTAGGATGAATGCCAGCAAATCAAAGACAATGGTCTTTGAAAAGAGTGAAAGCAGAACAGCGTGTAAAATAAGAGTAGAGAACGAATGGCTCGAGCAAGTCGAAGAATATGTGTACTTGGGAAGCATATTTCAATGGAATGGACGACTCGATAAAGAGATCGAAAGAAGAGTTATGGCAGGAAACAGAGTGAATGGAGCACTAAGACCAATTATGAATGATCGCAACATATCAAAGGATGCCAAAGTTGCCATTCATAACGCCGTCGTAGTGCCAACCTTGACGTATGCAAGTGAAACCTGGACATGGCAGAAGACGCATGAAAGTAGAATAAATGCAGTTGAAATGAGATCGTTAAGAAGGATTTGTAATAGAACGATGTATGACCGGGTAAGAAATGAGGACATAAGGAAAGAATGTAAGATGAAGAAAGATGTCATTACTAGAATGAAAGTGAACACATTGAGATGGTTTGGTCACATGGGGACGAAGAAAATATACAGAGCGGAAAGGAATGGAATGAGAGGTCGGGGACGCCCAAGAAAGGGATGGCACGACCATGTGAACGAAATTTTGAAAGACGGAAATGTTAGAAGTGTGAGCAATAGACGAGCATGTATGAGACGATGCATGAATGTGGACGAAGCGAGGGATGCGTGTCAGGATAGAAAAATGTGGCGTTCGGTTCTCTCTGCCTACCCCGCAAGGGACATGGCGTGATGGTATGTATGTATGTATCTTTTAATCATAGGGTATCTAAATTTATGTGAAATATAATATTTTTTTTATGTGGGATATTGGGTATTGCTTCCCCAAAAATAACAAAATTGTGGCTTACGAGTAATTACTTTTAACAAATTTATGGATTGAAAATCCTATAGTGCTACAATAAAGTCACATGTTTTACAAGTAATATGTGCAATAATAATAAATTATTAATTCATTTAAAAAAACAATAGAATCCATTACATATTGGCTATTTTCCTTTTGCACGTAGCTTTCTTTATCCAATCACAAAATTCACCTAATGATAATGTCGATAAAGACATAAACTTGCACACTGGAACATTTTCTTTATCTACATTTAAATGATGGGCAAAAAATTCATGGCTGGATTTTTTTTGCTTGGAATTTTGTTTTTTATAATATAGCATATACAAAGTGAAATATAGAGAAAAAAAGATATATATATATATATATATATATATATATATATATATATATATATATATATATATGTAACTCAGAGAAGAAAACAATAAAAGACACATTATAGAAAAAATCTGTTTATTAACACTAGAGTACTCGGCCCTTCAAGTACTCCTTGAGTGCTCGCGCGGAACACATGTGTCACCCATTACAATTAGCAATTTTTGATATTTTATTTAATGGAAATAAGAAAAACAAGTCCATGGGGTTTAAAAGATCTGAAAATGAATACTGCCTTTATGTAAAATCAAAAGACAACGGTTACATATACTTACCAGTATTTGTTGACGATTTGTTGATATCAGGTACTGAAGAGGAAGAGGTGTCACATGTAAAAATAGTCTAAATAATAATTTTAAAATTAAAGACCTTGGTCCTGCATGTAATTACTTGGGCATGACTATTCACCAAGATATGGTTAAGAACCAAATTAAGTTAAATCAAACTGCCTATCTCACAAACATATTAAGAAAATATAATATGCAAGATTGTAAATCTATGTCAACTCCGTTAGGTGCTAACTTTGATCATAGTAGCTTAAAAGGAAAATCTTCTGAGAGCCCAGAGTTAGAAAGTAATTGTAGAAGTTTAATTGGTGCTCTCATGTATGCCATGTTATGCACAAGACTAGATCTCGGTATTTGTTTGAGTATACTAAGTCGCTATCAATCTTGTGCTAGCAAAGAACTATGGTCTGCCTTAAAAAGAGTCCTACGTTATATAAAGGGAACTGTAAATTTAAGTTTAGTGTTTGCATTAGACAATGAAAATATTAATGGGTATTTTAAATCAAACAAATGATTTGGTCTACATATATATTTTTTCCTGACCACTGGTATTCACCCTTTTCGGTAAAGACTTTATATTTTTAAACAGCTGTACTGTAGGTTTTTTCATTACCTACCTAAACACCTGCATCGACGTAATTCCCAACATAAACCATATTACAACTGTTTTGAACAATCCATAACTGCAAAAATGTACCGAATTTTAGTATATAAGAAAAAGCAGAGTTTTTATGTTTACCAGTTGATAAGGGCCTAATAAGCTGAAACGGTCGTCCTGGACTCAGGAAAAAATATATATGTAGACCAAATCATTTGTTTGATTTAAAATACCCATTATGGAATTCTACATATTCAACACCGTCAGCATTGACAAAATTAAAAAAAAAAAAAAAAAAATTAAAATATTATCGTGGGCTATGTAGACTCAGATTGGGCAGGATATAAAGTCGATCGTAAGTCAACTGCTGGCTATGTTTTCATAGTGCTAGGATGCACAGTTTCATGGATGTCAAGAAAGCAAGCAGCGGTTGCCTTATCATCGACTGAAGCAGAATATGTAGCAATAAATTTAGCTGTAAGTGAAGCTTGTTGGTGGCAAAATTTGATTCATGATTTCAGAGTGTATGATGAAAAGGTAAAAATAATAATTTTTGAAGATAATCAAAGTGCGATCAAGATAAGCAAAAGTCCATCTCATCATACAAAGCTGAAACATTTAGATATTAAATTACATTTTGTAAAAAATAAAATTATTAATAATGGTATTAACATTGCGTATATTCCAACTAATGAACAAATAAGTGATATGTTAACTAAACCTCTTGCGAGAAAGATATTTGTGTACTCAGGGATGGATTAGGATTAGAATGAAAACAACAATTTTTTTAATGTAAAAAAATATTTTTTTTAGACATGGTATTCATTGAAGAGGGGTATTGTTAAAAAGTGGCAATGAACACTAGTTTTAAAAAATGTTTTAGCGTAGATAAACTGCTCCCTGTCTACTTATCTCTGTGTGCCTAACTCTGTTCAATTTTGTTCAATGGTGTAAGACATATGTAAAGTTACTGTAAAGGATTTCCACATAAATAAATACATACAAGATTAAATATATATATATATATATATATATATATATATATATATATATATATATATATATATATATATATATATATATATATATATATATATATATATATAATATATAAATAAATTATGTATATAAATGATATATATATATATATATAAATGTCTTTTAATATATATAAATGATATTACAACAATTTTCATTGTAAATTTTTAACAGACGTTCATCTGCATCAGACTTCAACCAACTTTTCGTATACATTGATAAAATGGCTGGGAAAGATAACCACTCTACTGTAAATAGTTTCGAATGTGATGAATGTAGATGTCGATATAAACATGAAAAAAATTCAAACGCGCATAGAAGAAATATTCATGGTATAACCACTGCTTGTAAAATAAATCCGGTTACTAAACAGGTAGAATGTAATCTTTGTAAATGTGTTTTTTCTACTAAATCATCGTTATTAAAACACAGAAAAAACGTACATAATACATCCAAAACCCGCAATTGTAGAATAAAGTGCTCAGGATGTTCTAAACATTTAGTTTCCTATAAAAGGTTGAGAGAACATTTTGTAAAAGAACATGAAAAGGAATTTCATATTGAAAAACTGACATTGAAATGCAATGAAGGTAAACTCAGACTTTATTTATTATTTAAATTGATAATACATTACATATTCTTAGAGAAATTGTAGCATTGAATGTATTTTTGATTACTTGACAAAATTGTTAATTTTTAGATTTTCTAGAGTGGAAGGAAAACTATGAGAGGAAGAATTTTTATTCTTATGTGTTGGATACTTCTTCTAAGAAATGTACATCTAATACAGTCAAATATTACTATCACTGCCATAGATCTAATTCTTATAAAGGGCGAGGAAGTAATCAACGATCTATAAAAAATATAGGAACAAACAAAATTGGAGCAGCTTGCCCATCTACAATTGAAGTGGTGGTTAAAGACGGCACATATTGTGTTACGTTATTTAGCACTCACATAGGACATGAAGCTGAAATTGGCAGAATAACTCTCCAAGCAAACGATAGAGCTAAACTTGCAGCTAATCACCAGAATGCATCTTTTTGATAATGTATTCATTCCTTTATTTTTATCATTGTGCATCAATGAAAGTGGTTTGGGCATGATGAGAGAATGATTGATAAAAGTGACTGTGGCCAACAGGAAGGGTCTCAGAAAATGGATGTATGGTTATAGACGAGGAAAATGTCAAGGAAAGATGGAAGGAATACTTTAAAGAGTTATATGAAAGTACGCAGTATGACAGTGTGACGTACGAAAGAGTACCAATAAATGAAATTGAGAATGACAGAAAAAATTTCAATAGAAGAAGTTAGAGAAGCAGTGAAGCATGCACGTACATGAAAGGCTGCGGGATTTGATTGCATACCAACTGAATTTATTAAATATGGTGGCGAAAAGACGATAGAATGGTGTCATTGCCTCTTCAACAAATGTCGGTAGGACATACTTCATCAGATTGGAGGAACGATGTAAAACGGCTGAAACGATAAATGATTATGTAAAACGGCTAATATTCTTTTCAAAATATATTTAAACACTTCATTTATATTTATTTACAAAAGTTTGATGTACATAATAGTTTTTTTATTAAAAAAAATAAACAAAAACAACTCGTATTATAGAAATACCTACATTTATACATACATCAACGATGTTTTAGTATTATCATTCACTGGCTGTCACACTGGCTGTCAGAACTTTTGAAGTATGTGCACTTTCTAGGGATCTAGCTATGACATCTATGGATTTTAAAGAAATGTATTTTTTCTATGGTAGCCATTGGTTTTACTGTCCCGAGACACTCGTGATATATTGACATGCATTAAAATGGCAAAAACCCAAAACCCATTATTTTACTTTGGCCTAATGTATTTCTTTCATAAATACTAGGAACGGCTCCACAGGCCTTGTTAATATATTTAAACAATATCCTTTGTGTAGAATTCGACGCCAAACCAGCACACCACATTCAACCAAGTCCAAGACCATGTCGGGATTGAGACATCGGTCGGTGTCGGACTCCTGAAGCCGCGGTGATCTTCACACCACATTCAATGGGCATGCCATCGCGTCCCCGAGGAGGCGGACGCTGTCTATAATTTTAGCTGCTATTATATTAAAGTTAGGTGATTATGGTATTATACGTGTTTTTATATAAAGTACGGAAAGTGTTTCGACATCGTTGAGCTGCGCTCATCCTGGAGCCGGCCAGCAGCTTCTCACGCTCAGCCGCTTTGAAGACCTGCCTCGCCGCCGCCGCTCTTATTAAGCATCTGCCGTTGCCTGGAATCGAAGGAAATTCCACTGAGAGCTTTTGCCTTGTCATCCATCGACGACGCCTTATCAGGCATTAGACATACCCTTTGTCATGTGTAAGGAGGAAGAGATAATATATGCCAGATAATATTTTTTTTTGACAGATTTTTTTTTTTTTTAATAAAAAATGAATATGTCCTTGTTAAGCAAGTACATATACATCTTCCTACGTTCCCTAAAATAAGCATATAAATGCTTGTGCTATAGGTGAACGAAATCGGTCGAGGCAGGATTCGAGCTCGCAACTACTGGATTACTAGCCCAGCGCGCTAACCGCTCTGCCATCGACCCATCTAATTTTGTGATATTTTCGACTGTGATTTTGTTTATTGACAATTTTAATCTGTGACTATAATTAACATCTTTTAACATTGTTTGTGACATCCAAATTGAATGACAATATTATCGATTTAATTTTCATTTTTATTATGTGACGTAAGCCGAATCCGGTTTGACGAATAATTTTAGCCAAAACTTGAACTTTATAACTTAAAACCAAATAACATGTGGATACTTTATGTAAACATTTTATTTTACAACCTTGATGAGACCTCTCTCCGACCACGAGGAAACATCAAAGCCAATGTGAGGAAGAAAAGGAGACAAATGATGGTGACACTATGAAATTGTAGTAGTACGGCGCATTTATTCAATAATCATTATAGTTCGTCCATGGCAATTAAATAATAAAAACAAAACAAACAAAACAACATCAGAGTACAAATAACAAAACAAAACGATAACGATCCAACTCTCAAACCCAACCGAGCACGAAGAGACGCCGACCAGAAGGTCCAGCCCCAGGGTACAGCGACATCCTTTCTCTAGGCATGTCACTGTCTTCCACGTGGTGGCTGAAAGTCCGGCGGGGCCCAGCCTTTGCGTCAGGCTGGCAGGTCCTTCTCGTACTCGGCATATTTTCCTCTTCTCTCAAGGCAGTCACCCATGGCTGGCTCCGTGCCACACGGCAACGCTATGAAGGCGCATCTCGACAGAGGTGGCAGGCCAGCTGGGAGCCTCACCGGAGGCGAACCGACGCTCCAGACGACACGGAAAGCCCCTCGTGGTCCAATCTGCGAGCCGCCGCGTTCCCTGCTGCGGTGGCCCAACACTGCGCCCTGCCTCCACGCCTCTGCCCTGTTGATGCCCTCATCTTGGCTCCGTAGCACCGGCAGCGTCCATGCGCGTGACGTGTCCTGTCAAGCAGACCTCCTGCGCCGTCGAAAATATGGCCGCCATCGGGAGCACGTGTCGACCGATGACGGCGTCACACCAAACCGTCCGTCGCCCACCAGAGTTGAACGCCAAGAGAGCGCGTGCCATAGCGCGTGTTATAAGCTTCCTTGTCGTTCTCTCACGCCGTCAGGGGCGCTGGTAGTCTTCCGCCAAAATGTTGTCGCGGAAAAAATTAAAAAATATTGTTTTTCGACAACACTGTTTTTCGGCTATAACAACCTGAATTGGTTTTTAAGTGAGCTCGTCCTCTTTTGGGAGGAATGTATCACTAAGCACGATGATTTAGAAAATGTCAACAATTGAGATGGCTTCTCTCTAGTATTATAGCTTCATGCTTCTCTCTATATGGGCAACATGATACCACATCACAACATTACATTAAAACATTAGAACCGAAGCGACGCACTAGACGACACGATAAATCCCTTCTTGGTTTCGTTTGTGAGAGCTTACTCTCACAGACGAAAGAAACGTTGGAGAGCAGTTTGGTAAGATCTTTCCAGTTATATGTTTGCCATGCCTGTAATTTAATATGTAAGTCTTTTCAGGCACATGACAACCGATTATGATACCGCCGTGATAATAACATGATGATACCGCCGTGGCACAGTTGGTAAGCCATTTGGTTTCTATGCGGGCGTCGCGGGCGTTCTGGGTTCGATTTCCAGCAGAGGAGAAATTTATTTCTCACGCAAATATTACTTCTCTGGGCTGGAAACACTGGTTAGTTTGACGAAATTGCCATACGGCAATAAACTCGCCACTTGCGCGGGGTGCAATGAAGTGTTCATTATTATTATGCTTTACAGTATTTTTCTTTTTAGACACAGCGTTTAATGTTGATTTATTCAGAGTAATTATACATTTATTGTTGATTTATTCAGAGTAATTATACATTTATTCATTTAGACATATTTAATAAAGACTTTTGTATGTAACACAAAATATTTGACATAAGTATTGTTTCTTGAATTATTTTTCATAAGAGATAGAAAACAAAGGAAAGTAAGATTCACTCTGATTTTGAATACACAAAATCAGACATTACATAATAAAGTAGGAACTTGCTATGTAAGGTACCTGTGTACATACTACTTAGTTTTAAATATTAATGTAGGTACTTCAACATTTATTCATTTAGACATATTTAATAAAGACTTTTGTACGTAACACAAAATATTTGACATAAGTATAGTTTCTTGAATTATTTTTCATAAGAGATAGAAAACAAAGGAAAGTAAGATTCACTCTGATTTTGAATACACAAAATCAGACATTACATAATAAAGTAGGAACTTGCTATGTAAGGTATCTGTGTACATACTACTTAGTTTTAAATATTAATGTAGGTACTTCAACAATTTTTGTATTTTACTTTTCAGCGGGAGCTAATATGTTTAATTTGTCCTTTTCAGCAATTATTTATAATTCGGAACGTCTAAATACAATTCTTAACAATTTGGCGCTATTCACCGTGAGGCCTTCAAAGCAGTAGGTTTTAACGTAAACAATTTTGGCAATAATGGTGCCTATTACACATTTTTTATAACAATTTGGCCCCACGCGATAACATGTTCTATAAATCTTAGTGAACACCACATTAGTCGTTATTCTCTATAGAAAAACGATGTTTTCTGCCCATCTTGTTGTCAAAAGTCCCGCGGGTAAAATGTCACTTCGATTCATACAAAATTTGCGAACTACTATCATAGATTTTCATATAATATACTAGATTATCGCGCGTTTGACGTTTTGGTTGGCAACATATTGCAGTTTTCCTTACATTTCAACACATCCTAGATAACTGTTCTCTAAATATTTATAAACAAAGTGTTTTTTTTCAACAAATAAATCTGAAAACAATTCAGATTTATCGTTATTATTTATAGAAAAACGATGTGGTCTGCCAACCAAAACGTCGAAAATCCCCCAGAAAAATGCCTCACTTCGATTCATATAAAATTTGCTAATTACGACATTTTATATGAAAATCTATGGGCTAGACTTAAAAGTAAATTTTAATGGCAACACTTGTAAGAGCTTGTCAGCGGGAACACTTGTATTACAAATAAAGATTTCAATTTTTAGTATTCTTGATTACAAAGTTAATGTATTATGGAGCTATTAAATGACTTAAATACTTTTCAGATTATTAATATTATTGGAAAAGGGACATATGGGTATTTTCTTCTTCTATTTTTTAGTATAAATTTTTAGAATGTGTCGACAAATTTTAATTTTAAATTTTTTTGCAGGACTGTTTTCTTATGTAAATCAAATGAACATGATAATTTGATTGTTTTAAAAGAAGTTCCTACAAGTTCGGCTGTAGACGAACAATTCATAGTAAGTTGAACTTGTGAATAATCCTATGAAAAACATAAATGAAAAAGGGAAACATAATACATACTTTAAATAATATTATTGTTGCAGGAATGCCAAAATGAGATTAAAGTCCTGTCATCTTTAAATCATTCAAACATTATAAAATATTATGACAGTTTTTATGAACATCAATGTGTATACATTTCGATGGAATATGCAACACATGGAAATTTAGCCGAGTATATGTATTTGAGACATCATTATTTATTACCACAGAGTGTATGTATAACATTAATTTCATACAAAATATTTTTACTCCTCACTAACCCAAGGGGATATAGTGAGGAGTTATGATTTCAGAAATTTTAAGGCTATTTTTTTATTATAGATCATCAACTAGTATCATGCTGAGATTGTATTCTGAAAGTTTCATCATAATGTATTTCTGTGTGTGTGCTATGTACTGTGTGGTATATGGCATGTTTATTTTTCTTTATCAATTATAGACTAAAGTACTCATTTGATTTTTTTCAAATTTTGCAAATATGTAGGTATATCTAATAGTCACTTAGACCCCATTAGATTTTGAAGGATATCTGAATAGTGCTTCTCAATTTTTTTAAACATCAAATATTTGAAAAAAAAACCCAAGCTCAGGAAATTTGAAATTTTTATTTTCAAATTGGTAAAAAGACACATAACTTTCATAAAATGGCATTCAAGGATTATCAAGTTTTCATACTAAAATATTTAAATAAAAAAATAATTGAACAAACTCATTTAATGAAAATGCTGAAAATTTTCCATACAAAATTTGAACACTTTATTGAGTGACTTGTTAGTGAGGAGTTTAGCGTTGGCCACTACCCACTCGTTTTTATTATGAAATATACCCAAATTGCGAGAGCGAGTTTTTTAATTTTATATTTTCCAGTTTCTTATCATGTAATGTAAAATCGCTACACCATAGAATATCAAGAAATTTTTCTTTTAAACATTATCAGTATACATCTTAGCATTAACAATATCAGTAAATTTATAAGTGAATTGGATATGCACCATTATAATCTTTTTGAAGTACATTTATTGAATCTAAAACTCTTGTGATATATATTTTTTTAAAAAAAGAATGACTATGTCCTTGCAACAAGTACATTCCCTAAATTAAGTATATGCTTGTGCTATAGGTGAACGAAATCAGTCTTGGTAGGATTCAAACTCACAATCACTGGAATACTAACTGCAATATATTGGTTCCATCGACCATGTACCTAATAATATTACTTATTTGTTCCTATATAGGTACTTACCTCATTGTTAGCAAAAACTAAATAACAATAAAACGTTTTATCAATTGATATACTAAATATTATTAAAATTAAGTTTTCATTGTAATTAAAAGAAAATTAAATAACAGTATGTTTGAAAAAACTCGTATTATTTTTTTAAACAGGAAATTCTTTATTTTTTCTGCCAAATACTACTTGGAGTTCAACATATTCATGACAACAACATCATCCATCGTGATCTTAAAGCTGAAAATATTCTCCTATCTGGACCCTATGGGACAACTGTGAAAATTGGCGACTTTGGAATTGCAAAGATCTTGGGGTAAGTACCAATTTAAAAAACCTTTTTTAATTTTTTTTATTAACTTTATAGTGTAAGAGCCCGCTATTCTAGACTTATATAATTTTTGTATAGTGTCCAATTTATACTTATACTTACATAAGTCATAGTATAAAGACTGCTTTTTTCTGTAAAAGGATATCATAGCAGGTTACTTGGATAATAAAAACCCGGATTAGTGGTGGCTTTCAGAGATAACAGCTTTCAAACATTTGAAAATTGCTATTTCAAACAGTTGAAAATTGCTATATTATAAAGCGTGATTTTTCTATATTTTGACAGACACTTTGGTTGGTGGAAACCTTCCGACAGACAACTTTAAAGTTTAATGTCTTGTTAAAGATGTTTTTCCATCAACCAGTGTCAATGGAAGGTGTCACCGGAGCACCAACCAATATGATGGTGTTCCGGACACGGAAAGTAAGTAAGTAATGGAAGGTGTGATTTGCAATAGTCTTCCGTAGTGAATATAAAAAAATCACGCTTTAAATGATAACTGACGTGTTAAAATAGCAATTCTCAATACTTTGAGGGCTGCTATTTCCTAAAGTCACCACTGGACAGGGGGCATATTATCCAATCGTTGTTACTTGCTGTAATATTTTTTTACAGAAAAATAAATCAGCCTTTATACTATGACGTAAATGTGGCAGTCACTGGCTCTATTATAAACAGTTAAACGATATATATATATATATATATATATATATATATATATATATATATATATATATATATATATATATATATATATATATATATATATATATATATATATATATATATATATATATATATATATATATATATATATATATATATATATATATATATATATATATATATATATATATATATATATATATATATATATATATATATATATATATATATATATATATATTTATAAGACATACGGCATCATGCTTAAGGAATTTACTTAATGGAATATTAAAACTGGTCTTTGTTTTCAGGTCTAAACAAAAAACATTTTTCCCATTAATTGAAAGTTACTGACCACTTATTTTCACTTCTTTTGAATATTCTTATAATTGCATACATTGGATTTTTATCCCTGCTGGGAGTCAATATTTTTGACAAGTTTATATCTCAACTTTTAAGCTTTGTAGGTGTATTGATTTCCTGGTTCGCCTATAATATTCAAACTTAGTCTATTGAGATATTCATCATCATCATTGGCGTTATAGCCCTGTGTGGTCCCTGTTCTCCACCAGTTTGCTATTCCGATCACCCTTATGTTGTCTTCTGTATCATCCAGCCATCTTAGCTTGGGCCTGCCTATACCTAGATCTGGTACAAGTGTGAAATGGTCCTGCAGTCTGTACTCTTTACACATGATTCCAATATTAATTTTACACTTTGAACTTTAATTTATAAGAGAAAAAGACAGTATGTAGATAGATTCTTATCATAATAGTTATTAGAACATACGCTAATAGTTTGTTTTAATTTTGAAAAAGTGAGTAGATACTACCAATAATCATCATCGTTGGCGCTACAGCCCTGGCCTCCTTCAAAATCCTTCTACAGTCGTCCCTGTCCTCCAGTTTGCTATTCTGATCGCCCTTATGTCGTCTTCTGTATCATCCAGCCATCTTAGCTTGCCTATACCTCTTCTGCCTTCTGGATTGGTATTAAGAACCTTTTTGGAGATACGATCATCATTCATCCAGCTGACATTTCCCAACCACTGCAGTCTACGTACTTTTATGACTTGTATAATGTTGGGTTCATCATATTAATGCCTGTAGTTCGTGATTATATCGCATCCTCCAAAGTCCATTATCATTAACTGGCCCAAAAATCTTTCTCAGGATTTTCCTCTCAAATATCAAGAGGTTGTTTTCGTCTCTTTTTTGAATATTCTTATTAAATAAAAAAAAAGATCCAGTATTCAGCTCCATACACCGGGTATGAGAAAAGTGTTAGTATTTTGGACCTAATGTGCTTTATAAGACCATAATAGCACCTATTGCCAGCGCGGCCAGTCGGCTTAATTTCGGTGCAATTATTTTCATGTCACGATAGCGCCTAGATAGCAAAAAGAGTCAACCGATTCCACTGCATGTGTTTCCACATCAATAGGATATAATTTGTAAAAAAATATCTTCCCTTCTTTACTTGACTGTTTTTAATATTTTTTGTTCATGTTTTAAAAATACATGTTAATTTTTAGTTGGTTAGAAAAATTTCCGAAGGCCAACAAAACTCCCATTTTTTTACATAATGAAATACTTCTATAAAATAAATTAGAATTTTCATAATAATCAATTTGCATTTGATTACAGTAATGAGATGACAATGACTATAATTGGAACTCCATACTATCTTGCACCAGAGCTTTGCGAAAACAAACCATACGACACAAAAACTGATGTATGGGCACTTGGTTGCTTATTGTATGAAATGTGCACTCATCAGAGGGCTTTTGATTCAACAGTAAGCTTTTTTTTTAATATTTTAGTTACGTATGAAGTTTATTTCAGTGTGGTGGAAGGCTGGAAAAGGATGAGGAAAAAAAGGGTTATTAATCGATTTACTACGAGTTATATAATCATATATAAATTATAGAATTACAATGTTCTTTATATTACTGCAATCCTGGAAATACATGATGAACATTTTGATCCTCTGTTCAAGTGGCACCTCAGTTTGCACAAAGACGAGCATGTGGCCAAAACTATCTGCAGGGTATCTCGAACCTCAATGACCTGTAGCAGATTGAGATCTTCGAGAATATACCCAAACTTTGTTGAGTTGACATTTATAATCCTCGCATTAAAACACTGTTTGGCTATATGTATCACATTTTAGGGTCCTACAGATAACAGGGATGATCTTGACAGAGATTTGCTTTTATGTCATGCTTTATGATTAGGCATATATTTTTGTTGGTGATTCAAAAACTACAAACCAATATCTAAACTTGTCTATTTTCAGTAAATTAATAGAGAAGTCTGTGGTTGAACAGATAACTCATGCTATAAAGTTCTTCATAATGCCCAATTAACATGGATTTTTTTCAGCTCGTTATGTTGTGTACGGAATTCATGGAGATTTGTTGAGATGCCTCTCCTCATATTACAATCCGTCGTGATAAATAATGCCAAGTCCAAATATCACTTTTGTCTATCGGGAGTACCACAAGGCTCTCATTTGGGTCCAGTTTTGTTTATCTTGTATATAAATGACATACCTATCACACTGTAATATTCTGGTTTTTGCTGACATGAAAATTTACAAAAAAAAAATTACTAATATCAATGACTGCAATAAACTTCAATTAGAACATATTCTACAATTACTGCACTACCAATCAACTTTTCTTAAATGTACAAAAATGCATCACCTTACTCGTAAGAAGGAACCATTTGTTGTAAATTATACTCTAAACCATGAAATAATACAGGTAAAATAAAAAATAAATAAAATAATAGCAAGATGCACTGAAATAAGAGATTTAGGTGTGTTGATTGATAGCAGGTTGCTTTTTAGAAATCATGTATATTATGTAATTGAAGGTTTTTAGAATGTTAAATTTTGTTATTAGTGTGGCAAAATCGTTTAAATCCATAAGAATCCTATAACACTTTATTTTAGCTACATGCAGAGCATTCTTCATTTATTACAGTAATAATTAATTCATTTATTTTCGATATTGCTTCAGTTACGTGGAGCCCCTATACATTACTTATGTATATAGATAGGATAGAGAATGTACAAAACAAATTTTTGAAACACTTGAACTATACATAGATGTAAATTATCATTCGATAACTATCGCCTTTCTGCACAACATCATAAATTAATGACTTTGGAAAATCAAAGGACATTATTAACTGATGTTATATCTACATAAATTGATAAACAATAAAATAGACTCCATCGACTTCCTTAATTTGATACCATTTAACTGCCCATCACGTCACACTAGAAATCCACTACCATTTAAGTACCAATATGTAAAACAAATTATTAGCAGAATACATTTATTCACAGAACTTGTAACATTTTCAATGTGTTCTTTAAGAATATAGACCTCTGTAATATGTCTATTATTATATTCAAATCATCAGTTATAAAGTCCCTGAATGCGTCTGTGGATTCTGGTGAGTAGTGTTTTTGCAAGCTCTCCTCTTTCTCTTTCCGTCCAATTCCTAATATCCTTTCCCTATGATACAACTGATATTACAAATTACACAAAGTTGATTATTTCTGTAACTTAATTGGTCCTCTAATGGAGTGTTATATTATTCATGTATAACTTGTTATTAAGACCGTATGTTTACAAAATAAAATAAAAAAAATGGAAAATACGGCACTGGTACATTACAATCTCATGCTGAAATCCTTGATTTCATTCCCAGCTGGGGAAACATTCATTTGAAATTATTTATCATGCCATTCTTGCTTTTCTGTAATGCAAATGCTGGTTGGAAGAAATTGTCACATTTGGTAACAAACTCGTCACTTGGACAGGGTACAAGATCATAAAAAAAATGAGTTTGAAGGACACAGAGTATATGAGGATTGAATCTAATGAAGCACTTAATAAATTAAACAAAATACACATTATTATCTATACAAATTTTAAAGTAGTGACTTATATTTGTATTTTTCAGACGTTAATTGGACTGGTGCAACAAATTGTTTCTGGAAACACAACACCAATAAATAAACATCATTACAGTGTAGCAATGCAAGAGTTGATCGATTGTATGTTAATTGTAATTCCAAATCAGAGATGCTGTGTCAATGAAATACTAAAAAAACCTTTTCTATTTCCCATGTTGTGTTCTTTATATTTTAACAATTGACAGGAAACATTATTGACTAAAATATTATAATTTGACATTAGATTTGATCATTATTAATTGTATTTTACAAAAATTTAAATAATTTTTATATAAAATTGACATTCTTTAAGAATAGAAAACTTAATGTGTGTGTGTAGTCATGAAATGATATATTACACATTTAAATCGTACTAATATTACAAAGAATATTAAATTATTTAGAAATATAGAAACATATTATATGAGATTAGTTTGAATCTCAAATATTTTTTATCGTAGACAAGCTGCTGTGAATTCAAAAATAAGACTTAGTATAATATATTATAGATAGGTAGGTACCATAAAAATAAAGTATTCAGAATGTGGCAACTTGTTATTGGGTGCATGTTAAATTAATATTTGACATAGTACCTGTTAGTTACGTAGGAAGTAATACAAAATAAATGTTTTCATGTTTTAACACATTCTGATAAATTTACTAAATCAAGTTAAAATCGTACTTTTTGAGTCCAGAATAAATACAACAAAGTATTTATTTTGTCTACCGTTGACCGTTTTGGCTTATGAGGTGCATCAAGTGGTGTTGAGTATACAATTTACATTGGTTCCATACAGAAATATACAAAAAGTAAATAGATAAAAGTGTATATATATATATATATATATATATATGTTATTCTTAATTATTTTGGGGGTAACCCGCGTCAAATCCTGATTTGACACAGGTTTCCCCCAAAATGATAATAACATATTTTGTACCTGAGAAAACCTTCGTGTGTATTTATCTTTTTACTTATTGTATCTATTTTGTATAAAAGTAGTGTAAATTGTATACTCAAAAAACCACTTGATTATGGCGTAACAAGCCGAAACGGTCGTCGGTACACAAAATAAATACTTTGCAGAATAAAATGTGTTCATAATTTTTCTAATTATTATGGAATTCTACGTCTAATTGACATAATTAATCTTAATTCTACGCCTCAATTGCATGCTTGAAAACTGCTAATTATTGTCCAGCCCCCTTGGTCAACATGTCAATTAGGGATAGAAAAGATAACTCAATGCATGGAAGTGACAGACATTCAAGATAACTTTAACTTCCATACATTGACTTTTCTTTTCCACCGCTAAATGAAATGTTGACTAGGCCCATAGGTTTTAAGCCATCACAATAATAAATATTTAAATTTAATGATACCAAAAATGCATGTATTCATATAATTAATAATAGATGGGTGGTGACAGCGTGGTTAGCGCACTGGGTTATTAATCCTGTGGTTGCGAGTTTGAATTCTGCCACAATCGATTTCGTTCACCATAGCACAAGCATTCATATGCTTATATAAGGGAATGTATATGTACTTGTCACACGGACAATAATGACAATAAGCCTGCCAGTATGCATTATATTTGTTTATATTCTGTGTACAAAAAAAATAATAAATAACAATAATGAAATTTATTAAAATTGATGACGATCATGATAAACAATGCATTACGATAGTAGGTTGCAGGATATAAAATGAAAAATTATTATTTATGGATTATATTTCTATATTGTAAGTATTATGTAAAATTAAATAAATTTGATAATAAAAATAAATAATTTTATTTGAAACATGTAAAAATATATCTTCTTCTTCGTTTGTTGTATCATATCCTCCCCCAACGTTGACTATCAATCCAGAGTGACTCGGTTCTAGGCAGTGCAAAAAAACTCCACCGAATTCGTTAAACGTCATAAGAACTGTTTACAACAAAAAATATTAAAAAATTAAAAACTTTTTATGACTCATGAAAACAATATGAAGTCAAAAGTTTTTTCTTAGTTTTATATCAAATTCAAATTAAGGTTACAAAGTGATGATTTGAAAGTTGATAGAAAATGACGAAGATAAGGTAAAATTGAAACTGGTATATTTATGAAGATGAGATTTTTTACTGTTGTTACCTTTTACATGTGTTTTGTGACCTGTTCATGAAAAATAAACTATTTCTAGTTTTTATCTTACCTTTAATAATACAGGAGTATTGACATCAATTGGATAAGCCTAGGAAATAAAAAAATAAATGTAAATTTTTGACAATTTTAATTTAGTTTCTGATAGAAAGTACTGGATCAAATTCCATTTTAATTTATACAATTGTAATGAATATAAATTGAAATGTTGAATATTATTAGCAGTCAATCAGGTGAATGATATTACTAATATCATTAGTATCATACCTTCATGGATATCATTAATTTTCACAATGTTTCAGGGTTACTTGTACGGAAAAAAATATAAGATCTAATTAATGGCCCAAAACAAAAATAGGTTCCCATTTATTTTTATTGAAGTCACATCAAGAACTGTCTATAAACAAGTCAAATAAATAGAAAAATACATATTGGACTTACCATTTTATAAGATGCTCGTATTAACTCTTGTATATGCATCAAACTTTTGGTTGAAAAACATAGGATAACATTAAAGTAATACACAAATCGAAATACATTATATCCTATTTTGATTCATTTCAGAATACGAATATGTCAACGGGTGACCGTGGATAAAAGGATTTTATCTGCATGGTGTGACATTATGAGTCTCATATAAATTCAGTCAACTTTTTGACGTTTCTCATATACTAAAATTCAGACGGATAAATTTAGATGAATCAGAATAGGACATATTCTAAAATAAATAAATCTGGTATAAATGTTCACGCTTCTCAACCTTTGGGATATAGAGGAAAAAAATATTTTTAACAGATGTAAGTAAAGACTATTATTGAGAACTCTATTAATCAATAGATTTTTTAATAGAGTTCAAAATAAGAGTAGATTATTTAAATATATTTGATTATTAAAAAAATTAAATCATAGTACACAGGATTTTGTCCAATGGCAGTAAAATTGATATTGTTATTTTTTTTGGCAGATAAGATATGTGGTAAATAACGATGTAATGTTTGGATCATTTTTTTATGTCTTACACAAAAAAAATGTAAATATGACAGTGTACAGGTACAATACTTTGATGGATTAAGTGCTTAAGAAAATATTTAGGCTTACGAAATAATGTCTAATTGATTTTTTATTTTAAATTGTTTTTATACAGATACTTTACGAAAGAAGTCAGTAATAGCTATCTTTAATTATTTCAAACTAAACTATTCTTACCAAAATAAGTTAACAATACATTTTTCAATTCACTAAAACCATAGACAAAGAGCAATATTTACTATATTAATTGATAAAATACATCTGATGAAAACATTTTATATCAAGAATATAATATGATGGTTTTTTATATTATTTTTTATTCACTTAGACATAATAAATTAAAACATTATTAAGGTGTAGAGTGTAGTTTCCTCTGTTCTTAAAAGCTATTTTGTATTATTTATCAATAAAATGTTAAGAAAAATATTTCATTTAATGCATATGAAGTATTCCTTAGCAATCAGTATGGTCATATCTTACCAAATCTGTAAAAGTATGTCCAAACCACCTCCATAGTCTAAACACTTAATGACCATTTGAAGTACCAGTCATTTCATCATCTTCATCTGAAAATATATCAATTATTATATATACATTATTTTTTTAAATGAAATATAACTGAAAATGAATATTAAGAGAATGTAAACATATAGGCTTCAAGAACTATGACTAAGAAAAAAAAAAGATTATTAGTGCTTATCATGGTCCTTAAAAATGAATTTCTGCCCATAGAATAAAAAAAGTAAATTGCAAGAAATATAGTAAAAATATGAACCTCGGTCACCATTTTGCGTTTGTGTGTTAGGTGGCTGTGTGGCAGCTGGTTTTTGTCCGGGAATCTGTCCAGCCTGTAACATTCTTGTAAGTCTCTCCACTTCAGACAGAGATGATGCATTTTTAATGGCTTCTCTGATTTTGTATATTTCTTGCGGAGTAGCGACTGAAAATATTTAAAATGTTTATACTAGATACATGTTTATCTATAGATATAATTTTTTTATTAAAAAAATAACATGGCATAATTATCACATGTAACAGAAAATATGACAAACCTGTTGACTTAGTAGCATCAACAGCATGACCTCCGGGTACAAATGTTTTAGATTTTTTAGCAATTTCCTTTTGGATCTCTTTACCTTTTTTACTCTTGAACAAAACATTTGCTTCTTCACGTTCTTTTTGTTTTATTTTTCTGAAATCTAGTAACTTCAACTCGGGGAATTTGAATGCAACATAGGATCTAGAAAAGTTAATAAATGTCAGCACGTGAGGGTTTGTGTTTTTATACTGTTTCAAATGTAATATTATAAGAATGTAGTAATATTTAAAGTTTTTTGCTCTACTGTGAAAGTGACGATTTTGACATAGGAGGGTTTCAAACGAATGCAAGGACAGGCAAACTGACATGAATATAGCCGCACACAAACATGTGCAAATCCAGAACGACAATCTTACGAGATCTACTTTATTTATATGCAGATTACCAGTTTTTATTCAGACTTCATTTTTAATAAATAAATTTATTTATTCATGTCATCATGGCATATAAGAAAATGTGAGGTAACTAGCAACAGTTGTGTGGGTATCAAATACCTTATAAAAGGAAGCATGACAAATGGTGCATGTAACTTTCCCACACACCAGCCTCGTCTCATCCAGAAAGGCACTAATTCAAAATGAATGGTGAACCACATTGCTGAAAGATGTGAGATGTTATTGTTGCTTGTTGTATTTTCGATCTTATGGGAAACCCGAAAACAATAATAATAGAAAAGAGTGGAAACACTATTCCAAGCCAGTGCCTAATAGTAAATAATTCATAATTAAAATGATATATAACATATTTATAATATTGACTGAGAATGTGCTATAAATTTTTTTAGCTTTTATCACTGTATGTAGTGTTTTTGATAACTTTTTTACAGTTAATCAAAATGCACAACTGAGGGGCCATCACTGAAAGTTGAATCAAACATCCTTTCCCCTGAACGCAAGGAAGCACTTCCTGAACAACAGGGTTGGTGGATGCCTGGAACAGTTTACCAGATAAAGTTGTGAGTGCTGGAACACTCAATCAATTTAATAACAGATTGGTTGCACATTACACAAAAAAGCACATAATACGGGCCCATCAGCAATAGCTGCCTGTCTGTTAATTAATAATAATAATAAAAGTAAAATAATTAAAATACCTATAATGTGGTTTGTATGATACGGGGTTTTGGAGAAGTGACAATGTTCTTAGGTTTGGTAATGTGGCGAGAGGATCCAAATCACCCAGTTCTTGCATTTGATTTCCAGTAAGTACTAATGTATCCAAGTTTGGAATGTATTGCTCTAAATTTTCACCAATTCGTCTAATGAAAACAACAATATCATTATGTTATAGAAAATATGTAACTAAAAAACAACCATGAATCTCAAAACTGATAAGTTGTTAAAATTGTATTTAACAATGAATTGTTGTACTATTTTGTATGAAAATAAATACTTACACGATCCGATTATTATTAAGAAGTAGGCTTTTGAGTCTATTCAGAAGTGGAAATCCATCAAGTTTACGTATGTCATTATCTGATAAATCTATTGAATCGAATTGATCTGAAGTGGCTCCCATATTTTCTATTTGTGGAATTTTGTATCCTAAAAGAGCAAAACAAATTAAATAATCGAAAATACTTTCATGTACTACAAAACTTAATTGCATAAAATAACCTCAATTTCTTCTACAAGAATGCACTCACCTCGTAAGTCCAATTCTCGATCTCTACATGGATTTATATATTGCTTGGACTGGTGAATTATATCTGGAGTAAGTTTTACCATTTTGTGGAAATAATAAGAAATCCTTTTAAAGAAGTTTTATATTTCGGTCAATGTGTCGTACAAAAACTGACAAAAACACAACACCATAGAAAATACAACCACAAATAAATAGAAGTAAACCGTAGATTTTTATTATATCATAGACTTTTATTATAATCATAGATTTTTATTATAATATACCTAGATGTAGTACTCTGTGCAAAAAGTGAGTCATGGAATATCGTGCGTTTGACGTTTTGGTTGGCAACATATTTCAGTTTTCCTTACATTTCAACACATCCTAGATTTAATGTTCTCTAAATTATTAATAATTAAAATGTTTTTTAGATTGACATCTGCAGGCTGATTTTGTATAAACACCAGAGGAGAAGATAGGAGTTAAGTACTATTTTAATAATAAAATAACGGGGTTAGAACTTGAGTAATAATTACATATAAATAACTTGACATCTGAAGAGAGAGCGGAGAAAAATACTAGTCCCACGTTGGGACGCCAATTGATATCTAGAGACGGCGGGGAAAAATACTCGTCCCACGTTGGGACGCGAAATTGATATCAAGAGAAGGCGGAGAAAAATACTAGTCCCACGTTGGGACGCGAGATTGATATAAGGAGGCTGGGAAGAAATATATTGGTCCCATGTTGGGACGCGAAATTGATAACTAAAGAAGCTGAAAAGCATAATAAAAATAAACATTAAACTCTGCCCCTGAAAATAAAAATCAAATAAAACATAATCGGCTGCGATGTGCCTGAAAAGACAAATACATACAAATACAGGCATGGTAAAAATAATATATACATAACTGGAAAGATCTTACCAAACTGCTGGTCTCGTAACGGGACTGTAGAGGAAACACTTACACTACATATCACTTTATATTAATTAAAAATAACTTAAAACTATCTTAAATTCACCCCTCGTTGGTTATATGGACCTGAAACACACTTATTCACTATTATGCGATTATTTAAGTTATTTTTATTCTTAAAAGTTATTTTTAATAGTAACTTAAACTATCTTAAATTCACCCCCGATGATTAGATGGATCTGAAACACACTTAGTCTCTACCATGCAATCAATATATTAGTATACACAGAAAAAAAACTAGAGCCATCCGAGAGCCCTAGCACGTGGCACTATACTGTACAACTTTATAAGATAGACCGCTCGACACGCGTTAGACTCGATATACCACTGGCCGACCACTCACACTGACACTACCGAATGACAACTGACTGGCCACAGCAGGGCGACCCAGCGCCCGTGAAACATGGAGTAGGGGAGGGGGGGGTGGTTAAACTGAAGAATCAATCCGTACCGCCGGGTGCCAACCAAGATTCCAGGAATCTGCTTGATGCATTTTACATTTTAAATTTATTTTCAATAGAAAAGACAATACTTAAATATATGAACAAGGCCTGGGGGGGCCGCTATAATCCGTTCCTAGAATTAATAGAAGGAATACATTAGGCCGAAGTAAAATAATGGTTTTTGGGTTTCTTTGATATCATAATGCATGGAAATATATCGATCACAATACCTATGGAAATATCAAGATAAATAAATCCGAAAACAATTCATATTAGTCGTTATTTTCTATAGAAAAACGACGTGGTCTGGAACCATAACGTCAAAAATCCCCCCTGATAAATGACTCACATTCGATTCATACAAAATTTGCTAACTACGACTAAATATGAACACCTATGATTATAATATACCTAGATGTAGTACTCTGTGCAAAAAGTGAGTCATGGAATATCACGCGTTTGACGTTTTGGTTGGCAACATATTTCAGTTTTCCTTACATTTCAACAAATCCTATATAAATTTTCTCTAAATTATTAATAATTAAAATGTTTTTTAGACAAATAAATCCGAAAACAATTCACATTATTTCTTCGAATTTTTCGTGAGAAACTTTGTAGAAGTTCATTTTAAATAAAATAAAATAAATTAAAACAAATAACTTTGTTTACTTCTACTACTGTAAACACCTTTAATTTATGAAATTCACATTAGTCGTTATTTTCTATAGAAAAACGATGTGGTCTGGAACCAAAACGTCAAAAATCCCCCCTGAAAAATGACTCACATTCGATTGATACAAAATTTGCTAACTATGTTTAGTGTATTATACAAGGTATTATATGAAAACCTATGATTTTAATCATAGATTTTCATATAATATACTAGATGTAGTACTCCGTCCAAAAAGCGAGTCATGGAATATCGCGCGTTTGACGTTTTGGTTGGCAACATAATGCAGTTTTCCTTACATTTCAACACATCCTAGATAACTGTTCTCTAAATCTTAGTAAATAAAGTTTTTTTTTCGACAAATAAATCCGAAAACAATTCACATTAGTCGCTATTCTCTATAGAAAAACAATGTGGTCTGCCAACCAAAACGTCAAATATCCCCCGGAAGAATGCCTCACTTCGATTCATACAAAATCGCTATCCAAAAAGGCTATCCTGACTGGTCAGGGAGGCAGTACCTTATACTTCATATTTCCATAAATATTGTGATCGATATATTGCCATGCATTTAAGATAGCAAAGAAACCCAATACCCATTATTTTACCTTGGCCTAATGTATTTCTTTTATTAATACTAGGAACGGATTATAGCGCCCCCCCAGGCCTTGTTCATATATTTAAACATTATCTTTTGTGTTGAAAATAAATTTAAAATGTAAAATGTAGTTAACAGATTCCAGGAATATGAGTTTTCCACCAGGTTTTTTGGTTTACCCCTCCCCCCCCTATTTCACCCTGTCCCGCTGGCGCAGTGCCACCCTGGTGTGTTCTGACAGTAGTTGTCAGTTTGAATGGTCAGCGAGTCGCATTCGGGAGCCCACCCTTGGTAAAATGTAGTTTATCGAGTCTAACGCGTATTGAGCGGTCTATCTTATAAAATTGTAAAGTGTAACGCCACGTGCTAGGGCTGTCGGACGGCTCTAGGTATTTTTTTGTGTATAATAATATATTAATTGCATGGTAGTGACTAAGTGTGTTTCAGATCCATATAATATCCAGGGGTGAAATTAAGAATAAAATTTCTTTCAGATACTATTAGCAACGGGGGTGATTTTAAGATAGTTTTAATTTATAAAAAAGTAATTAAGTGATAGTGTAAGTGCTTCATTGTAATCCTGGTTGGAGAGCAGTTTGGTAAGATCTTTCCAGTTATATAATATTATTTTTACCATGCCTGTATTTAAATGTATAAGTCTTTTCAGGTACCTGACCGCCGATTATACTTTACAGAGACAGCGTCGAATGTTTATTTTATTATTTTAATTTTCAGCAGGAGCTAATCAAGAGGAGCAGGAGGAGCAAATTAAACAATTTGTACTTTTCAACAATTATTTATCATTCGGAATGTCTGTTACGGACATTCCGAATTAAATTTTAATAGTAGTAATGACCCCAGATCAGATAATATCTAGTGGGGGTGGTTGTTGATAATCTTATCTTATGTAAAGTGTTATATTGTTTAAAAGCAATAAATGGATAAGTATAAACATATGTATATTTTGTTTAATTAAATGAAAGGGAAATAAAAAAACAATCTTATTTACAAAGGTTTTTTATTTTATGACTGTTTTATACAATATAATATTTCAAAAATTATCCTTAATATTATATAAAACATCCGGTATAAAATGCGAAAAAGATATTTCTCAAATCGTAATATGAATTATAAAATAGTTTTATTTTTTATCAATTCAAAATATGTACTATTTTAAATAATATACATAAAAAATACAAAATTATACCAATACTTTTATCATAAAAATGTTCCCAAAAAGACAATTGTATAATTTATTAATTCAAAAATACATTTCTTTGAATTAAAAAAAAACATTATTTTACAGACCAACATGTAATTCTTAACGAAAATTAGTACTAAAATGTAAATATTTTAAATAAGGATCATGAAAAACTAAATGGCACGTATCAATTTTCCAAAAAAAATTTTTTTAAATATCATTTGTTCAGTCAATTTTTGAAACTATTTATTTAGTACACGACATCATAATATAATTTTTTTTTTTAGATAGCAGATCATTAAATATTACTTATTGTAAAATAAAAAAACAAACAATTGAAGTGGTGTATTTTCTGTGATTAATAATCATGTTGATCTGCCAATGCTACAATCATTGAGCTATACACATTGGAGTGCTATATGTCAATACCAAAAGTGTGTCACATTGTTAGAGTGAGACAACTACTACTGGGGGGGCTTGCTCTCTCTTTCTAACTAGTTGTACATATTTGTTTCAAAGGAATTATAGGGAGTTATTTGGATGAAAATCAAATAATACTAAAATAAAATTATGTTTTCATTAAAAAATATAAAACCAACAACTACCACACACTTATTTCATAAAAAAATATTTATTGATAGGTATAATATAATAACAAAGAATACATAATATTGAAATGTTTTACAACAAGAGATAAACAATAATAATTTATGTACAAACAAGAGATATGCGTAATGGTCGATCAGGTGAAAATGTGTATTGATTATGATAAATAATTAATTTGATTATTATATACAGAGATAAATTACTTAAATATTATAAATAAAATACTTGTGGTGGTAAAAACATGTATCCTTACAGATACAAACAAGTAATTGTCTTGAAAATTTACACTTAAAGGAATATTGGGCTCGAGGAAAAAAATATAATACATTTACATGGAAATAACTGACCTATACGATAAAGAAATTTTTCATCTTGTATACTTACCTCTTAAAAATTCTTGATGTAATACATGTAATTGCAGATGCAGATGGGTCGATGGCAGAGCGGTTAGCACGCTGGGTTAGTAATCCAGTGGTCGCGAGTTCGAATCCTGCCTCGACCGATTTCGTTCACCTATAGCACAAGCATTTATTTGCTTATTTTAGGGAACGTAGGAAGATGTATATGTACTTGTTTAACAAGGACATATTCATTTTTCGTAAAAAAAAATTGCTAGAATTTTTATTAATCTTGTATATTTACTGCTTTATGATTCTTATTTGGTACAAAAATTTGCAATAATTTTTAGTTGATATAAAACTTTTAATTGCAATAATATTTGTATATCTTGTATACTTCATAATAATTCTTATTTTATGTTTATTTGATGTAAAACGTTTTAATTGCACGATTTTTTTGTTTTTGTGTTATACTTGCTGCTATTGTATTTTTTTTATTACAATGTACCTACCTATTATGATTATTATATGTCGAGTTCATTTGAATGTGGTAGTGATATAAAATTTTCTGAACTTGTGTTGTGCAATCAGAAATTATTTACTGGAGAATTAGCGCTTTGAATCCTTTGTATTTTCTTTATCGTATAGGTAAGTTATTTCCATGTAAATGTATTATATTTTTTTTCCTCGAGCCCAATATTTCTTTAAATGTAAATTTTCAAGACAATTACTTGTTTGTATCTGTAAGAATACATGTTTTTACTACCACAAGTATTTTATTTATAATATTTAAGTAAATTATCTCTCTATATAATAATCAAATTAATCATTCAATATCAATACGCATTTTCACCTGATCGACCATTATGCATATCTCTTGTTTGTACATAAATTATTATTGTTTATCTCTTGTTTTAAAACATTTCCATATAATGTATTCTTTGTTATTATATTATATCAATAAATATTTTTTTATGAAATAAGTGTGTGGTAGTTGTTGGTTTTATAATTTTTAATGAAAACATAATTTTATTTTAGTATTATTTGATTTTCATCCAAATAACTCCCTATAATTCCTTTGAAACAAATATGTACAACTAGTTAGAAAGAGAGAGCAAGCCCCCCCAGTAGTAGCTGTACTACTCGCCCAATGCGACACAGATTCTTACCTGCAAATGTTCTATATACAGCGCTCCAATGTGTATAGCTCAATGGCTACAATAGAATGGGACAACACAAACATGTTGCCAGTAATTATCATAAGAAAGTTTGGATCATGACAGAATAAGTAACTATGTAATATATATGTATTTGAAACCGACTTCAAAAAATGAGGCTATCAATTCAACATAGTATTTTATTATTTTTAATGTACAAATTTAAAATAAATATTTATAAAAACTTTAAAAATATATGCAATATCAAAAATTATTAATAAAATATTTCATCAAGTTATCTGACTTAAATAAAGGTCTTTTTTTTAAATTCATAGCACAATTGTATACAATATGACTCATTGCAAGGAGTATAATAATATCATTGTATCTTTCTTGATACAAGTTTGCGTTTAAGTGGCTCTGATAAGTGAAATATTAAGATATCAGCAGATGATGTAAATAGCAGTATATTAAGCAACACCATAATTCTTTGAATTAATTTACTTGATTGAGTTTGATTGTTACTCCGAGTAAAAGATTTGATTCTTGGTGTAAACATAGACGATAAGACGATGTATGGACGTGAATGAAGCGAGGAATGTATGTCAAGAAAGAGGAGTCTGGCGTTCGGTTCTCTCTGCCTACCCCAAATAGGGAAATGGCGTGATGGTATGTATGTATGTATGTGTAAACATAGATTTTCACTTGTGAGATGGTTAGCATAATAAGTGTTATTGAATGCATGTTTCATTGATATTTGGCATAGAATCTAAAATAATAAATTAGTAATAATAACAGTAAATATTTTTTTGCACATTATGGCAAGTTCATTGCTGAATGCCTAAACTATCAATGTTTTCAGCTCAGAGAAGCAAGAATGATATTTTATAATTTTCCCTGTGCTGGGAATTGAACAAAGAATACTTGCATAGAAGTTAAATGACTTATGTTATGCTACGGTGATCATATTATACTCAATTTTACTGAACTTACAGGGAACAGAGAAGAAAAAAGATTTCTATTCAAATAGGAAAATAAATATATCTATTTGAAATCTGATGATTTAGATTTTTTTAGTGTGCTAAAATATAAAGATATTTTTATATATTTTTTTAGGCAGATTGTACTCAACTCGATGGTTCACCAAAACCTTATACTAATGTCTCAAAGATTTTTGTCTCTTTTTATAATGATAATCATATTACTTTTATTGTGTTTTTTTAGTTAAAATAATCTTTGTGATTTTTGTTAATTCAAAAGGTATCAATTTTCATAGAAATTTTAACTAAGACCAAAAATTATGATAAATTATTAATTTGTTTTAATTAGATCAATTCACTTTTCTTACATTATATTCATCCATCCCTACAAATTATCTATGAATATCAGTCATAATAATATATATGACATCAAAAAGTAATGTAAGAAAAAAACTTACTTTTCCACAATTGTTTAAGCGACAAATAATATTTTTCATTACTGATGAGTACGAAATTTGTAATGAAAATAAGTTTTTTCAGTGAAAATTATTGTTTTTATCTGATTTACCTATTAAATGAATTCCCTATTGTACATGCCTCAGTATAAATTTGTAAGTTAGTTGTTTTCATTTGATATGTTAGGTATAAATATTTTTCAAATATCGATTTATCAATCGTTAAATTGACTTAAGAATTATGCTTTATAAAGTAATGGTAGACATAATAATTACAAGCACATTTCATAAATATTCACATAGTATGTAATCATAAGAACTGCGTTAAAATATCTAAATTCGATTTGTTCACAATAATGTCAATATGAATGTGAAATTTTATGTAGGTACCTATATATTTTTATAACTTGAGAATAATTTGTAAAACTATAGGTATTTCAACATATTAAAGCTAAAACTGCAAAATATAATGTTAAACAACTTAAATATTTTCATTTATGAATAAAAAAATATATTTATACCAATTTATATAATATTAAATACATAATCATAAATGAAAATTTTAATTGTTTTTTTCCCTATAATATTTCATTACATTACATATTGTCGATTCTGTAGAAACATCAGTCATCATATTACTTTTCTATTTTGGTTTTTTAAAGAACACACAGTTTTACATTTACCTACATACAAAATATTATATTTAATATATTTCAATATGAAAATTTAACTTATTAAGACACATGTTTCGGTTAACATTTTATTGCACCAGAAGAGAAGGATATTCATATTGAAAATACACAATGTTTCTCATATATTGATATGACTAATATTAAGCATTTCACAATCAATTCAGCTCTACTGTAAAAAACTCATGGAGTATTGGGAGTGCATTTGTTTCCTCTATGCGACTGTTTTGTAAGTTTCTTTCCATATTGACAGCAATCAAATATGAATGCAACACAAGATATCACAAAGGACACAACCCAGAAAACAATGAGAGCAATCAAAGTACTTTCCTCCGCATACTCCCACAAGTAGTTGGAGTGGTCATATCCCGTGTTGAGAAGTATTTGAGTTCCGTTGGGTGTAGGACAATGAACTTGAACAATGATATCTTGACGTTGAACCTGCAAGAATAAATAAATAATGTGAAGAAAGGTTACAGGAAGACTTTAAAGCTTATAATAAATAATAAATACTTCCTCGCACCCTGCGCAAGTGGTGAGTTTATTGCCATATGGCAATTACTTCCACCAAACCAGATAATTAATTATGATATTTTAAAGTGGAAAACTTGGTATAGTTAGCGACAAATCTCTTGAGTACCTTACGTACATTGCGCAGACTGAAAATTTGTGTTTTTTTGCTTTGTTGGTATATGCACAAACTGCTCTAATCCACAATGAAAATGCTTAAGTTATTTATGGGAAACTATATGTTTATATTTTAGCCACTTGTATACACCAGAATAAATACCAATGCGCGCCAAATTATTTCCGCTGGCAACATACTTTTACTGTACTACAAATCTACAAATGCTGCATGCGTCTGCTGAAAGAATAGAATATTGGTGTTGGAGTGAAAGAACTATTTCGAAACATAGTCTCCTTCATCGTTTCACTATGGAATACATCATCTAAAAAATAATGCTGTAAGCTCGGTGAACCTCATAAGAAATGGGCCAATACCTGCTGAGACCATATTACTAAAGCTCATCTTAATTGAATTTAAAGTGTACCAAAGATGCTTTTCAACCATTTCTCTTGTCTGACAGTAGGAATGATTCATTAATTGTGTAACAGCAAAATAACTACAAAACTCATGAATAGATGAAACTGTGTAGGTAAATTAAAACCTTATCAATAAATAGTAGATTACAATTTTTTGACAGTAAAATTTAATATCTTTATCATAAAATTATAATGTACAGAAGCCGCGTGTAGTACAAATTTCGAATTCAAATGTATGCCAAGTTTTTTTTACATGTGTGTGTGAGGCGGTAGATCGGTTGGTCTACGTATTATGTAGGTGTGCGTATCGGTAGGTGTATGTATACGGCCGGGCGAGTGAAATTCGTCTGTTTCAGCGTAGTTTTTGTTGGCATACATTCATTGCGCTGACTAGGTATCTGTATCATATATAATCTAAGATCTTTATCTTGAATGCCTTGAAAATAAAAAATGGCTTTGGTATCATGGCAATTGAGTTGTTATTTAAAAAACCTAACAATAGCAAATAAAGCAAATAAAAAAACCAATGAAAAATTAAATGTATTTAGATTTTAGATTCCTCTAGGTTGGCACCTGGTTTATAACTATGACGTCCGCGCCCTTTTGACGTTTTTATATAGTTAGTATGTGCGCGTTATTTGACAGCTGTATATGTATATGAAGCGGAAAACATTTGGTGCACATGCGCATTGGTATTTATTTTGGTGTATTTAGCTTCTCGTCTTGTATATCTCATGGTTGATATCTATAATATATCATAGATCATCATTTGTTTGAAATACGATGAACTGAACCTGAGAATCTTAAATACAACAGCTTATATTTGATATGAAATTCGGTGCCACTATTTTTACGACCGGAATTGGCGGGAAAAGCGTTTTCCCGCCAAAAAGTGTCTATTTATACGACAAATTTTCTGACGTCGTCTATGTTTTTAGGTCATTTATAACCATAGAAAGCGCAGATAAATCAAAATACAAAAATATTTACCTTTGTCATTTTTTCAATGGTCATAAAAATGCATCATGGAAACCAACTTGAAGAAAAAATAAATAATATTGGCATCTTATTACATTTGCTTAATTTTATAAATCATTTTGTTCATCGAGATCTACAATTATAACAAAGTATAAACAAAGGTAAATATTTTTATAACTTGATTTATCTGCGTTTTCTGTGGTTATTTTTGGTGTTCGTCTATGGTTGAGTCGTGTAAATAGTCGTAGCCTATGAAATTTATATAGTAAAATACTTAATATTTTACCTGCTTATTTCTACATCTGATGAGTTGATTGGATTGTATGGCTTGCGAACTGTGCTCTCTTCCGAGAAGCAGAGTCATGACCCATCTGGCTGGTGACACATACTCCAGCCATCTTGTGTACATTGTCATGTCTAAATGATGAATGGTAAAGCCACAAGCAATAAAGGATATAGTCAACACTGCGGCAGATATATATGATGACCATTTGTATGGTGGTATTAGATATAATATGGCTTTCACCAGCATCCTCATGCAGCAAAGATAAAGTGCCATATATCCTAAAAATAACACAAGAGTTAATAATTTAGTACCATAATATTGTATCAGTTAATTGAGAATTGAAAAAATGCATTATGTGAAATTGAATCATTTTATATGTTAAAAAACTGGATTTCATTCTAGGCTTCAATGAAATAAAACATAATCACTAGTAATGTTAAGTTATGTGGATTTGATTCAGTTTTAATGTTTTCTTACCAATGTATAGATAAAACCCATTGTAGTTGTCATATCCTTGAATATATAAGCCTGTCATGGAATAGCTTGGTATCAAGTACGCCAACCAGATACAGAATATTGGTGGGAAGTCAGAGATAGTCTGAAAAAAATATTCAAACCATTTTATTAAATTTGATTAAAATTTCATTAATAATAAAATCCTTTCAAGCACACATACCTTTTGAAATAGGAATTAACACACTGATCAAACATATGTAACAGTGTAGGCAATTAAACAAGCATGAACTTTTAAAATGTATTAATGTTTGACAGAAAAAAATTAACAGATCATCAAGTCTTCTATTATTGATAAGGAAAAAAAAAATTACACAACTTTTAGTCCACATGAAAACGATTTGGCATTAACTTTTTCTGTCTCTATATATAACAATGACACTCAACATCCCAGGAAAAAAATAATGCAATAAAAGAAATCAGAGGTACTCAAAACATTGATAAATGTAATACTTACATCTGTTATAATAAACACAGTTCTCCCATAAAGATCTATATCGATATCTCTTTCGACATATTTTCTTTGAGAGTATATTGGTTGAATACAAGTTAAAAGCAACAATGGCCATATGGTGATGCACATGACCACATAGTGATAGGCTATTCTGTCGTTCTGGGTGAACTGAGAGTCACTGGCAGGAAGGTCCCAGAAGACAGCACCAGTTATTAAAGATAATATGGCAGCCAGGATCAGGCGGGTTATCCAGTTGATTATTGTGTTTGGTTGAGTAAAGAAGACAGTTTTTCTAAAAAAAAAACAATTTATTTATAAATTACAATTCTCCGATGAATTTTTAAGTATAATAATATAATACCTCCTAGACAAGTTTTTATTTGTAAAAAAACACACAATGAATGATTGTCTTGCACACTTATGTTAATTAATTTACTAAAATTAATTTACATAATAATAATAATTTACTGTATTAATTTACACACTTACTAAATTCAGTACACTTCTTTCTGAATTGATTGACAAGATGGAGAAAAAAGTTAGAAATATGAAAACTAAACAGGTACCTAACTGATTAAGGTAATTATATGTTTCTTGTTTTTATGGCTATAATTTTGAAAGAAAAAAAATACCTGATAAGCATCCACGCTTGAGTGATTGGATTAGCTTTGCATGTTGGTGTAGGAAGAGGTATAGGAGGTACGAGGGGCAAACTCCCTTCTGTGTCACCTCTGACTCTGGCCTGTGTGGTGCGAAATACTTCTGCTAACTGTTCGATGCGGCCCGAAGATTCTAACATTGCTGCAGCTGACAAATCATCCAATGTAACTAAATCCACTGAAATAATTATTAAAAAAAAAATCATGTAATATCAAGAGCGATAAATTGTATCTAATGGACTCGGAAATAAAGCAATTAAATGTTTTGAGAGGAGTAATATTCAATATTTTTTTAAATGAGGTTGCGAAAAGCATATTTTATATACTTACAATAATAATCTGATGGATTTTTAAAAGCAGGACATGGATAATCGATCGATGAAAAATAAGGTATCAAGTCTCTTCTATAACCACTGTACATTGTCCTTCCAGCAGAGATCAGAACTACTTTTGAGAGCATGGCGAAAATTTCATAAGTTGGTGGGTGAAGAGATAAAATTACAATTCTTCCAGTGCTGGCCCAGTTCCTTAGATATTCAATTAAAAAGAATGTATCAAATATGTCCATCTCTTTAGTTGGTTGGTCTAATATTAAGATAACTGTATCGAGTAGCATGTGGCAAGCAACATTCAGTCTTCTTAATTCGGAGCGAGTCAGTCTTCCAACGTTAGTTAGCCGAACTTGTTCCAAGCCAAGTTCTTCTATCAATATATTTATCTAAAAAAAAAACAAAATGATAAAAATGGTTACTTATTGTTTTTGAAAGATTTATTATCACATGGTTTTGTGGATTTTTTCACAAATGAATAAATAAATAAAGTTAATTGTGAGAAGAAATATATAGAAATTACTTAAATTACATAGGACAAAAAAACTGAATGTCACACATTCATATTTAGAGTTATGAAAAATCTGATTATCCATATGAAATTAAATATTTGTTGTACACATCACTGTCAAATCTACATTTATGCATCATCTCGGTGGCAGATGGGTCGGTGGCAGAGCGGTTAGCGCGCTGGACTAGTAATCCAGTGGTCGCGAGTTCGAATCCTGCCTCGACCGATTTCGTTCACCTAAGCACAAGCATTTATTTGCTTATTTTAGGGAACGTAGGAAGATGTATATGTACTTGTTTAACAAGGACATATTCATTTTTTTTAAAAAAAAAAAAATCTCACTTATATGTTTCTGTCATTTTCCCTCTCTCAAAATATTATTCAGTGATGATTTCATTCAATAAAACTTTTGGGCAAATTTTAACATCATATTACAATTATTGATGATTGATACATTTATTTTGTATTTAATAAAAAACCAAAAAAATTATACTCTATCTTTAGCGTCAACTTTTATTTGCGACATCTTAGCATTAGGCCATTTAAGTTGCGCGTGAAATTTCAATGTCTGCACAACAGTCATATCAGGACACATATCAATATTGTTTTTAACATAAGCAGTAGTGTTTTTCAAAGTCGTTTTAGATACTGGTTGGCCATTCAATATTATATCTCCTGATAATTTCTGAAAAATAAAAATATAATAAAAGTATATTATACAAATAAATTTGATTTAACAAAATGATAAAGATTAATCTTTATAGCATTGTCCTTTTGAGATCTTTTAACTTGTTCATTTATGTTCATCCTCTTGTTTCCTTTGGTTTTTGTTGTTTTATTATTATTATTATATTCCAGTCTCTAAATTATTTTGGCACTGTTATTGAAACAAGGATGAATAATTAAGACAGAATAAAAAAAATGTAGTACATAGGTAGGTGTCTATACATTATAACTTTTTGTACTATTCTATTCTATTTCTGTTTGGGGGCTTTTCACCGTAATCCAGTGTTCTCGCCCTTGTCTGTATATGATCAGAATCATTCAGAATCCGATGCTGATCCGAGAGTTAAGTGGGAGTTTGGACTCTAGCTCTTACACTGCTTAGAGACCAGTACTGCAAGGATAGAAAAAAATTAACAAAATTTTGATGTTTTGCTGAGCATTTGTAACCATCATGACATTTAGGCAGTCTTTGGTTCTTATGAAACATAACAATATAACGTAACAATGCAAGGTTATACCTTGTCAGCTTGGGAACACTTAGATTGTATTTTTAACAGAAAATAAATTATATAACATTATATAAGAAGAAAACATTATTTACATGTCATGAAATAACAAAATATTTAATATTTAAAATATTTAAGTAACAATAAGTGAAAGGATGAATATAGCTAAGTGGGTAGATCAGTGCTTATAATGTAGTTTAACAATATAATTAAATTAAAAAGAAGAAATATAAGAAAAGTTACATAAAACATAATTGAAAGTCATATGCCTGCACAAATATAAACGTGCACACATACATACATACATACATACATATACACATACACATACATGCACATTACAAAGGTACGTGCAGTATTTAAAAGAAACCAAAATTAAGGAATTATAAATTTGATCAAAAGAAAAAATGTATACAACTTAACAAGGACATTACAACCAGAGAAAAGATAAAATAAAAAGAAAAAATAAATAAATGAACATGTGCCGATATAATAAATTGAGTACACATGCTAAATCAGGATATTGTTCTCACTAATGAATGACGCTAGACTTCTATAGATTGGAGGGGTAGCTATGGATAGAAGAAAAGACATATTTATGGGGAGAGGAATTTTGAGTTTGATAGCTTTGGAATAAATGGGAGCCTTATTGAATAAGGAGCAGCCAAGGAAAATGTGATTGACATCACCATCCTCCAGACCACAATCACACAGGGAGGAATCTTTTACTCGGATTTTGTTGAGAAATACAGGAGTACAAGAGTGACCAAGTCTGATACGACTGATGATTGACACTTGCTTTTTTTTCATTGGTATATGTGTGAACCAAGGCTTGGTGGGAAGATTCTGCTGGATGGACGCATAAAAAGAGCGAGATCTGAAACTGATTTGCTTCCAAAGATGTTCCCAGCGATCATTCATTCTCTGTTTGAGGACTGGAATCATGTCCTCCAGAAAGATGTAGAAGTGTTTAGGGTCCCCATCTTCAGAAGCTTCTTTTGCAAGTTCATCAGCTCTATCGTTCCCTGGGATTCCACTGTGACCAGGGATCCACGCAATGGTGACACATTGGCCCAAGATTCCCAAATCCAGAATCTTGTGTTTGATCTGGAGAACAGTGAGTTGGTTGAGAAGGTTTTTGGGATTGGAGGATATGGCCTTGACTGCGCTAAGAGAGTCTGTTAGAATAATAGAGTTTGAAATGTTGTTTGAAGATATAAAATTAACAGCCTCTAATATAGCCAAACATTCTGCTTTAAAGATAGACGTTTCCGCTGGGAGTTTGTACTTTCCAGACTGGTTTAAAGAGGGACAGAAGAACGCTGCTCCTACAAGAGCTGGGATTCCCGCCCTCCTGGAACCATCTGTATATATGGGAACATGATTTACACATTTGGTGTTAATGATTTCTTGAAATAGAAGCGGAGTCTGATAGTCATGTTTATGAAGCTTTAAGTCAGAGATGTTTGGGAAAAAAGTGTTAGATTCATGGGGGCAAGAGAAGATTGGGAAGTTGTTGTCACTGAAGAAGGGAGTTTGGAAGGAATTGAGAAATTTGAAGCTATCAATGAGCAGGGGTAAAGATTTTTTATGTCTCCAGTATGGTTTAGAGATGGAGTATTCCGAAAGAAGCTTTAGTTTAGGAATAATTGGATGATTGGAGATTCGGGAAGCCTTAATGAAATATCTATCTGCTAGATAGTCGACGGAGTGAAAGGGGAGCTTCCCCACATTCCACCTGTAAAGCAGAAATAGGAGATGATTTCATGGCTCCTATGATGATGCGAAGGGCACGGGATTGAATTTTATCTAATTGGGAGGAGACATATTTCGGAAAAGGATCCATTAGAAATGTAGCGTAATCCAAGTGAGAACGGACAAGGGCATTGTACAGGAGTTTGAGAGTTTTGGGGTGAGCGCCCCACCAGACCCTCGAGACTGACCTCAGAACATTAATCGCTCTCTCACATTTGTCGACAACGAACTCAGTGTGAGGAAGGAAAGTAAGTTTTTGGTCAATGACCAAACCTAGAAATTTTGTGTGAGGGACTATGGGGATACGAATGCCATCAAATGATACATTGATGTCTGGTACTGATCTTTTGTGGGAGAAAATCATGACCTGGCTTTTATGCGGGGAAAGTTGAAGACCGTGAGAGTCAAGCCACTCACTGAAATTTTGCAGGGCCAGGTTCAAGATCCCTTCAACCTTTTCAATCGATCTGTCTGACACATATATCATGATGTCATCCGCATATTGTAGAATTCTAGCATATTTGGTGATTAATTTTTCAAGGGTGCAGGTGTAGATATTAAAGAGAAGTGGGGCTAAAACAGAACCTTGAGGAAGGCCCTTCCATGTTTTGCGGGTTTTCTTACTTTTACTGTCAGCATTTAATACAATGTTTCTTCCACTTAACAGGTTTTGTACAAAAAGAGCTGTTTTATGTGGGACTCCTTTATCTAGGAGGGTCTTAATAAGTATGTCAATGTGAACATTGTCATATGCCGCTTTCATGTCAAGAAAGACTGCCCCATGGACTTCTTTTCTTGATTTTGTAAGATGTACATCCGTAATAAAGATACTAAGGTTATCTGCAGTACTTTTCCCTTTTCTATATCCAAACTGCAATCTTGGGAGAAGGTTATTGGTTTCAAAATAATGCTCCATTCGATCCTTTATTAGGTGTTCAATAATTTTGGTCATTGTAGTGGATAGTGCAATCGGTCGATAGGAGTCACCATTATTGGGATTTTTTCCGGGTTTGAGAATAGGGATGATAATTTGAGTTTTCCAGTCTTCAGGGATGTTACCAGTGTTGTAAATGTTGTTAATAATATAGAGGAAGTATTTCTGGGAAGATTCTTGAGCATGAGAAATAAAACTGTACGGATGCCATCCACTCCTGGCGCTGAGTCTTTTACTCTATTCAATACAGCTTGCAGTTCATGAAGAGTGAAAGGGGAGTCTAGAGTGCAGTTAAATTCCTCTAGCAGGTAAGGATTTGGAGAGAGATTCTGAATGGGGACTGTAGGAGGGGCTAACGTGTTTAAAAATTCATTCTCCCAAGTATCGGAGGTAGGTTTAAGTGCAGGGGTACTCGCAGCCGATCTAAACTGTCTAATCTTCTTCCATACGGATGTAATATTGGTTTCTGGAGAGAGGGAGGAACAGTATTCTATCCATCCCTTTTTCTTTTTGTCTTTAAGAATCCTCTTGGTCTTTGCTTGAGTGTTAAGAAAAAAGTCAAAGTTTTCATATGACATTTGTTTCTTGTACCGAGACCTTGCTGCTTTGCGGTCCTGCACAGCTTTAGTGCATTCAGCATCCCACCACGGGGGAGGGGATCGATTGGACCTACGCAGGGATTTTAGAGGAATGGATTTCTCTGCTGCTGCGTATATGGATTGTTTTAGGAGGTCATAGCACTCGGGGATGTTAGATGGGGAGGGGGTGGGGAGTTGAAAGATGTGAGAATCCAGAATTTCTGTGTAAACCGTCCACCCAGCTCTGTTAACATTATACTTATGAGGGGAAGAGTGGGAGCACTCTTCTATTTCCCTCCCAAAGCAAATGTAGATAGGGAAGTGGTCACTACCCTGCGGATCCTGATCCAGGGACCAGGACGCAAGGGATGCAAAGTCGGGCGAGCAGATAGACAGATCTACCGAACTTGGATTCTGAAAGGGAGGGACACTGCGTGTGGGAGACCCATCATTTAGTAAGCAGAGACTGAGCTCATCCAATGTATTAACTAGGGTTCTGCCAGAACTATTGGGGGAGACTGACCCCCAGGAAGGATGGTGACAGTTGAAGTCACCCAATAAGAAGAGTGAGTCAGCAAATGGCTGGATAGTAGACCTCAGCTTAAAAATGATAGACGGGGTAGGATGGGGAATGTAGACTGAAAAAAAGGAAATGTCATTGATTTTGGCTCCGACCAGGTTTATTTGATCAGAGTTTAAATCAATGGGGATGGAGGAGAAGGGGATGGATTGTTTGATGAAAAGGGCCGAGCCACCCTTTCCATCATTTCTGTCATCTCGGACACAGGCAAATCCCGGGAGCCTAAAAGAGGATCCCGGGAGGAGCCATGTCTCCGAGATGGCAATAATAGTGGGGTTGAATTGATGGATGAGAAAGAGGATATCAGTTTTGTTGGAATTGAGGCTCCGGCAATTCCACTGAAGAATACTCGTAATGGCTTGTGGAGCCATCAGGACATAAGAGAGATGACATAAGGGTTAATGAATGTGCTACGTTGGACGGTATGTAACTTTGGCTTTTTAAGATAGAAATAATGAAACTCATAACTGTTTTGATGAGAGAAGAGGTATCTAGAGGAGGTTGCGTGTTTAGGTTGGGGGGAAGCCCGCAACCGTTGACTGGGGAGGGGAGTTGGCCATTAGGGAACCAGGCTAGGTCTCTTTGGGTCAATTTGTCATATGCTGGAGGGGTAGGTATCTTCTTCTTTATCTGCTTGGTGACAGTCTGATGTTGAGCAACCCTTGACGGAGAAGCTTGAGAACAAGCCCGAGAGAGGGATGGCTTTGGCTAACAGCCGTGTGCTTCCCAGAGCAATGCAGGCAGGAGAAATCAGGTTCTTTAATCTGGCATTCATCAGCTAGATGGTTGCTGCCACATTTGAAACACCGTGGGGAAGATTTGCATTGCAATTTGGTGTGTCCAAATCTACAGCACTTCCAGCATTGGATGGTTGGAAATTCGTACCTCTCTACTGACAAAGAGGTGTAGGAAATATAGACTTTGTCAGGAAGTCTTTGCCCGTCAACAGTAATGACTACCGTGCGAGAAGGCTTCCAGACAACAGAGCCTGAGGAGGTATCCTTGTAATTGAGTCTCCTACATTTCAGGATTTTCCCAAAACGATATGGAGTCTCATTCTCTTGGCAGAGGATCTCATTCGAGAATTCCTCCCCCACTGGAACACCTCTCACCAGGCCCATGCGGGAGACTTGATGGGTTGGGATGGATGAGACGAATTTGGGGTGGGTGCTATTTAGGAAGGAGTTGGCACTCATCATGGAATTAAATTCCAGACTAATTTTACTCCTACCAATTGACTTACAAGAGCCAATGACAATTCCCTTGATGGCAGTCTTTTTAAGTTGTCTTCCAAACTCTATGGCAGATATTGGAGACGAATCTAACGACGAAACATGGACCAAAAAAGGCCTTTGATCACTTTCGACATATCTATTTCTGGTGATCTTGGCAAAGTCTGAGTTATGTGGTAGTTTAGGAATATTTTGTTCAGAGAGAGGCGCAGATACAGGAGCAGGAGGCTTGGAAGGTGAAGCCTGGTCTGAATCACTGGAAGAGGCATGAATATTTTTGCGTTTGAGATTTTTTTTTTAGTATGTACTGTGACAAACGTGCTAGGAGACGGAGGGTATGGCAGATCAGGGATGGTGATCAAAGATCCATTGTCTGAATCAGTATCAGTCTCATTTGTGTAGGTAGAAATTAATTTGTCTGGAGGGTCCGGCGGATCAGGCGGTTTGTCCGCCATTGTTTAAATATTAAAAAAAAAAAAACACAACTTAAAATATGGGACACTTACCCCAAACAATACAAATTTAACACTATTTAAAAAGAAAAAGTAAAAACAAAAGAACAAGAAACCAAAGAATGCCGAATGAGATGACAGTTATGCAAATGTGATGTTTATACAAAGTCAAATCCAGGCAGCACAGTCCGCAGCGATGCACGCGTCCAGCTCCGACAAACACCCAAGCGGAAAAATAACCTTTTTTTTTTTTTTTTGTACTAAATTTATATAACAAAATTTAGCACAAATTTTTCGGTGCCACTATTTTTACGACCGGAATTGGCGGGAAAAGCGTTTTCCCGAAAAGTGTCTATTTACACGACAAATTTTCTGACGTCGTCTATGTTTTTAGGTCATTTATAACCATAGAAAGGGCAGATAAATCAAGTTGCAAAAATATTTACCTTTGTCATTTTTTCAATGGTCATAAATATGCATCATGGAAACCAACTTGAAGAAAAAACAAATAATATTGGCATCTTATTACATTTACTTAATTTTATAAATCATTTTTTCATCGAGATCTACTATTATAACAAAGTATAAACAAAGGTAAATATTTTTATAACTTGATTTATCTGCGTTTTCTATGGGTATGGAAAGAATGATAAGAATTTATCTATGGTTGAGTCGTAAAAATATCCCTAGCCACTGCCTTCTACAAATAACATAGCCGTGCTGTAGATTGGCGGGAACGCAAAAATTCAAACTAAAGAGACCTATCGCGATATTACATATAAACTTGTAATAGAGCAAATATACATAATTTAATATTTGGCTGATAGAAAAATGCGTGCCAATACCATTTATTTTAAAATATGCAGATTTAATATATAATTAAAAGCAAGCATTACGACATTTTAACATAAAATATACTTCATTGAATATTTGTTTTTCTCCTATGAAAATGTATTTTTTAACTTCGATTCTATTGATTTAAAAAATTGTTATTTTTTATTCGGCATATAAATGAGAATCAAATAATACTACTAATATTATATAATTAGTATACACAATGTAATCAAAATAATATGACATGTAACAAACACATCCACCAAGCTTCAATTAAGAATAATTCACCCATTAGGTGAAGAATATTTTCATTTGATACTATCTTATAATTCAATGTTTGATACTTTTAAAATTACCTGATATTGCATTCTAAAATAAAGTATTTGTATTTTATCCTACATCTAAAAAAAATATTTACTTACCATTACAGTGTCTTGAAACACACAAGTGAAAAGAACCGAGAAGGGGAGTACAAAAAAAAATATTAAATTGAAACATGATAAACACAACTTTATTCCACAATCAAAAATTATAAGACACAAAAATACTATATACATGACAAGCAACTAGTGTTAATACCGGTTAATATATAACTTTAGGATAATGTAGACATCTGATAATCAGAAGGCAATAACCATAGGAATACATTTACAATGTTTATTACATAGTTATATTATATGAAACTAAAATTAAAAAGGTATGTAGGAAGTGCTGTAGTTTGATGTGTATCCGGGACCGAGAGATTGAGAGGAGTAGAAATGATAAATAAGTAAATATCTTGATTTAATTATTTTGCCTTAATGTTTTGAGTTCACAATATTAAATTTGGAATATATAGGTATTCGAAATTGACAAAATACTGTATAAAAATGCGTTTTTTTAGCAATTGTAAACAACTGACAACAGTTCAAACCACACCGACTGTTCGCAAATTCATACTAAAATTCATAGATACGAGTCGAAGTTAGGTCTCTTTAACTGTCAACGCGTTTTCTACAGCACGGCTTTGTTTGAAGCAAGGCAGTGCCCTAGCTCAAATTTTTTATTAACTACATTTTATTTCGTATTTTATATCGTAATATTTCTTTTAGTCACTCAAAAATAAATAAAATATTAAAAACCTTAAAAAACCTAATTTTTTTAACATGGCTACGTAGACGACATCAGCAATTAGGATTTGGTTACAGTATACTCTTCCAAAGAAGACAATTTTAATAATTGGTCGTCGTTGTTTGTACTTCTGATAACCAAAGAATTCAAGAACATGTACTTACTTTATCAATACCAGCTAGAACATTAAGCATTCCTGTTGCTTCACTATCTGAAGTTGACATAATTGCTAAAATTTCTCCAGCTTTGGCTTCACAGCTCACCCCCGACACTAATAGCATTGAAGGAGTCTCTTTTGAAGCTATTTCTAAATTCTTGATCTGAAAAAAGATACAAGGTAAAATTTGTTACATCTTAAAGGTAAATAAAATGTATCTTATAATGAATCTAATCTAAGATATTAAAACTAATAAGTTATCAATTACCTGTAAATTGGGATATATATAAGCTGTATGAGGGGCATGACCATCAACATAATCCCCTCCTCTAATAATTGATGGAGTATGATGATGACCTTTTCTAGATTGCATTAATGATAAGTGACTATCGGCTTTCGATATAGGATGTCCTATTTGACTGAAATAGTTTTGAACATAGTTTAAATTGCATGTTTTCAAATACAATAAGAAGAAAAATTTAAAATGAGGATGATAAGAGATTTATTTGTATACCTGAATTCTCCATCATGGTTGAATTCTGCTACACTATTTCTTCTATTGTATGGCTGTCTAGTTCCATAATTCCTAGACTCTATAGCAAGAAGATTTGCTTCACTAACTGACTTGTTTCGGGAGCCAGACCACTGACTCTGTTCGTGGCTAGACCTTATACCAGCTTGGTGCATTGCTACCAGAGGAATGCTGGAGCCCTTTAAATTTTTAATAAATAAAATTATTCGAACAATTGGATTAGACAAAATCATACTTCATAAATGAATATATTCTTCAGTATATTAATATAGAAAATTTTGGTTAAAATGTACCATAAAGTTAACAATCCAATATTGGAAATAATTAATATTTATACTATTTGAATACACAAAAAATCAAGTAATAAGTTCTACGGCTTTTAATATTTTCCCAGACAAACATAATATTCATTGAAATCAAATGGATTAGAGTTAAGCAAACTTTATTATTCCTATTTATTAACAAATTATTTTAATAAAAACTGTTAATTTGTTTAAGAGAATTTATTTTTCTTAACATATCGAAGAAGTATCTAGCCAAGATATGCGAGATTTGTATGCAGGGTCTATATTTTTCTAGGTTTTTCAAACTTTGAAGTCAAAAAATACCAACTTAGAGGCTTTGCAGCATATATGTTCTATATATATGGATTTACACAGATTTGGAGTAGAACATTTAGTGTGTCTGTCTGTGTGTGTGTCCACCCTCCCTGTAACTTTTGATCCACTCGATTCACAGGGCCCAAAATTTCTGAATATAAGATAATTATAAGCCCACAAAATTTTTATACTCAGAATTATAAAATCATATATCTCAAAAACCATAAAAGCTAGAACGCTGAAATTTGGTATAAATATAGACAAATACAAAATTTCAAATATGTTTTTTTAAAGAGTTTCTCAAACATTTTTTTATGATAAATTTATGTGTTTAACTGCCTTTATTTTCAAAGTTTTTAAAAATATTTAAAAAAGCTGAAACACCCCAATTTAACTTATAGTAGTATTTTTTTTCTTTCAATTATTATATAGAAAACAAAATATTTATTAATTTGTGTTTAAGTGTTTATAGTTTGGTACGTATTCTTCAATTATACATACCTACTATCGCCATCGACAGTTGGATCTCATGTGTTACATGCGATTGTAATTAAATGAATTATTTTACCTGGTATGAAGTCTGCATATTTTGCATTCGAAAATCAGGATCGGATCTATATTTTCTGCTATATTTGTATTGTTGAGATGCCTCATTATCCGAACTATCATATCCTGAAGAATTTTCTCGTAGCCCTCGACTAGTCCTAGATATTCTGGAAAATGCATATTTAAAAATAATTATCATCATCAACCATTATTCAGTCAGTGTTGAACATAGACCTCCCCTTTTGACCTACATGTTTTCCTATCCTCAACTTTCTGTGCTAAAGATCTCCTGTCACTCGTCTTATGCTGTCAGACCATATTGCTTGTGGTCTGCCTATGTTTCTACGGTAAGGTCTCGGTCGCCACTCCAGGATACATGGTCCATCTGCTATTCTCACCAATTCCACATAAAGGAAGCTACCTTGCATGCAACATCTGTAACCTTAGTACTCTCCCTAAACCTAATTATTTGTTCGCTTCCTACCTCAAAGGCTAATGTTTAGTATCCTCCTTTCCATTGTTATAATTATATTTTTAATAATTACTTTAGGTAGGTTTATTATAAAAAGATAATAGTCTAATATATTCTTCTTCTTCGTTCAGTAGACCTAGTTGGTCCGTTCTTCAGAAACTATGCCTCCTGGGATGACGAAGTCCAGCTATCCTTCCATCTCTTGGGTGGTCTACCGGATTATTCATACAAATTAAATAAAAATTGGCTAATTGCATATCATTTACCTTGGCACTGGTTTCATTCCACTGCCTATTGATGTTTTAGCTCGAGGGGTCGCTGATCGCTGTGAGCCATTATGATTTGGAGGGAAGACTCGGGGCAAACCAAATTTTAAATATGTGTACATGTTGGAACCCAAAGCAGACCTGTTGACACAAATAAATTGTAATAAATTCTAAATACAGTACTAACAATCTATTTACTAAATTTAAAACGATTGACCTGTAGCCTTAATCTTGACTTCAAATCTGATCTTAATTTCCCTAAGAACCTACCTTTGTAACGGAGAATCATGCCGTAGGTAGGTATGTTTTAATCGCAATAGTGGATGATTTTAATGTATGCAGGCGACAGTTAGGTACCTAAGTTCTAGACAAAATTTGAAATTGGGATCGGATTTGAATATAGAGTGAGTACTGAGTTTCTTATACTTTCTAAACAAACCTTGCTTATCTACAGAATTCAAAACAATGTATAATTATGATAAAACTTTGTGTTACTTTCAATAAACCTAGTTAAAACTTATCATTAAAACTTCACTTAGCACTATCAACTTTGCAAGTATTTTCAGATTTACGATCCTGAAAGTTTTTCCGTAGAGCAACTTACTAGATGCAAATTACAAGAAAATAAACTATGTACTTATTGAAATGTGATATTTGCATAACATTTAATGATAAACGTTTTTCTTACTTTGGTCCATAACGCGGATGTGACAGGATAGACTGAACGGTGGTGTCTCGCAGCTGAAAATTTCCGTATGGCAGGGGGCTCTTGTCAGTACTTCCCAAGGCACTATCGGTAAAATCTGAGTTTAAATTTTGCCTGAAAATCAAATAAGTTTTTTTTGTTAGTTTAGAATTATTCAAAGATTTCACTTTGTGGTAATTAAACAACTGTGAGAAAATGATTTTTAGAAATTTCAAATTTCAAAAATTATATCAAACAGTAGGTATTAAATTTATTATTGATTGTTCATTCAATTTCATTTGTATTTCTGAAAAAAAAAAACATATACAAAATGACACTGGTTGTTTTGCAGTAATTTTTAAAGGTTAAAAAAATGTATTGCAATTTTAATGTAAACTATGTAAATAGTCAAAAATACATTATGTGTTTGATTAATAGCACATCAGCTTTTGGATAAACAAAATCTTGCTGATTAGGATGCCCTCCATGTCTCTGGATCTAATAATGGTATTTGTCTCTGATTTCTATTAGTGTTGGAACGTCACACAAACCACATGTGAGGCAGTCTTTGGACCAGTACTTAAATATAATTGCAATTCCCATGATAATGTTTGATTGTGCGTGATTTGATAAATGATATAAAGTGAGAGAGAGGAACCTGTAGATGGACCAGGCGTGCAGGTCTTCTGATTGCATAGCCCTTGGGTCGTGCAGGAAGGGGTTAGAGGGCACGGAGTAGCGCCGCTCCGCCCCGGGCCTCCCCGCCACAGACATGCCACCGCCGCGCCACGTCCTTCACCTCTACCTCTGTGCAACCAATCCGAAAAGCATATTTTCAATGAAATCATTCCATAATTTGATTGAAAATGACAATCATGCGCATTTATAAACATGCAATATTGATATAACTTATAATCATATTCACAGAAGGTACATTTTTTAAAACTGGTAAAAATACATAATATACCTATTCTAAATTCCTGCTAAGAATGACAAACTTATCCGTTTTTAGACCCCCTTTGTACAGGCACCGCCCACCGCAATAAACGCTCGACTAATCACAGATATTAATTAAGTCAGTTGATATACCCAGTGTAGTTATTAACAGTGTAATAGCAACATGGAAAATATTACCCCAAGTTCGTCACTTTCGCCAGTTAAGAGAAATAAAAATGGACAGGTAAAATATTCAACATTTTCTATTTATTTTTTGCTTTCAGATAATATTTTTATAGCATTAGAAATAAATCAAGTTCTTTTATTTATTTGTTGTCTTTATTTTCTTTTACATAATAATTTTATGACATTCAAAATGAATTAATTACCTTCCTTATTAATGTCATTATTTGTTATAACATACCTACTATTTATATAAATTATAATGAAATCAAGTTATTGTCTTTATTGTTTAAAAATAAAAACACTTACAAAATTGACTTATTTTTATTTTATCCTATTTATTTAAGGTTGAATAGAAATGGTTGTAAAGCGGGGATAAGTAAGCCTAATGGGCGGAGACATGTGCAAATGCCTGGTCATTCTTAGGAGAAATAGAGAGTACACTCCAATTTTACAAAATTTATTTTAGCTATGAATGTTCGTCAAATGACGAGAAATAGGATATTATGTGAACTGAATTTCATTGAATTCAAAAAGTATTTTGAATTCAATGAAATTCCTAGTTTTCGATTTAGCGTTAAATTTGATCATTTTGTTAAAAAAATAATAGGTAAACCTAAAAAAAAGTAAACAAATGTAATACATTATTAGAATTACATGTATCGTAAAATAAAATTCATTATAAGTAGATTTTAATGCGATATTTGATCAAATCAGATAATCCCCTTACTTTATTTTTTCTTACTTTTGTAAAATCATTTTTGCAACTTATATTTTAATTTTCATAACATATTTCATTAGGTACTGTTTTGCTTTGAGAGGAGGAGATAGAGACATCTGGGACTATATTCAGAAAGTCAAGTTAAATATTGAGATATGCAGACGATTTAGACCTAATCTCAAGAACTCTTACGAGGATGAAGGATGACTTTCGCAGGCTTGAAATCTCCGCGAAAAGTATGGTCTTTAAAATGAACATAACAAAAATCAAATAAGAATATGTAAAAAAACACCATATAATGATAACCTGCGTCCTATTGATGTGGAAACACAAACAGTGGAATCCAAAATACTAACAAGGAAAACAAAAATACTGATTTATAAAACTCTTCTCAGACCTGTCATAGTGTATGGTATACAAAAAGAGACGAAAATAGCCTCATGATATTTGAAAGGAAAATTTTGAGTTAGATTTTTGGCCCAGTATATGATAATGGATTTTGGAGGATACGATATAATCACGAACTATAGGCATTATATGACGAACAACATTGTACAAGTCATAAAAGTACGTAGACTGCAGTGGTTGGGACATGACAGCCGGATGAATGATGAGCGTATCCCCAAAAATGTTTTTAATACCAATCCAGAGGGCAGAGAAGTAGAGGCAGGTCCAAGCTAAGATGGCTGGATGACACAGAAAACGACATAAGGGCGATCAAAATAGCAAACTGGAGGAGAGCGGTGGAGGACAGGGACGGCTGGAGAAGAATTCTGGAGGAGGCCAGGGCCCACACAGGGCTGTAGCGCCAATGATGATGGTTATTGATTACACCTTTTCAAAATTAAAACGAATTATAAGCGTATGTTCTAATATTTATTACGATTAGAATCTATCTACCTAACGTCTTTTTCTCTTATAAGTTAAAGTTCAAAGTGTAAATTCAAAATTGATATTGGAATCATGTGTAAAGAGTAAAGACTGCAGGACCATTTCACACTTGTACCAGACCTAACTCACAATCTAACTCTGTGATCAAACTGCAGTACAATTTAAAACGTCACTGGAGGAATAATTAAATCATCATTGTGAGTTGCCATTATCTTGTCTTACGAATAGTCGTTAATCAAAATTGTAATTTTTCGCTAGAATGATTTGAAAGGAATATAACGAAAGTGGCATTAATAACATTTAACAAAATTGTTTTTGAATATGTTCAGTACGCAATTTATAATACGCTGAGCTTAGTCAAATAAGCACTTTTAAATAACACACGAGTAATAAATTTAATAATTATTCAATTATGTATACATTTTGGAAAAAAGAGACAGTTCAACCGTCTCTTTTCAACTACTTTTTAACAATTGAACATAAGCAATTAAACGAAAATTATGAACCTATCTGAAATTAAATGATTTATTTCCATTGTTTACAAGATATAATAATAATAATAATAATATAATTATACTATTGACAATGTTATTCTTGACAGCGTTACAAACTTGAGGGATTTGGGAGTCACATTATCTGAGGATCTGACCTTTAATTTACATATAGAGGAGGTCGTCGGTAAAGCTATGAGGGTGTTGGGCTTCATCACGAGACTGGCAGCTGATCTTAAAAAAACTGAATCATACAGGTTACTATTTGTTTCTCTAGTCAGACCATTATTGGAATATAATTCTGTAATCTGGTCCCCCTACTACAATGTTCACTTAAATCATATTGAAAGGGTCCAGAGAAAATTTTTACGATTTATAAATTATAAAAAGGGGATTCCAATAGAACACATCAATTACTCAGATCTAATGGTAGAATTTAAACTTTTAAATCTTGACGTTAGAAGAAAGGTTTTTGACCTTTCCTTCTTACACAAAATATTGAACCATGCTATAGACTGTCCTGAACTCCTTAAACTCATCAACTTTAATGTTCCGGCTAAAACTACTAGACAGTGTGTTATGTTTCGTGAGAGCCATTCTCTAAATAATTATGTCTACCACTCCCCAATACCAAGGCTACATAGACTTGGTAACATTGTGGGAAGTCACTCCGATGTTTTTGCCGACGATTTTTCTTCCTTCAAAGCAAAAATTGTACATTTTCTTTCTTTAAACTCTTGTATTTGAATAAAAATAAGCTTTCAAGCCTTTAGTGTATTTAAATAAATAAAATTAATTAATTAACATTTTAAATCATGTAATGTCAATCTAGTAATCGTTGTGTCTGGGTTTTTTTTTGTATTTTTTTTTTTGTATTTTGTTTTTAAATTATGTATAGTATATTATTATGGATATTATTTATTATTATATTTGTTATAAATTGCATTGTTGATATTATTGATATTATTATGTTAGTTTAAATTTACTTTTATTTTATAATTCAAAGTTTTAATCATTATATACTTGTTGTTTTTTATATAGGCTCTCAAGCCGTAAATTTGAAATAAATAAATAAAAAAAAAATAAAAAAAAAAATAAAAAAAAAATAATAAATAAATAAATAAATAAATAAATAATTAAATAAGTAAATAAATAAATAAATAAATAATAATAAAGGCTTTCTTGCACCATGCGCAAGTAGCGAGTTTAATAATAACAATACAAAAAAAATACTTTTTTAAAAAATATAATGAGCATATTTTGTACAACGGTGTTCCTATTTAGTAATTTACTGCCTCACTAGACGAGTCTGTTCTGAGACAGTAGGTACATTATTTTAAATTTAGTTTTAGATTTCAAGTTAATTAGTATAAAAACATTAACACAATAATTAAATTAAATCAATCAACTTTTATTTTTTTTTACAAATGTCAATTTAAATACAATAGTTATACAGAAAAAATAGTTAATAGTAACCTAAGCCTACTACATAATATGTACTCTGACTATTCGATTGAAAGTAAATACTAAGTACTTGACGGAATTCCATTTGAATTTTTACTTTTTTTTTATTTTACACAAATTACTTATTGTCTTATCAAATTTGTATATAAATAAAGTATACTTTAATAGAATATATTTTATTGTGGTTATATAATGGTATAGTACAGTTAGGTGTAGACCAAATGTTACATAGTCATGTACTTACACATGTACATATGTTTTCTATTGAAACACCTAATTATGTACTTCTGTTGCCGAATTAGAGTCTTGGCGCGATACAATAATAATTAGCTATTCTTAAAAAGCCGTATATACATATACCTACCTACCTAATGTTGAATGTTGAATCACCCCATAAAACAAAACGGTACACTGACTGATATTCTCTCACGCCGGCAATAAATTTAATATTCAACTATATTTTGTTGGGAAATGTTCAAACTTGCAACGTTACATAATACTCACATATTATTAGGAAGGTACCTATCATACAGATTATATAATATGTAGATTTCGTAGATTATAATTTTGAAAAAGGAACTAATATTTTCGAAAAATTGGGTTATTCTATATTCAATCTCATTTGAATCCATAGATTTTCATATAATATACTAGATGAAGTACCTACTCCGTACAATAAGTGAGTTATGGTATATCGCGCGTTTGACTTTTTGGTTGGCAACATATTGCAGTTTTTCTTACATTTCAACGCTTCCTGGATAACTGTTCACTAAATCTTAATAAACAAAGTGTTTTTTCGACAAATAAATCCGATAATAATTCACATTAGTCGTTATTCTATATAGAAAAACGATGTGGTCTGCCCACCTTGTTGTCAAAAGTCCCGCGGATAAAAGCCTCACTTCGATTCATACAAAATTTGCAAACTACGACATCTAGTATAATATTATAATGAAAATCTATCTTTGAATCATTATCACAAAGTAAAGAATATACTGAAATAAGTGCACGTTCAATACAGTGTGATTCGAGTAGACTTAATTTCTATTGCTAATGATGCCTGCGATGAAGTACGGTAAGAAAATACTGATTGGTGCTTAGTCTTTTTTATATTAATTACTATTTTATTACGAAACGTGAAAGTCGTATCCGAAAACGCAAAAAAAACTGATCGACTGTTTCTCTTCTGTAATAATTAACTATTTAGTAGATAGTGTAGAAAATGAGATACGTATGTATGTAATCGAACAATAAAGTTTTCCACAATTAGCATACAAAAAGGAAGTAAGTACATCTACTTGACTTTCCAGTGAGAATCATCATCGATCATGTTGTGTATTATTGTCATTTATGGACGCGGTGCAATAAGGTTCTAAGTTCGAATATAAAGAATACAATTTTTATGCGTGATTTGAATTTGGAACCGTTCATTCTCGAACCAGTAAAAGTCATACTCCAAACCATAGAAAAAAAGCATTCTACTTCATAACGGTTTTTAGTTTTTGTCAAAGATTTCCATATAATGTACTAGATGGAGTACTCCGTGAAATGAGCGAGTCACGGTATATATCGCGGGTTTAATTTCTTGGTTGGCAACATATTACAGTTTTCCATACATTTTCCCGAATTTCTTCATTATTTTCAATAATATTCCGAATTGGTGTTTTCTCTTTAGTGTAAATGAGTATATTTATAAAACTAGGGATAGTATTTATTGTTTTCATTCATTTGATTTATTAAATTATGTATATCGATTTATATAAATGTCAAGTATATTATCAATTCAATAATCAATTGTAGACTTGAAAGTTCGTTTAGATCTGTGTTACTAGCCCAGCCGAATCCGAATCCTGCCTCGACCGATTTCGTTCACCTATAGCATGCTTATCCATTTATGCTTATTTTAGGGAACGTAGGAAGATGTAGATGTGCTTGTTTAACAATGACATATTAATTAAAAAATGTATATATAAATTCTTCCTACATAACTGTGTTTTTTTCGACAACTAAATCCGAAAACAATTCACATTAGTCGTTATTCTCTATACAAAAACAATGTTTTCTGCCCACCTTGTTGTCAAATGTCCCGCGGAAAAAGTCCTCACTTTGATTCATGCAATTTGCTATCTGTGACATCTAGTATTCGCTACTCCCACCACTACCCGCTCTGCACATGGGGACTGTAAACGGCCCCTTCACAGAACGTTAAGTGAGAGACAAGAAAAATGCATAGTACGAAAAGTAACTCATGGAGAATGGAGATTAGCAAGCTCGGTACCATAGTGCAAAAGAACGATCGACAAATGTGAATGGAAGATTCACACTCGTGGACTGTCATTCACTTCAGATCTTTTTAAATTAGAAACATCAGGGGTATGACCAAGATCTCTGTAAAAAAATAACCTACTGGGAATCTAACAATAGTAAGGCACCATAACTATGACAAAACTTCTTAAAGGCTTTAAAATTGTTCTTCGAGATCACAAAATCCGCGTGACCAATGGGACCTTGAAGAGGCCCACGGACAGCAACGAGGAGCTCCGATCTATAAGAGGACACCATTGGGTGGCAACAATCCCACTGGATATGTTCCGAAGTTTGGTCTGGGACTGACATGAGGCAATTTTAAATCGGTGAATATAACTCTTAAAATTTCCGTATCCTGTGAAAAATTGAGAAGTCCAAAAGTCGGCGACAACCCAGGAAAATTTAAGTCGATTCCTCACGTCAGGAAAAATAAAAACGATATTCTATCCACTGAGCAATCCGTCCAACGGTACTGCCAGATATTCTGTAAATTTTCGAAAACACTTCTTTCAAGAACACTGCGTGATACTCGGCCCCCTGGAAAGAAAAGAAGAACATTTCCAATTACAGAAGAACGGCCCCGCATAAGATTGAAAATAGCATCTCTTCGCTGTATTTCCAGATCTAGGGGTGTCGTGCCCGTCAATATTGGCAGCGCTTCGGTAGGACTCGTTCTATAATATGCTTTGGATAAAGTAATAAGATCGAATCTTTGGTCTGAGAGCAAAATTCTTCGTATGTGTTGAAGCTCACAAGCGTGAGACCAACAACATCTAGTATATTATATGAAAATCTATGGTTTATGTCAAGATGAATTAAAAATAAAATCCATTGTGTAGGTACCAATATACGAATTAGATTAAGAGCCAACGATCTCCATATTTACGTCATAATATACAGGCCACATTTACGTCTTATAAAGGGTGTTTTTTTCTGTTAAAGGATACCTCAGCAGGTAACAACGATAGGATAATATGAGCCCTGAGTATATAAGTTGAACAGGTTTCAAAGTTTTGAAAATTTTTATTTTAACATGTCAGTTATAGTAAAAAGCGTGATTTTTTAATATTTACTTCGGAAAGCTATTAGAAATCACGTCTATCATTTACAGACACTTTGGTTGGTGGAAACCCCCCGACAGACACCTTTAACAGAGACAAAATATTATTTGACTGAAAAATGGATAGTGGAAAACATGATTTCCAATAGTCATCCGTAGTAAATATTAGAAAATATCTCTCTTTGTATTATGTATAACGCTTCATACTATTACTGAAGTGTTAAAATAACAGTCAAATTGTCAACACTTTAAAGACTGTTATCTTCGAAATCCATCACTACTCGGGATTCATACTAACCAATCGTTGTTACCTGCTGTGGTATCGTTTTACAGAAAAAATCAGCCTTTGTACTACGACGTAAATCTGGCAGTCGCTAGATCTTGCTCTGAAAATATCGCAGATTATTTTTAGTATAGTATTGAGTAAAATTGTTTCTTAATTATATAGTAACACTTACATTACAAAGTAGACGTAGGTTCTTGCATCAAATACATAAGTTTAATAGCACAATTTCTGTAAAAATCTTGAACAACATAATAAGAAAAAATCTTAAATATTTAATACTGCATATAATATATTGGTATCTGTTTCACTATCCATTGTATTTTTCTGCCTTTCTACCTATAAATATACATAGTGTTATCATTCACTGTCTAATGATTTGTTATATTTATTTCTTCAAATTTATTATAATACTAGTGAACACCCGGCAAACTTCGTATTGCCTGTATAATTAAAAATTGTCCTCCATAACCACCCGTCGCTTCAGACTCTTCAATACCTCCCATCCCTTCAGTACTTCCCGTCCCTTCAGTACCTTCCGTCCCTTCAGTACCTCCCGTCCCTTCAGTACCTCCCTCAGTTACTCCCGTTCCTTCAGTTACTCCCGTCCCTTCAGTTACTCCCGTCCCTTCAGTTACTCCCGTCACTTCAGTTACTCCCGTCCCTTCAGTTACTCCCGTCCCTTCAGTTACTCCCGTCCCTTCAGTTACCCCCGTCCCTTCAGTTACTCCCGTCCCTTCAGTTACTCCCGTCACTTCAGTTACTCCCGTCCCTTCAGTTACTCCCGTCCCTTCAGTTACTCTCGTCCCTTCAGTTACTCCCGTCCCTTCAGTACCTTCCGTCCCTTCAGTACCTCCCGTCCCTTCAGTTACTCCCGTCCCTTCAGTTACTCCCGTCCCTTCAGTTACTCCCGTCCCTTCAGTTACTCCCGTCCCTTCAGTTACTCCCGTCCCTTCAGTTACTCCCGTCCCTTCATTACCTCCCGTCCCTTCATTACCTCCCGTCCCTTCATTACCTCCCGTCCCTTCAGTAGGTCCCGGTCATACGCTCGACAATTCATCAAAGTTTCATTGAAATTGATTGAACGGTTCCAAGGATAGTCCACCTTCATCGGTAAAATGACCTGATACCCGATGAAGAAGAAGAAGAAGAAGAATTTTTTTTTAATCCAGAAACCATCCCGGGCATACACTCGACAATTCATCAAAGTTTCATTGAAATTGAATGAACGGTTCCCAGGATAGTCCACCTTCATAGGTAAAATGACCTGATACCCGATGAAGAAGAGGAAGAAGAAAAATTTTTTAATCCAGAAACTATCCCGGTCATACGCTCGACAATTCACCAAAGTTTCATTGCAATCGGATGAACGGTTCTCAGGTTAGTCCACCTTCATATGTAAAATGACCTGATACCCGATGAAGAAGAAGAAGAAGAAAATATTTTAAATTCAGAAATCATCCCGGGCATACGATCGACAATTCACCAAAGTTTAAATGCAATCGGATGAACGGTTCCCAGGATAGTCCACCTTCATAGGTAAAATGACCTATTACCCGATGAAGAAGAAGAAGAAGTTAAAATTTTTTGATCCAGAAACCATCCCGGGCATACTCTCGACAACTCACCAAAGTTTCATCGCAATCGGATGAACGGTTTAGGAGCGCATTCAACACATACATGATACATACATAGATACAAACATTCAAATTTATAATATAGATAAAATAAATCCTATCCTTATTATTTGTATTTTTCACTTTTTATTGCTTAAATAATTTGCATGGTGAGTATAAAGCTATTATGGCTGGCTCACAGAAATTACTTTCGGACCACATTGCGTTACCTAATCCTTTATATTATATAATAAAATATTTTATTGAAAAGAGAAAGAAATTCAATATTTTACGAGATTTTTTATGTTAGGTGGGTATATTAAAATGCGTTAAGAGACAAATTAATATTTGCACGACATAAATAAAAAAATAAATACTTAACATACGGGCTTAGAGAAAGTTAGTAAACGGCAAATAAATGACATTCATACGGTACGTAGATACATAGGTACAGAATGAATAAAAAAAATATAATATGACTTGGTATTATTTAATCATAGTTACCTACGCTATTAGGTACAATACTCTCACATAAACAGCTAATAGTTGTTGAAAAATGTAAGAGTAAAGTGCCAAGAAAAATCTATTTTGATGCTATAAAAATATAGTTGTAACTGGAGTAATACTTTTGATAATTTATCAAAAAATATTTATTTTGTAGTGAAATTTTATTCACATGTAAATATATAAACTAATTAACAAACGATATATAGATTTTCTATACTTGTTTGTGGAATAAAATGTGTTGTTTGAAAATTAATTAACATTTTTATAATCATGAACTTCCACTGTGGTAACGATGCATAAAATTACATTTAATTACATATTACATAATGAACTTATTTATTTATATTCTAGCTGATTGTACTTTAAAAGAAGAGCTGAAACTTCTGTATTGTGAATAGAAATAGCTAGTGTGGCACGTTCAGCAGATCGAAGGGGTAGACTGTAATTTGACAGGAAAACGACGTTATTTTTTTTATAACTTTCTTCAAAAGTCTTCAACATGTGGCAACTGATTATTGGGTTCATGTTGAAATAATTTTTGATTAATTGCCTATGAGTTTCTCGAGTTTTTTTATTATTAAAATGAAATGAAGATCAACAAAAAGAATAAATAGTTGTAAAGTAAAATAACAAAATTCAATTCATAATATATAGACATAATATTATATCTCTTTCACACACACATGTATTACTCTTCTCTCATACGCGCACCCCACTAATTCACACTTTTTTGATGTATTATTTTGATATTAGGTATAGTACGTAAGAGGTACATGTTATTTCTGTATTTTTATTTATTTAATTTTAATAATTGTATGCATGTATTGTGTGCTGTCCTTTGTAAAATAAAATAAAAAATAAAATAAAAAATAAATAAAATAAAATAATGACATACAATCAGGTATGTACATACATTGTACATAGGTTAAAATTGCATTTGTAGTTTTCTCAAGTTTTAAAACCTCACAATGTATTATGAAAATTATGTAGGTACTGGTGTTATATCAACGCACGGTCACGACAGAAACATTAGCACTTACGAAACACCTCGTTAACAAAACGATTTGATAATGACTACAATTCACGTAATTATTCGTCTTCTACTTAGGTACTTTCCTTTACACCCGAATTCAAATTATCATTTTACGTATAAATATAAAATATGACATTAAAAAATAAAACAATGTTTTGTTTCACACCACTTATTTATACCTCTTCGTGTTGCGGGGGCGATATTTCCTTCATCAGGAGGATAAATAAAATCCCAAGGTAGTGTAAATTTAATTAAAATATTCGAGTAAAAGTTCATTAATTTAAAAAAAAAATAAAAGTATACCTTATAAACATACTTTAAATTATTTAAATTTTAGATTTATCGAAACAATTCATAATAAAAAAGCAAAAATCGGTAATAATGAATACCTACATGTAGAATCGTTAAAGATTTTTTGAACGTTAGTTATTAGGAATTATTAGGGTTGATAGGTTGTATAGCGACCTCCTCAGAGCCTAATCATTTGATATGTTAAGTATCTGGATGGGTGAATTATTACCAATTTAATGCTTGATCGGTGCGTTTGTTGCATTTTATTTTGGTCTATAAAAACAATTTTCGCAATTGATCTGCTAATACTTTTGAGGAAGTGGTAGTAATAATAATTTAGTTGTATTATTTGTAGTGCTAAATTGTTAATAATGTAATTTATTGATAAATCGTCCATTGCCGTAAAAATGCAATATTGTGTTAAAAATCATAGATGATAGAAATGGAGCTAAGATCATTAATATTCATCCTGACATTATTTTTGACTTATCTTATTTTATACTTATATATAAATAATCATATAAATCATAGTATTAATCGTAATAATTTAATTTAATTTAATTAAAATTCATTCTGCTCTCAATAGCTTTCTGTCATACCATGTTTCGATAAATAACTATCGGTAGGTACAAATTATTGCTTTATGTACCTACCTAGTGTGAGATAAAATATAAATTCTTTTTTTATTATATATAATGACATTTTTAATATAACATACAGTCAACCATCGAAACCATCAGAGTTTATCTGAGGTTGACGAGTTCAGTATTTGGTAGTTTTAATATACATAATCAACCTACGTCAGCCGAGCAACTCAAATGTACCTTTTCTATTGGGTAAAATATTTTGGATATGTAGTGTATACATATATGCAAGAGTTCATCATTCATATCTTTTAGTATTTTTGGCAGGAGATATTCCCATGTTCCCATGCCATAATATACATTATTGTACTCAGGTAAAATAAATTTCTCTAGTAACTTAAGTAGTTTAACTATCGAAGGTTTTTTCTACGTGAGTTTACTTTGAATTGATTAATATTATCTTGTTCGTCTTTACGATGGCAATTTTACTTTATGATATATAGCTAACATGTTACAGTGTTTGAATAGACCCTTTTCATTATTCTGATACGTACCTTTTATTTCATTATTTATTATTATTTTTTAAAGTTTTAATTGTATTACGTAAAGCTGTATTTAAAGATTGATAAATTAAAGTAAGATAAAAATTAATAAAGTTTTGCAAAACTAAATTATTGAAATTTTTGATAATACATACCTACATAATTTTATATATCAACTGTTGTGAAAGGTTACGTTTGAACCAGTTTAATATATTGCAGTAGTAATAATATTATTTAATGTAGTTGGTTGATTCTTTGTATTTTATATGTGGGTTTAACTGCAGCCTACAGCGTAAACAGAGTTGTTGATAGTGTTGGTAAGTATTCAGTAATATTTAATGATTAACACTGTTTTAATACCATCGGCAATGTAAGCTGTGCACTTCATTAGCGAACAGTTAACAAGTTAAAAAAAAAACACCAAGATAACACAGTAATTATTATATTCTATCAATTAAACTTCTTGACTTAGATGTCGAAGTATTGCATTTGAGTGCGTAATTAAGAAGGTATAAATAATTTTAATAACGATTCACTTGTATTACTATGTATCATTATAAAGCACATTTGTGATATTTATACCATAATGGTGGGAGACACGACCGACGGTGACACATACATTAATTCAAAATTATGCAAGTTTCTTATTTTTTTAATAGTAATAGTTTTTTGCCCGTTTTGGAGGATTGGTACTTATTGATACCGACCGCCGTGGCACAGTTGGTAAGCCGTTTGGTTTCTGTGGGGGCGTCCTGAGTTCGATCCCCAGCAGGGGAGAAATTTATTTAAATTCATTTCTCACGCTAATGTTGCTTCTCTGGCATGGAAACACTGGTTAGTTGGAAGAAATTTCCATATGGCAATAAACTCGCCACTTGCGTAGGGTGCAAGGAAGTGTTTATTATTATTATGATTGAAAAGTGTGGCGTTCAGTTCTCTCTCTCTACCCTATGACGTACATAGCGTGGTGGTAAATATGTATTTAGTAATATTATGTTTCATACAATTCACCTATACAATCATACGCAAATCCTTCGCGAATTGATGAGTTTCATGATTTCTCATGATTCATCAAACCCCTTTTCTTAGTTTATATGGAACCACTCAAATGCAACTAGTACCCATATTATATATTCAGATAACTATCGGACACGGTGAACCTATCCAACTTGCTCGTAATTATTTGCGTTTGCAATATGACTATGCGTTTGTTAAAGGTAGGTATGTACTTGGATAATATGACATATTGTGTTTTTATATACGACCTAATAATAAGCTCAACCATCCATTCAATAAAATGATGAGCAATATCTAATATTGTTGTATTACCCAAGTACGTAATAATGAAATATTGAGTACATCAATTACTTCTATTAGGAAATAAATTAAAATTAATAACGTTCTATTATTGTAACAACACAACTTAAAAAGCTGTAGTTTTCTGAAATAAAATAAATATAATATAAAATAATAATATATAGGTAGATACAGTTGCATCTTAAAAATATACTTATTTAACGTAAGAACCATTTTTCAATGTACCAAACCATAGCTTGCTGAAAAACTATTTTTTGAAAGTAAACAAATAAACATAAAAGAGACAACGGAAAGTTTTAGGAGCCAGTACCTATTTTATGGTACCCTGAAAAACCCCAGGAAACTTTAGAGAGGAAGGTACTGAGAAGGATCTACGACCCAATTTGTGACAGCAGAGAGTGGCGTATTAGATACAACCAGGAAAAATAGGAAGACTTTGATGGGCCGGACACATCCAGAGAATGAGCGATGAGGACGTCTCAAAACGAATTATGAATGGTGCACCGGGAGAGACAAAGAAGAATTGGAAGGCCGAAACTTCGATGGCTGGACGGAGTAGTGAGGGATGCAAACAACATCAGCATCCATAACTAGCGTAATGTATCACAAGACCGACAGTCGTAGAGACGGGCTCTGCAGAAGGTTAAGAACCTACCTGGGTTGTAGAGTTTCCCTATTTGGGGTAGGCAGAGAGAACTGAACGCCAGACTCTTCTATCTTGGCATACCTGTTTTGCCTCATTTACATTCATACATCGCGTCATACATGTTCTCCTATTATTCTAACTTCGTATATTCCCCTCTTTCAAAATCTCATTTATATGATCATGCTAGCTCTTTCTCGGTCGACCCTTACATCTCATTCCACTCTTTTCAGCCTTGTATACTTTGCAAAGCATTTATCTTCATTCTACTCAAAATATCTCTTTCAATCTTACATTCTCTTCTGATATCTTGATTCCTTATCCTATCATAAATTGTTTTGTCACACATTCGTCTTAGGGATCTTAGTGCACCATTTACTCTATTTGCTGCCGTTACCCTCCTTTCTATCTCCTTTTCCAATCTTCCATCACGCTGAAACATACTCCCTAGATACACATATTCATCCGTTTGTTCTATTAGTTCATTATTAACTCGTATCTCGCATATTGTTCGTCTTTTGCTCTTCTCAAATACCATTACTTTAGATTTTGCTCCATTCATTCTCAGTCCATTTGTACTGAGAACCAACTAATCCAACTAATTTAAGTTAAATTTATAATATTCAAATCCGCCTAACGAATAGATTATTGAATTCTATTCTAAAAAAATCATGCAACCAAAAAACATTAGGTAGATACATATTGATTGCAATATTAATATAATTATTTGTTTTTAGCAAGTATAAATGGATATTGCGTAGACTTCCATTACAACGCAAGAAGTTCTTACCGGATCCACAAAGAATGTAGCAAAACGCTTATCAAACAGTTTCCACAAAACATTAACCTCGATATTTTTTTTTTCATTTCGTTTATTTTGTCACTGAACAACATCCAAGATTTCTACTACCACGCTTTCGTTTTCCTACCACATAATTGATATACAATAAATTATTATTTATAATTGATGGTCATTAAATTCAGTCGAAACTTAACACAATATCGCCAATCTACACATCAGGTGATATCAAAATATGCAAATCATCTTGTAATGAAATTATCTGCGTTGTATCGAAGTGATAATAATGCTTGTATACTACATATGTCAGTATGGAGAAATGTATACTCAGGGGTGTTATAAGGTTAATTGTTTATTTTATTTTGATTTTTTTATTGAATCTTAACATTATACTAATCTGTTCTGAAGCAGCTACCAGTACATTTATAAATTTATTACATTTCTATCAACAAAATAGATAAAAAAACTTAAAAAAAAACATTTTGATAACCAATTTTATATATAATTATTAATTTTTAATTTTGTACTCAGAATATTATTTATTATTTAAAAAAAAAGGATTTTTTTCATTTATTGTTTTTTTTTAGTACCTATTTTTAGTATATGTTTTTTTCTTTATTATTAATATTACTTGCTTATGTTTTTTTTTTGTTTTTATAATTTAATTTTGTTGTTTATTTTTTTATATGATTTTAGTTATGCAAATGTTTGTTTTTTTATGATTAATATTTTTTTGTAAATGCTCACATGAGCGTAGAACTAAATAAATAAATAAATAACTACACATATTCGGTAACAGTAAAAAAAATAATATTTTATACCGCCAGGCAGAGGATCATCTTCATGGATCTTTCCGCTACGTCAATATTTTACGAATTTCGTATTCGACACCAATTATATCATTAACGAGAATACATCATCATTACCGTGAATAATTATTTTATATAATACATATCTATCAATATACCCAATAGATCTACTTTTGTAATAATAAAATATTGTAATATTTTGTCGGCCTTCATGGCTCAGTTGGTTAGATATCTGACTGCTGAGTCAAAGGTCCCGGGTTCGATTCCCGGTGGAGGCACAATTTTTAATCGTCTGGATCGCACAATTTTTAATCGTTTTCAGTCTGGATCTGTGAGACGATAAATACGCCTTCTGCGTAATTTATTTGGTATATTAATTAATTTATTTCAACCCATAAAGAAAAGATAACTACATTAACCACTCCGAATTTTTTCGGAACGGATAAAAAATTTGCTTGAATAATATAAGACGTCGAATATAAATTTCTCTCAGAGAATTTGATTATTGTATGCTTGTATACAAAGTCATACTGGTCACTAGTCAATACAATAATAAATAAATAAATGATTCTAACTGATCTTTAAATTACTATTGAAAACTCGTTTTATTCGAATAAAAATACTTTAAAGTATGTAAAAAAACAAACTATAACTAATTGCATGCAACACACGAGATCCAACTATCGATGGCGACAGCATGTATAGTTGAAGAGTACCTACATACCAAACTATAAACCCATAAATCCAAATTATTGGGTATTTAAAGATTTTCGTCTTCTATACAAAACATGTAGGTATGTCAAGTTATGATAGTGTGGAGGTCAGTCTTTGTTTCCTATCCCGAATATGTAAACAGCTTGGTGGTATGTATGTTTGAAAATTAAGTATCAAATTATTGAGAGTCCCAGTTGATATTCTGTGGTGTATACTGCCATACAAATGGTATGAAATGATGTCGTCACTAAATTCAATATTTACAAAAAACGTTAAAAAAGATCAAACACATAAATTTGTCATACAAATCTGAACCAGACCTGGGTATACAAAATCCCGCGGATCTTGGCTAGAAACATTGTCGATCTATTAAGAGAAATAAATTCTCTTGAACTAATCGACAGTTGGAATAGCATTCAAATTCTAAGATCAACATTTACCTTGGGATGTCTCTGTTGAATGCAAGGAGGTCAAATGGTATATTTTACAATTATCGTTATTGATATAGTAGATTCTAATAACTTCACATCACTATTGATCATTTTTCAATTTGACAGCTGATGCGTCTGTTTGAATCCAACATCACTTTCCCAAATTGAAATGAAGAACGTGTGCTGATGATGAGATGAAGTATAGCCGAATTCTTGTCGAGATGTAAGAAAAAATGTTAAGCATATCAACAACAATATCTTTTTGAATATTCAATAGAATGTGCGTGATGGTACAAAATTTAAATATAGAAAGTGATGAATACCTATGTAAAAAAAGTGTAGTTGGAGTCATGCGTTAATAATTATTTTCGATGAACTTATATAGTAAGCCAAGCATATTATGTACGAGTTATATTCATTAAATTAGTTCTGTTCATTTAGGGCCTTTATATATTGGTACTAATATTGGAATTTATTCATAATTAGGTACCTAACACCCAGAATGGGATTTTTAATTTTGCGTACCAACATAAAATTTAATTTTGAAAAATCCCACGAAATGAATAAAAATATATAAAAAAAAAAACAGTGAGCACTAAAACAAAAATATGATTTATTAAATTTATATTATATAAACAATGGAATTTTAAAAGGTTGTGTTATTTTTTATTATTTATTATTTTAGTCTTCTTGTACATATAATTAGTACACTGGCGGGCGTATTGCCTGATGGCAATTTCTTCCAACCAACCAGAGTAAATGTTAAATATACAAAATAATGTGTACTATGGCAATCAGTTAATTACATTACAAAATAAATAAAAAATAGCAGAAGAAAAGTTAAAAATAAAACAAAGAAGATAGTATATAAGAACAATTCATAGCAATGATAGGAAGACTAAAGGATAAGGAAAGGAAGATGTAATCAGGTATTGTCAGATAAATATTTTTGCTTTAGCCTTTTCTTGAAGATTTTTAGTGAGATAGACTACGTAATATCAGGACTTAGGCTATCCCATAGTCTAGCTGAATGTACTTCAAATGAAGAGCTAAAAAATTCAGAACTATGAATAGGGATAGATAGTAAAGCACGTTCAGCAGATCGAAGTGGACGCCCGTGGCTTGAAAGATAAGTGAATTTATCTTTGAGATACTGAGGTAAATTTGGATTAAAAAGGACATTGTATAGTAATGACAAAATATGTATATTACGTCGTTGTCGTATCTTTGGCCAATGAAGAAGATTACGGTAATGAGAAATATGATTTGAAATTTTTTAGTTCAAAGATAAAACGGATGCAAACATTTTGAAGGCGTCAAGTTTGTTGAGATGTTCATCGTTTGCATCCAAGTAGCTAACATCAGCATAGTCAAGCAACGGTAGGAGAAGTGATTGAGCTAAGGTTATTTTACAGTGAAGTGGAAGGAAATTCTTGAGTTTATTAAGTGAGTGTATGGCAAAGTAAGTGGATTTGCTGACATGTGAGATCTGTTCATGCCAAGATAAGTTATTATCAATGTAGACCCCAAGGTCTTTCACGACCTTGGTATAAGGAATACATTGGTTATTGATATACAGAGATGGGAGTTGTAAATTGTTAAGGGAGGAAAGCAGACGAGGACTACCAATAACAATCGCTTGAGATTTTTAAGGGTTAATAAGGAGACCATGCTCTGATGACCAGGAAGAGATAAAATTAAGATCTTCATTCATTGTTGGTTCTATAAAATCAAGAAAATAAAAATAAAATAAATAAAATAGAAAGGGTAGCATTGGCAATATCAAAGGGACTGAAATGAATGTATAACTGAAGGTCATCTGCAAAAATATGATACTGATATTTAAGGTATTTAGTAATAGAGTTGATAAAAATGGAAAATAACAGTGGGGATAAAACTCCACCTTGTGGCACACCAGACAACAAAGTGGCAAATTCAGAAGTGTTATCGGCGATCTGTGTATATGTATTCGTCCTTCACAGACTAATATTAAATTTATATCAAATTTACTGTTGGAGTATAACAAGTAAAAGTAAACATTAACGACAACAGTAAAAAAATAGCACGAAACGCCTCATATAATATTGATTAGGTACCTATATAATTTCCTTCCATTCCGTTGTAAAATAACTCTTGCTCAATCACTTCTTCTTCCATTGCTTGATTATGCCGATGTATGCTATTTGGATGCAAATGAAGTGCATCTCAATAAACTTGAACGTCTTCAGAATATATGTATCAGATTCATCTTTGGGTTGAAAAAATTTGATCGCATATCACCTTACCGTAATCTTCTTTGTTGGCCCAGGATACGCCAGCGGCGCAATATACACATTTTGTCACTATTGTACAATATTCTCTCGAACCCAAACCTGCCACAGTACCTCAAAAGCAAATTCACTTATTTATCCAATCATGGACTTCCACTCCGATCTGCTGAACGTACAACACTATCCATACCTATCCATAATACAGAATTTCTCAGCTCTTCGTTCGAAGTACAATCAGCAAGATTATGGAATAACCTTAGTCCGGATATTGCGTCGTCTAACTCACTTAGTATTTTCAAGAAAGAACTAAAGAAGGAATATTTATCCTTGAACACCTGATCCCGATTTCCTCTCCTGTCCTTACCATATCCTTTTTATTGCTATGAATTATATGTTTTTTTTGTTTTAATAGTATTTAAGTGTTATACGTATTTTCTTTGATTTCTTTTACTCTTTTTTATTTGCTGTTGTACATACACAATGTTGTCATTCTTTGTAATCTGGTTGGATGGAAGAAATTGCCTAATGGCAATAAGCCCGCCAGTGTACAATTATATTTGTTTATATTATGTACAAAAATATGTATAAATAAATAAATAAGTAGGCGTGTCAAAACTCATTAAGATGAATGGGCGATTATCTTTTCATAATATCAATTCATTAACGTATCAAATATCGTATATATGAGTCACATAAAATATTCATAATCTACCTACATAAGTATTGCATATAATATTACATTTAACTAAAGATGACACATATATAATGTACCTATGAAATCGTAATAGCACATAGGTGTGTTTGTATTGTATTTTAATTGTTATTTCACATATAAGGTGTATTATTACAAAAGCATTTATGGTCAAATAACCCATAAGATCAATATTATTATATTCTTCTACATCTTCATGCATTTCATCATAATAATATGATGAAATGTATACATATTTTTTTTTTAAATATTTGTGTTTTTTTATTATTTAATGCATCGCCTCATTCATTTTAATAACTAATTTGGGTTCCCGTAGGTACCTACTAACTGCGAGCAGTTATTTCATAACATTTCCTTGCATCCAGTGCAAGTGGCAGGTTTATTGCTAAATGCCCTAATAACCAGTGTTTCCAGCCTAGATAAGAAATAATAGCATGAAAAATCATTTCCAATAAATGTATCCACTGCTGAGAATGGATGTCAGCATATACGTCAGACGACATACTCGGCAGTAAAGTTGCCACATTTTGGAGATATGCATACAGATACAGTGGAAAACTGAAAACACTCACTGGAAACTGAACCTGAAACCATTGTCTCATTTATCTAACTATTCCACGAAGACCGGAAATAACCATAGTTATTTTTTTGAGGGAATTGCTTCTCATCAGTTAAGTTTAGTATTTTTTTTATTATTTTGCAAAGCATTTCCGCCATTTTTTTTTAATTTTCCGTAATAAAGACGCTTTTATCTATCTATTGATATAAAAAAAATTGCGTTCGGCTAAGGCAAGACATGTAAACAATTGCCAATTTATAAATTTCCATTGTATAATAAAATCAATGCACGGAGTTTTTTTCACTGATCTGCTCGCCCATGGCTTTCGTGGCTCAGTTGGTTAGATATATGACTACTGATCCAAAGGTATCGGGTTCAATTCCCGGTGGAGGCACAATTTTTAATTGTGTTTTCATTCTGGATGTGTTAGTTGCCCGAGAAGCAATACTAAAATAAAATAAAAAAGTACAGTAAAAATGTTTGTGCATATTCAAACAGTAAATGACTGTACCCATAACTTTTATGTAGGTATCAATAAAATAAAATATATTATTTTTTTTAAATATAACAGTTAAATGATTCGATTGTCAGATCTGTATCTTTATTGCATATCGACAATCTCCATTGAACATCTGCCAAATGGTTTTGGTAGAATCCTCATGAAACACCTGTTATCAGTACCATGATGTGGAGTTAGTGTCGGAGGTCACACGGAGGAGGTGCAGGTAAAAAGAATCACCTCAATATACCTACATATATTAATGTAGGTAGACAATTTCATAATTTGAACCAAAAAGGCGTAACAATTAAAACCAATTCTGCTGTCGCAATGAACCTTTCATAATATTACGTTGTAAATCATTCATTCATTTATTCATCAATAGCTCTACATCCCGTGTAACGTGTGGGCCTTAAGATTATCTGTAAAGTCGTTTAATATCTGACTCTTGAGTCATAGAATAAAGGATCTGGATCCGATTGCCGATGAGGGGGATACTGGAATTGAGAGAGGATCAACATTATAATTCTCCAGAATGTGGTATATTGATATTGAGTGCGGAGTATTAAATTAATATTTGACATAGTAGCTGTTAGTTGTCCATGAAGCAACACAAAAAAGTTGTAAATATACGTAAGTTTTGTATTTTATTTAAAGTACAAATACAATGACTGAACAATTAATCAGGTGAAATACAATTTAAACAAGATAGTCACGCCCAGCATCAATTACGTTGATTTTCAGTAGGTATTAAAATGTGTTGAATATTTCCATCATTTTCCACCAAATTCGTTGTTTTATATACGTTTACTAGTGGTCCCGGGAAAAATCAGTTCTGCCACAGACCGCCTTCTACGTAAACCGCATTTTATATAGACCTCACTTTATGTAATTAACCTATTTTTTTCAAACTGCTATATTCTCTAGATGCGCAACACATATGTCAATAGATTTGTTCACACCGCCATCTATTGAAAGACTACAAAACAAAAAAATAAATTACGACCGTTTTTTCCGATAAAAAAATCTTGGATGGGTGCATAGATTTTTGTTATAATATACTAGATGTCGTAGTTAGCAAATTTTGTATTAATCGAAGTGAGGCATTTTTTCGGGGGATTATTGACGTTTTGGTGGGCAGACCAAACCGTTTTACTATAGAGAATAACGACTAATGTGGATTGTTTTCGTTTACTAAGCTTAAGAGAACAGTTATCTAGGATGTGTTGAAATGTAAGGAAAACTGCAATATGTTGCCAACCAAAACGTCAAACGCGCGATATTCCATGACTCACTTTTTGCATGGAGTACTACATCTAATACATATTTATATTATAATAAAAAATCTATGGGTGGGTGTAGGAAAGTAAAAATTTGTGGTTATAGGTATGTATTTTTGGACGAGGAATATAAAAAAAAGTGTCATTGAATTTTTTTTTTATATCTCGATAACGGCACCACTAACCTGGTCCAAAACTATCATATCTTTCAATCTGGAACCAACCATACAAATTAAAAAAAAAAAACCTTGAAATCGTTAATTAGCTTTTTTACTGAACGAAGTGAAAAAACAAAACATCGAAATTGGAAAACGCTTAGAACAAAATGTTGAAGGACGGTAATTTCTTACATTGCAATCATTCAATTGTAAGCTGTGATTACAACTCGAAAAATAAAAAATATGAGCTAATATTAATTTAAATACATTTTAAGTATGTATGTATGGATTTCAGCTCTGAGAGCTGATAAGTATGGCAATGTTGAAACATTTTATAAATAAAAAAATAGATTCTCGATATGAAAACAGCCATGTTTTTGAAATTACATAAACATGTTACGCATAATTCATTAGTGTACTTATTTTAATCAATTTAAATTTATTTTCGGATGGGTCTATTTACTTCAACCTCCCCTGCAAATCAATATGCGGCCAAAGAACCCAATATTGGTCGTGAAATTTTCTGTTTCAAAGTGGAATAAAAATACCGGTTTAAAAATTCATATGTAATAAGTTTCTTCTTTTCGTTAGACATGATTATTATCTGGTTTGAAGAAATTATAATACCTAGGTACAATCCTAAAAACATGAAAATAAATTGCGAAATACAATGCCATTTTTGTGAATTAATTTTAACTATAAACATAATAAAAATAATTTACTTCACAATTGATATTGATCATACAAAAAATTTACAAAAGATTTCTTTCAATGTACAATTTGTTTTCAATGAAACATATAAATATATATTATTTTTGGTTAGTCATGCGATTTTGGTACCTATTGAGTTTTATTTATTTTGTCATATTTATTTCAAAACTTTAACATCAGTACCTACTATGATATATGTATGTATTATTTTTACTCCTCACTACCCCAGGGGATAAAGTCATGAATTCGCAATTTTTAAGGTTATTTTTTTATTGCATATAAACACAATTAAACAATATTATCCATAGATATAGATTATTATTATATCCATAGCTAATTCCTTTCCTTGCGCCCAATTTAAGTTGTCAAGTTACATCAGAAAAGATAGTGGTAAAAATTAATATCGTGCCAAATGATTTCCACCAATTTTTATTTCTGTAAAGATGTTCTTTCTCAAATATTTTCTACAAAATTATCTTGACATCATATGTACTTAATTATGTATTATACAATTTGAAGAAAATACGTCCATATTTTCAAGGTTTTAATGTCAGTATTGTTGACTCTGGGAACATTTCAGTGGGTAAGTACCTCATCTGCCGCAGACTGAACCGTTTGACGACATTGAATACCCTGGTGTACCTATGCATGCAGTGTGTGGGAATATTTCTTTAGAATAACATAAATGTTATATTATCGTTCTTTATATTATTAATATGTACAATCGTTTAACCTTTATTTCATCCGGAAACAGATATTAGTGTTTTAATAGTTAATTGAAATGAAACGATAATTTCGATGTTTTTGGAAACCTCGGTTTTGCACCTTAAGAAAACTAATTAATTCTTATTTTTATTGATTCAACCTTTCGATGAATAGAGAATAAATAAAGGAGATATTAATTGATTAATGATCAAAACAATTCATACTTAATCGATGAACCTTTGTTTTAAATTCTACTTTGAAATGAAGTTGGATTATACTATACAAATATATCACTGCTTCACCATACGTGAAGATCTACAGTAAAAATACGTAAATATACCTAACATGTAAAGGTAGATACGAGGAATTTCAATCTAAAAAAATAAAACACATGGAAGTTTTATAATAATTAGAATCTCAAATACTACCAAAAGACATAGAGAAACAGTGAGTCAAATAAAGGTATCGATGTAATACAGATAATCACAATGGGACAATAATATGTACATTATGGGCGAAATAAGATAAAAAAATTAATAATCTATAATGGTAATAGAACAGACAGGGCCGGATAAATCATAGAACAATCAGGAACAAGAAGTCAGGGCGGTAGTCTTAAAAAGGGCGCTTAAAATTCTAAAATGTTATATAAATCAAAAATCCACAGGTATGGTGCGCGGTTCTCTTTGCGTACCCGGATAGAGGCTCGGCATGATGGTATGAATATGTAATATTATTATGAATCTCCAATTCTTGTGGCTATTTTTTTATAAACAACTATATAAGTAGGTTTTGGTAATATTAATAAACTAATTCAATAGAAACCAAAGGCGACCTCTAGACCCCTATACAGTATATATTAACCAATGTTTCAGTTCTCCTTCCAGTGACAAGGAAAATATCATCGACCCACCTTTTCTGAGGCCGGCCTATTCCCCTTTTCATAACCCATGGTCTCAATTTCAGAATTTTGGGTGCCCATCTGTCCATTCCCTGTTTGGCAACATGATCCGCCCATTGCCATTTAAGTTTTGCAACTCGATCCATTATGTCGACAAATATTGTCTGGCGTTTGATTTGCTCGTTTCTTATTCTGCCGTTTCCGTGGATCCTTGAGTGTATTTTAGCTTATGTATGGTCCACGCAGTTAGCGTGATAGTTTCCAGACCATACGTTAGCTCCGGCAGTCCGGCAGGATACATGTTTCAAACATTTTTCTCTTTAGACATATGGGAATATTGTTCTGCCTTTAAATGTTTTTTGTTTTTATTTATATAAAATTCTCACGTCGTCAAATGGCACAAATCGACCTTAAATGGTCGTATTGCCTATATCAAAATAAAAAAAAATAATATGGGAATATCTTTGTTTATTAGGACATGTTTAAGTTTCCCGAATGCTGCCCAGCCTAGTCCGATTCTTCTGGGTATCTCTGCTATATGATTATCATTTTCTACTTTTATCTTATGTCCTAGATATAAGTATTCCTCAACAGCTTCAATTTTCTTGATATCAATAAATTGTGATAGTGTTATTGGATGGGCTCATGTTGCTGGAAGGAGATGGGTCCAAAAAGTCAAAAATAAGACGAATGGAAGAGGCCTACATCTAGCAGTGGAGAGATGGCTGAAGAAAGAACAGTGGTCTTCCATAAAGATTAAGTAAAGGTTAAAAAATTACATTTAAGGGAACGTTGTGGAATGAATGTAATATCGAGAAAGGATGTAGAGGTGGTTTAGACAAATAGAAAGAATACATGAACGAATGAAGATGGACGATATATGTATACAAGGGATGTGAGAGTTGGAAAAGGTCGACCTCAGATAACGTACCTCAAAAAGATTTAAGACGTATTTTACAAAGGCCAGGTGTTTATGAGTATCTAACTTATACTATGAATTATTAAAAAAATGTCTCACAAAAAGTTTTCAGAAAAAATACTGTTGATATTTGGCATAGTTGAATTATGAATTTGTCGATTACTGTCCTAGACGAAAGTTACATATCACAAAGAGTTGTGGGAATAGTCAAAGATGGCCTTCTTCCAGCTGTAATTTGATTGACAAATGTTTCTAGAAAGTGCATTAGTTTTTAAAAATGTCTAGTATTTGATGTTAATAGAAGAAGATGCAAAGAGCAGCGGGGCCGGTTTGGTTATATTTTACGAAACTCTATTTAGCAACATACTTTATAGTTTGTAAAGCGTCATTTATAATATGATAAAAGTGAACGTGTTTTATCTGGGGCACCCAATATATCAAACAACAATATTCTGGTTTATATAAAGTCTGTCATAGAGAGGTGTCTGTGTATTTGATTCTGAAACAGACCAGCTGATAAAATAAAGGAGACACATCAATAGAAACTAACACACGACATAATAATCATAATGTTCATACAAACAATATACACTGTATCTCTTTTAGGTCATCTACTTATTATAGGCTAAATTAATTAGTAAACGCGTATGGCGCTCTATAAACAAAGGCAGGTCGTAACGTTTAATTATTTCAGATATAAAAATCGAAATATTTATCGAATCAAATACATACATCATTAACATTCGAAACTGACCGTTCCCTAATCAACTTTGTGAAATAGCCTGATGATGGAACGGTCAGTTCCGAAAATAGTTACAATGAATGTGATGAAAATAAAGTTTCGAAAAAATAAGTAAATTTAAGAGGCCATATAACGCTTATCTAGTCACTAAAAACATGATATTTTAAAACCGCCTAATGCACTATGAAGTTACGCGTTAGTAAGGGTAACTATCGCGTGCATTAAAAAGGTTTATACGTGATTTAAATTATCGGAAACCCAAAATTTGTTGATTTTTTGCAATTTAAGAACAAACTCTACTTGAAATGAAAAAACTTTATCGGTCATTCACTTTGATTTTATGCACTCTTTTACCATATATAAGATTTATTTCTTTACGACACATAGTTTTGGAGTAATTTAAAAAAATACTGTAAAAGAGGATATTTTTAATATTCTTTTTATGGGTATTTAGGCTGAATTTCATAATTGTGTGACGAACATTCACTAGAGAAATGCTGAATACGCTTATGCTAGTTTTTCTAGAAACACACTGTTTAACATATTTGAGGAATTTGATTTGAAATTGGGGTCTTTAGGTTTATATGCCCCCTTGATAGTTAATTTAATTTAATTTTAAATTTAATTGAATCGTGTACCACAAAGTAAATAATTAGCTGCGCTTCCACGCCTTTTTTATTAGGTATAATCGTTTTCGGGTGTCCAGTTAGAGCCGGGTTATCGAAAATAAAACGGGCAAAATAACATCTGCAATGAGGTTGACCACTGACCACCCATTCTGACTGTTGCGTTTTTAGGTGAGGCGAAATTGGTGTGTGGGCACTATTCATGTGTCGTGCTTCGTTTTTATAAGGTAATGCACTCCCGCACACCTGTCGCTGACGTGCGTGATGGAATGAATCAACGATAAAAATAATGTTTAGCTATTTTGAATTTAGTAAATATATAGCGCATTAATGATATAATTTATCAGCAAAAACGATACAGTGCTGCGCAAATATTAAAAAAGCGTTTGCGCATACAGAAATACTCAGCGTTAAATACTCGCCACTAATCCCAATATAAAACATGGCTTGATAGTATGTTTGGTATGTACGAGAAAAATGTTATTTTTATTATTTTTGCATACTAAGACTAAACACAAAACAGCCGTGGTATAGTGGTATAAACCGTCTGGTTACGAAGCCAGAGTCCTGTGTTGCGTTCACAACGAATGCCGAGTGCACTCAGTGAACGCTCCAAGCCGTTCATAATGACCGGAAACAGACGCTTGAAAGACACTCTGTGGCGTTCAGATTGAACATCGCACTAAACGCTCGGTAAAGTTGTCGGGTGAAAAACGCTCTGACAGTTATAGTATCTATTGACTTCTATTTTATCTGTGGAATGATGACTTCTATTTGTTTCTGTGGTATCTAATATGTTAGTTGACATTCGTTGACAATATTTATGATGACAATATGCATTCACAAAGAGGTTAATTTATACAAATATCATACAATTTCCAATAAAAGGTCAGAGATCATTATTTACACCACTGTCCAATTGTTGTTTTTCGATGAAAATATAACCTAAAAAGAGACATGTCTGTATGATAAATGACATTTGACATTTAGGTAAAACACCCGATGCAGCGTTCAGATTGAAATGCCGTTCGAAAGCGTTCAGGTAAGATTGGTGTGAAAAACGCCATAATCTACAACTTCAGGAACATTCGACGCCCGACGTCGAGCGTTGAATCTGAACACAGTGTTTCGATTTGCATTTATATTTATTTAAATTAATTTCTTACGCAAATCTTGCTTCTTTGGACTGGAAACACTATTTAGTTGGACGAGATTGTCATTTGGCTATATTTTAGCCGTATTAAATAAATAAATATAATACTTTAAAGTTTCAATGGAAAATCATAAAAAATGCAGATTTTTTGTCTGCATAAGTTCATTCTATTTACGTTTGCATAAAATATAACAATTATGCTATTTATTATGCTCACGTGTCAAGAATATGTTGAGTATATAAATATATAAACTATTACAACAAATATAGGTAGGTACTCTTTGTTATTTTAATTTTTATTTTATGTATATATTTTTTGCTATTGTGATACGTTTAGTTGCACGCCACTGTTGTGGCAGTAAGTATTTAAAGCAAATATATTATGCAATTAATCTCAAACAATAATACAACATGTTTATTACGTCCACATACAGAGTTCTATTAAAAACAAATGTGAGTAGAAGGCAAAATCAATAGGCAATGTAAAAACCTAAATATTTATGGTAATACCTATCACACTATCACGTGTATGAATTAACCATATTTATCGCAATCTGTGTCAACCAATTTTATCATAACATAACCCTCGATTTGGATAAAAATGTTTATTCAAGCGTAAAACAAAATAATATATTTTCCATTTGTACAAAAAATGAATTATTGAATATGGATACAAAATATTTTGGTATTTTAAATAACAGGGACATATTTTAATTACAAACAATAGTATGTAAATCGACTATTTTTATAGTTGCATATACGATATACGCAAACATAGGAACCTTGCATATTTACCACATTTAGAGTATTGTTCACAGATTTGGAACCCACGCTACAGTAAATACGTTGATCGACTAGAAAGAGTCTAAAAACGATTTCTAAAATTCTTAAATTTAAATCATATAACATATACAGTTCTTATGATGAAATTGAGAAACATTTCCGAATGTAAAAAATCGTACACAGGAGAGAAGTTGCGGATCAAATGTTTCTCTTTAAAATTATTATTTCAAAAGTTGACTGTCCTGATTTATTTAATAAAATTAATTTCCATGCGCCGTTGCGAAATGGCAGATTGAACTACTTGTTTTACGTTCCTCGAAGTAACACTAATTCTAATCAAAATGAGTTTATCAAAAGGGCTTGTAACTTCTATAATGTCAACCTCTCAGCCAGTATCACACATTCTGATATATTCACCGCTAGTAATAACGCATACAAAAATTCTCTCTATAAGTGCATAGCATGAACTCGTATGTTGAATTTTTTTTTTTTTGTTAGTTATTTTTGTTTTTTCTAATATTATCTTTTGTATACTTTTATTTACATTTTGAGTTGTTGTTTGTAACAAAAATATAACAATTTAACTGTCACAATCCTTTTTTTTTCTCTTCCCTTCCTTTCCCGTCACAGGCAAACATACATCTTAGTTATATTTAAATTTATGATGTTTAAAATGTTTCATATTTAATATCTGTGGACATATGTAATTGGTCTGTTTGTTTTTATTTTATAGTGTATTATTCCATTTTAGTATTTTAAGACTGTATTTGTCCCTAAATAAATAAATAAATAAATTAATATTAGGTATGCAAATTCGGTTTTGCGTTTATGCAAATAAAAATTGGTACAAGCAAGTAAACAAGCCAAAAATGAACTCATAATACTGGCCCGTTTCAGGGGTGACATCTGTGCGAAAGCATTGTTGCCTCATGTATAAGAACTGTTGCTTTCTGTATAAGAACTCATGCATAAAAAGTGTTGTCTATTGAGATGTTAAAAAATTATGAATAACTGTTGTACATTAATAGTCGGCCTTCGTGGCTCAGTTGGTTAGATATAAGGCGAATGGTAACCGTGAGAAGTTACAAATACAGCAAGTTTGTAGTAATCAAAAGGGATTACCAAATAATGATAGAAACCACAGTTGGGTTCTATGTCTAGACTCCAGAAGGGAATTTTTAGTTTAGGTATCCAGAATGAACTCTTTGTTGTGACGTGTTGGAAGAGAGGTAGCCAGAACAGAATACTGTTCACTAAATAGAATGTGAACTCTATTTAGAAATATTTTAGTTCCAACAAGTCACAAACAATTAGAGATTGTATCTCACAGAGGGTGAAGTACCTATTATTGCTCTAAAAGGAATTAGGCAGGTGTATTGACAGAGAAGAGATAAGAAATAACAAACTGAATGAAAACTTACAATTTGTATATTATCACGAACACAGAGTTTGTATAAATGAATAATAATAATAATAATGACACACGCGAGTAGTACTTTATCGAGTCGATGTTTTCACGAGGAAGTTTGACAGGTAAAGAGATAATGGGTCATCTGTTGTCTTGTTTATATACCCCTATTGTTTTGGTAAATAGGGGTCGTTGTACTGTCGAATCGTAAACAACCTTTAGGGGTACATATGTCAGTACGGAGACTTCATTATTGTTGTAAAGAAAAGTGAAAGTGTCACACTTGAAGTCATTATTACCCTTTCTAATTGTTTTGATTGATTTTTACTTGTGACAGAAATACCTACCATATATTTGATGTAGGTATTCTGCCACAGATATCTATCTTCTGAGTGAATGTTCCCGGGTTCGATTCCCGGTGGAGACATAGTTATTTGTGGTTTAAGTCTGGTTCCGTGAGACGACAAATATCACAAATCAAAGTCTCCAGAATGTGGCAACTTGTTATTGGGTGCGTGTTAAATTAATATTTTACATAATACCTGTTAGTTGCCCGAGAAGCATTGCAAAATAAAAATGGAATAAAATAAAATTTGTGCAAACTGCTATATAACTATATTTGATCTTGTACATATTTTTATGTACAAAATAGAAGGATGTTATAGGTAGAGTACATACATACCTACATACCATCATAGCATAAGTAGAATAGAGTAAAAAATAAATGTTCCCGATTAAAATTTAAAAATAAATATTCCAGAATAAACTGTTCTCAATTTCAATGAGAATTGCTTACTCTGGATTGCTCTTTTACAGTGTTATTTATAAAAAAAACTTGGTTCAATTGAACCCAGTTCAAAGTCTTATTCTGTAATTATATATTCTTATATGTATAAGAATAAATAATTTATTTGATATGTTATAAAAATATAAAAATACTTGGTTAAAGTTCTATTATATTTATTGGATTATTGACGCGTTTCGTGCAAAGCACATTGTCAGAATAATGCTTTCATTGTATTAAAACGTAGATTTGTATAGATTCATTTGCATTATATAACTTCTTTTCAACCGTTCAAAAACCAACATTTTTATACACCTGTCATGTAAATTTTGTATATAACCACTAGTCTCAGTCTTGTAGAGCATTATTCTGACGATGTGCTTTGCACGAAACGCGTCAATAATCCAATAAATATAATAGTACTTTAACCAAGTATTTTTATATTTTTATAACATATCAACGTACAATGGAGTTCTATCAAGAATTGTCGATCGACAAACTAAACTTAGTTAAATAATTTATTTATTTAAACACTTTATTGTACATTACTTAATAGCTAGTACAAATGGCGGACTTATTGCCTAATGGCAATTTCTTCCAGACAACCATCATGAAAATAAAAATATTAAATTCTCTATGAAAATTTAATCTCTGGAAATTTTCTTCAATGTCTATTTTTCTATGTTGAATTGTTTTCCAAATTAGCACAAAGCTTCCTTTTATTTTGGTGGATATTTAATATATCAATTATCTTACAAGCGTGAATAACGAAATTTCTGTTTTTAGTAACCCCAGGAAAAGGTATTTCCCAAAAGAGGACATTACTACCTCAAAACATAATATTTATTTAAATGAAACATACATTATCATATGGAAATATTGGTCCATAATTAATTCTGAAAAAAAACATGGAATCATTAAATGTAAGTATCTAAGTGAACTGTGATTTTCACAAGTATAGGGCATATTTTTGATTAACCTTCATTATTCTGATTAAATAATAATGAATATTTGAAGATCATAATATTGTTAAAGCATCTTAACCTCGAAATTTTGTTGAATGAATAATTCCATTCACGACCATGTCAAGGTAAAAAATACGAAAGTAGATAACACGAAGTTGGTTACAAATAACGATCAATATAAACAAAAAATAATCGACTTTTGACTGATTGTAGAATTATATTACATTTTACTGCTAAAATAGTTATACTATCGGTCAACGAAGAAACATGAGTTAGTTTGATATTGCAATTGAAGCGATTACAGTAATATTCAATGGAGTAACTTAATTATTATCCATGATACCACAAAAATACATTTTGTTGTAATTTTCACATATTTTCACCCAAAAAATAATAATGTCAATATTGACATATTATATTGTACATATAATGTGTCATCTACGATGGATGGATGGAGTCGAGAGGGACCTTCAGATAGCTGATGTGCGGAATTGGAGAGAAAAGGCCATGGATAGGGTGCAATGGAGACGATTCCTTGAGGAGGCCAAGACTCGTCCTGGGCTGTGGAGCCACTGAGGATGATGTTGATGATATTGTTAATATAAATTAATATCAAGTAGATGGAAAAGAAAATATTAACATGTTAAGATTACTTTGCAAAACAGTCAATTGAGTAACACACTCAAACATTCTTTAACAACAATTTGTTCGAGGTAGGTTTTGAACTTCAGTCTAGCGCACAGATATTTTATCATCGATGTAGCTAAATAAAAAATGATAGTAAAATACAGATTTTTTGTTCAGATATAAGTAAAAACGTAGTTACAGGGCTCCCTATAAAATATACAAAAACTCTACAATAGACGCCAAAGTTCGTATTCGCAACTTGGCCATCGTTTAATATAGTAAAAAAACACAAATTACTTGGTATTGAATGGGTGGTGGCAGTGCAATTACCGCGCTGGGTTAGAAATCCAGTAGTGCCGTGTTTGAATCCCTAGCTCCACGACCGATTTTGTTCGCCTATAGCACAATAATTTATGCATTGTTTAGGGAATGTAATAAGATGTATATGTACCTACTTGTTATGAGCACATACTCATTCTCTAAAAAATATCGCCATATAGAGTATGCGTATGTTGTGAAAGGTAATGGTCTAATCAGACGATTTTCAGCATGATCAAGACATTGAATTGTATAATTTGGAAATCACATTTGAGATTTTTTTAAGCAAAATTTTTAATATTTTCATTCGATTTCAATTACGCCGCTGCAATTTTTACACATCACAATGTTCATAATAAAACTAAATGGAAACGCAATTGAGCTAACAATAAATGTATCGAGATTTGTGTAGTCGCATATACAAAATATCGGGTCAATTAACTGGTTATATCTAATAGTAATCTGCAATGTTTAGTGTACCTATTGCAGTTGCATGCACAGACGAGAAGAACATGAGATGATCACGTAATAAGATGGTTGGCTGGGAATAATACGACAATGAAATACTTGTGAAACAATGGCGCAGATGATCCAGAGGTGAGGTATAAGGCATGAGAGGGGAAGTATGCAAGTTCCATTACCACACAGAGTTAGTGTTGGGGAAAAACAAAATAGTTCCCTGGATCTTTTATAAAGAAATAACAAAAAAATATGTGTATTTGTTCTTAATACATATGCATATTTTAATACATTTTTATTATGGACAAAATTTAAGTAAATGTGAAATCATTAGTATTTATTCAACTATTACGATCATAGTTTTGCAAGCTGGCAGTCTTACCCGTGGTTTGTAGCTGAGCCTTCTCTCATCACTACACGCAGTATTGCTATGCAAATTGAAATATATATTATACCTAATTGTTATGCAGCTGTAACCATCGACCGGAGTTTGGAGGTCATGTTAGGGAAACAGATTTGGTTTCACACTCAGAAATTTGAATAACTCCAAATGTTGGTAACATTGATGCTTATCATAAATTTGCCGTAAGCACACGAAGAATTTTAGGCCCCAAACACACAGTAATAAAACATTTCTGGCACTCTGAAAAAGTAGCTAGTTTATAGCCAAAATTCTTACAACTAACCTGAGCGTACAGCCCAAAAATAGTGTTAATTCTACTTCGCTAGAAATCAATCGACGAACAAATCGTATGAATTATTTCCAGTATCATATTTACCATAACTAGTTTTTCGATGGTTGTCCAATTCTACATGACCAGCGCACGATTAATTTCTTGTAATAGGTTCCTTTGTGTTAAAATAACCATTGAAGTCTATCACCAAATCACTGTTTCAAGATCTACTACACGAAATAGAACAATTTCACAATATTGTGCGTAACGTTATTACGTATCTACCTAAGATAGTTTGTTTTTGATTTCGCCGAGATCGGAGTTACGTTCGTGCCCGAATTTCTCAAGACGTCTTAGTCAGTTGGTACAAAACGGTCGATTGTTGCAAGATAAAGGTCTGATTTGCACAAAAACAAAGCAGCGGTGATACGATTCCGTTCGAAGCAGGAAGACGATGAGAATAAGAGAAGTCAAACTTCGATGTGGTGTTGTCTTCGGTTCGCGGAGTAAGTCGGCAGAGTGCAGCGAACCGTGACGTGAGCATCCTCACCCATTAACCAAATAATTTTACCATTACTAGTCTCAGATCTCGAAGTGACGTAACTTTGCGATGAAATGAAGAAACAATAAAGATGCGTCAGTAGACATGGCACAATAACACTCTTTTCGGCGTAAAACAAAAAAGATCTTTGAAAATCGATTGTAATTGGAAGAATAACAAAAGTGAGAGTGACTGAATTCAGGAATTTTTCATTTAGTTTTTATTGCCTTACACCGCGATCTTATATTACATTCAAAATATTTACTAAGGGTCGTATTACGGGAGTTATTTGGAAAAATATAAGAAAAAAGTTGAGGTTTTATAAGCAGTATTCTCGCAGTATGGGACCATACCTTTTTCTTACATTTTTCTTAAATAACTCCCGTAATACGACCCTAAGGGATTATTTCAAATATACATGAAAAAAAAACTCTATTCAATAAATTTTGTATTATTTTTGTAAACAATCATTTTAATATTTATTAACAGAAAGTTAATATTTACATTAAGTGGATTTTTTAACAGAATTTCGCAGTCTACACTACAAAGGGAACGTTTCATAGCTTGTAGCTCTATTCATCCCCAGAGCGGCTGCTCATCAGACAAAACAAGGAACTACCATCAAGCATACCACTACCACCAAGGCTGTATTTTTCGAATACAGATTAAAGTAAAAGTATTGTGTAAATACTTTGATTTCATACAATTGTTCAATACTTTTGGTTGTTTCATTGAAATCTAATGCTGTCAAATGACTATTTTGAACAATTTTATGAATACAAAGTATTTTAACTATACTATTACTGATACTTTTGTTAAAGCAACCCAGCCTAATATTCCAACCGTAAACGTGGAGGCCCGCCAGTCATGGCGAGGGTCTCCCGTCCCAACTGATCGGTAACAGGCGACTCGACATTAAGGCTATGTTTCTGGAACAAAGATTAAAGTAAAAGTATAGTTGAAATACTTTGATTTCGTGAAATTATTCCAAAGTTTTGGTTGTTTCATTGAGATCTAATGCTGTCAAACAACGCATTTTTGAACAATTTCATTTTATAAAAGAATTTTAACTATAATACTACCGTTACAGTTGTTGAAACAACCCAGCCTAAGTGAGTTGTCGTTTTCTTTTTTTGTACTATCGTAAAATTGAGTTTTGGATAATGTATCTTTCTATATAGGCATAGATCGACGATGAGTTGTCAGCAGAAGGCATATGTCGTGGCTATATAATATCTATGAATGAGGGATTGCGAGATGTGATTTTTGAATTGACGCTATACAGAGATGTGTACGATTTTTTTTTCAACACAAAATGTATTTGAAATTGAATATGAATCCAGTTACATTTTGGCCAATTCGATTTACGTAATGAATTTAAACCAGAAAGCGTTATGACATTTGCTTGTAATGTATGGTTGAATTAAATCATGATAAGCAAAACATGCTAGAAGGGCCGCCACATAGAACCATGTAACTGGTTTTAAAATTCTCGTGTGGTTCATACTTACAATACAAACCAGTTTTGTGCTTAAACAATGCGTAATGAGTCAATGGTAATTTATCGTGTACATATTACTGACATTCATCCATTAATTGCATTGATATTGTGCATGTTGTATTATTAGAACATTATACGTTTCATTATCAAGTGACAGAAAACAATTTATGAAAATTAAATATATCACAATTTTAGAATAGAAGAGATTCTTAGTGCACAAGAAAAAGTAAATAGGAATAAAAATTGAAAGTACGAATAAAAATTGTTCACGAATCGACTTATAGAAAAATGATGAAATATGAATTTGAGCAATTCCAGAAAATTCATTGAATGAATTTGTTTTGAAACTTAATTATAAATCATTAAATTAATGCTTGTTTAATTACTTAATTTTAGACTTGACTTTTCTGGCTCATGTATTAGGTAAGATATCTGATTCTTAATCTACGGATCTCTGGGGGGCAAGTCTGGTTCGACCGGCGAAATCAAAACCCTAGTGATTACCCATATAATGGATATAATTATCGTATGGAGTTCTATGACATTAAAATATATTATAGAACTCCATATAATAATTATATCTATGATATGGATAATCATGAGGGTTTTGATTTCGCCGATTGAACCAGACTTGCCCCCCTGGTTCGATTACCGGCGTATAAATATACATATTTTTTTAAATCTAGTTCTATGAGACGATGAACACGATGACTTTTTCTTTTGACAATTAAGTAGTTACTATAGTATCTGTTATAAAATGAGTGTTGAGTTAATATTTAATATTTAACTTCGTACTTTTCCAAATATTAAATAACTATATTCACAAATCAATTTGTCATAAATATGATAAAATATGATAAAATAATGAAATAGCTATCAAGTAAAATACAATAGACTCATAATAATGCATTGATATTGATTTTAAAACAATAAGATTTTGTGTAATCAAAATAATCACATATAATTTTATTGTACAATAAAACTATGTTTTTCAATTCAAAGTGAAAATCAGAACATACACATTGCGAAAATCAGGCGCATAATTTAGACAACATTGTATAAAAGTTACGATCTATGTTATGAAATTATCTCATACCAAAAATTAACATGTCTTTTTAAAATTAATTACAAATAACAATTTTGGGCAAACGATACTTTTTACACCCTTTTATTTAACTTCACATGTCTGTCTGGATTTTTGCAATCGATTTGTAACTAACTTTCCGATCAGTTAAGAGCTTTGAATCTTTCAAAATTTGTGTATAACCGTAAATAAATCAAGTTGGACCTTGATTAATTTTATATTTCGATAAAGTTGATTAATTTTGTAATCCTGAACTTGATGAATTGTGACTGCTATACATGTTGCATAACTATTCAGGCATTATTTATATCGTTATTAGATCGATTTCAGTATAATAAAACTTCACTTGATCTTTATTTTAACGTAAAGAAATCTTTTAAAAGGGTGTCCTCATTTTTTTTTATTTACTTGTTGATTAATATGGCTGGAAAATATAGTTGAAAACCTAAATAAATCTGCTCGATTTGTCTATTTGGAAATATTATAAAAGTGGGTTATAGTGATATTGTAGTGCGATAGCAACTCTGTGCGTAATTTTTGCCTTGCAAGGGGTTTTAATTGCTCACTTAAATGAGAGCAAAGTGCAAATATATTTTCACGTATCTTTTACATTAAAATCTTATAGATTGTTTTTCTCGATGTTTCATTTTGTTGAGACTATTAAGACTAGTATTAAAATAATAAATTCCATAGTAAAACTATTATATAAATAATGTAAACTAGCATGGATTAGACAACATAAATTATGTAGATCATCAAATATACAGAGTAAAGAGAACACAAATTATACAAAGCATCTTATTTGGCTAACCAAAACAATGATTAAGGATAGGTACTACATAAGATTTGACTTACGAATGTATAGAATTATGGAGATTATCAATTAGAAAGTAAGAGTTTATGAGACAAAAGGAAAATCTCTAACAACCAAAAGTGAGTGATTAAAAAATATATATTTACGTTCATATAAGATGAACAGTATATAATCATCTGCACTTAGTTTATACGTCCTCTGGAATTGTTAGCAAGAAATTGATAGTTTGATACAGTAATTAGTGTTTTTCATAGTGAGTTATATTCATATGTTGCTGCTTTCTACTGATTGTATAGTATATAAGGAATGTACCTTTCCACTATCTATACTTACAATCGATATTACTATAATCTCTCTGATTTACTCTCTATGATCAATCAATTATACCAACATGAACATAGAAAGTTAAGTGCTACTTTAAGATAAAAGCATTGTATAGTGACTATTGTTTATTATTAATTATTGCTATCAAAATGACATACAAGCTGTAAAAATATATTTTTCGATTTAGAAGCGTCAGTCATATGAAGTAATATTTTTATTAAGTATAAAGAATACCCGACGAGTGATTTCACTGATTTTAGTGATCAACGAAGGTATTTTCATTCTTAAATATCAGTTTTATAACATGTTTCGATCATAGATTGTTTTATTTATTTATGGTTCCGGAAAATTGAGTGATAGCTTTATGCGGCAGACTACTTCACGACCCTCATTTCCCTCTTTGTCCTTCCTACCCCTTCATCTCCAATCAAAATCCTCTACACACTACTATATACCGACCGCCGTGGCACAGTTGGTAAGCCGTTTGGCTTCTGTGCCGGCGTCTTGGGTTCGATTCTCAGCGGAGGAGAAATTTATTTAAATTCATTTCTCTCGAAAATATTGCTTCTCTGGGCTGGAAACACTGGTTAGTTGAAAGAAAATGCCATTTGGCAATAAACTCGCCACTTGCGCAGGGTGCAAGGAAGTGTTTATTAATATTATTATATTGTTTCATTACTTATTTTCATTATTTATTTTTTATCTTAATAGGTCTGCACCTTTTGGGTTTTGTTTCATTTTTATTTTACATTTATTTTGTTTTGTATATTTTTTTGTTGTTCTATTTCATTTATAATGTATTTATTTTCTATTTAATATTTATTTTAGCTGATCATAATCATCATTGGCGCTACAGCCCTGTGTGGGCCCTGGCCTCCTCCAGAATTCTTCTCCAGCCGTCCCTGTCCTCCACCGCTCTCCTCCAGTTTGTCATTCCGATCGCTCTTTTTTTGCTGATCATATTGTTTTAATTTGTGGATAGTAGTTTTGGAGCATGTTTTATTTTGCTGTTCTGAATATTGATTGTTTTGCTGTCGCTGTTTCTATCCCAAATAAATAAATAAATAAAATTATTATTTATATCTCAGAATTTCTTAATCTTGACGAGACATAACGATATATTGTCGAAAATCATTGATATTTTTAAGCGTATTTTTTTACATCATTTTCTCAACAGGTATCATGTAGCACACCGTGAGTTTCGTCGTGATGTGTTTGTATGTATGGCGTACGCCGTATGGATTATCCTTTTTGTGTCCTCTACAGTCAAAACTATAAGTCCGATCGACTTCATATTCACGTCATATGTGTAAAGTGCATAGACCTAGAGCTGCTTATTTTTCTCTATGATTTAATTTGTCAATATTTTCAAAATGCTCTCACGGTCTGGAAAATCGAGGTATTTTTACAGTGTTTGAAACTTTGATACACCAAAAATACACTCATCAAAATGCATTCAAGGATTTTGAATATTTAAGAAAAATGATATGGTCTGCCATATCAATGTGAAATAAATTTCATATTTGTATGAAAAATGTATATAATGTAAGTAAAATTGCTTCTGTAAGTAAGGGATAATTGAGTGAGTGATCAACTTCATATTGATATTCTATGTGTCTCTATAGACAAGTGTATTTCTTAATCTCCACTTCTATCTTCCTTAAGGGGTAGGCAGTGAGAACCGAACACCGCATTCTTCTATCTTGACACATAAATCGCCTCATCAACATTGTTAGACTGTCTAATACATGCTCATCTAGCTAGTAATGCAATTTTACTTAAAATTTCTCAATAGGTATCACGTAGAAAATGCTTACTATGAGTTTCGTGACAATCTTTTTGTGTGTATGGTGTATTGTGAAAACTTTTGTCCTCTGGAAATCTTATATTTGTTTAAGAATCTAATAGAAATGTACTTAATAAAAATACATTTCGAGTTTGTCAACCTTTTAAGAAGAAAAAATGAACACTTCCTATGGTGTAGAGAGTTTAGTGTTGGCTACAATCCACTCCTTTTATATTTACTTTAATATATGAGTCAAATTGAGTTATTTCATTGAGATTTTGTTATTGTTAATTTTATACATTAACAGAAAATGATTACGTAAAATCGTTTAGACATTTTGGATTTGAACCAGGATTTTTTTGGGTAATGTTGGAGTTGAAGCATAAGGTGAAGTAGAAATAGATTAATCTTAAGCAGCTTTAAAAAATATAAAACAGTATTGCACAACAACAAATGGGTCTTTCTTAATAGGAAATTATATTACCTAAGTATCGGAGAAATTAAAGACAAAATGTTTTGTCATCCGAATAGTAATTAGGTACAATATACAATAGAGAATATCTGTTAGAGAAGAATAATTAATAGGTACATATTATTATCGATGCCAACCAAACAAACTGTGCTATTGTCTTTTAAACTAGTTTCGACATATTTAACAGTCATACAGAAAACAAACAGAAAGATGTGTCAAGTAATAATGTGATTGTAAAAAACAAGGTAAGTATTATCTAAGGTATACATAATATACATCGACTATAACATTAATCATTCATTATAGGATTTGTCAATCATTTTTCAATATTCAAACGTATATATGTCTATTTATTTGTACATGAAGATTAGGCATATTGAATGTTGTTTGTATCATCAGATTGTGTAGTTTTCAAAATATCAATGCTATAAAAAAGTTTTGCATAACGCAAACTTCTTAGATTTAATATGCCTTATTGAAAAAACGATTGTTATTTACTGTTTTCATTAAAAGTAAATATTTTAAAATTATTAACTACGCATTCTTTTGCCGCCTAAAATTTCTAGAATAATATTATTAAATTAATATACGTTATAGTTTTATTTTAATCTGTTGATTGAATGAATTAGATTATTGGCATCGATTAAAAAGAAAGAACTGCCTGTCATACTTTATGCAAATTTTACATAATAACTAAATTTTTCATTAAATACAAAAATAACAAGAAATACTTGGCATTATCAAGGTAGAAAAAAGGGAATATGAAGTCGGAGTAAAATCAAAATATAACAAGACATGTTGTACCTATTTACATTATGTTCCAATCTAAAATTACCAAGGTACCTACCGATGTTCGTCCGAATAGCAAAAGAAACGTTTCAGTTTATTTTCTGTCAAAGATATATAACCTGTTATACATAAAAGGATGAAACCTCACAAAATTAAGATGTAAAAATTAATAATACCTACGAGATTGGTACCATTTTCGTTTTGTAAAAAAAATATTAACGACAAGGCGTGTGAAAGTTGAGTAGATTTCAAGGAAACAAAAACTATTCTTGCAGCGTACTTAGATATTTTCAATTGTATTTCAAATGACAAAAAAAACGACAATACAACCTATTAATGTGTCAACTCATTGTAAAAATTTAATCTGCAAAGAAAAACCTATATTATATTTGCCACATAGAACAATACAATCGCGTGTTTTCAACTATAAATAAAATTTATCATAAAAAAGACTTTGACAACATATCTACCAATGTTAAATTTATGAGACAAAAGAGACGCTAAGAAATATGTTTGAAAGAAAATAAACAGAAAAGCTTGACATAGGTACTCCAGAATGTAACCGTCTAACGGAATCAATGGTTCAAATTAAACAGAAATCCCGTAAATTTCCTAGGGAGACGAAATAAACTTTTGCGAAATAAAAATTCACACAACATTAGCTGTACATATTTGACTTGTACTATTGTAAACTTAATACCACGATACACTATACCAGTGGTTGGAAAATTGAGGCTCACGAGGTACACGCGGCTCTTTGGCTCCTTGAGTATGGCTCTTTCATTCTTATTCGGGTCTACATATTATGATATCATTTTCTATCATGAACCCTATCAAGAGTAAACGGAAAAGATGTACCTACCTTTACAGAAATTTTAATCGTTGTACTGTTGATATCATATTTAGACCATTTAACTAATGTGCTTGCCAACCACTGCACTAACTTAATGAAGAACATGTAATTTGTGCTTATCCAACTGTCGATTTGTTCAGGAGAACTTTGTTCTCTTAACATATCGACAATGTTTCAAGCCAGAATACGCGAGAATTGTATGGAGAGGTCTACTTTTTTCACGGCTTTTCCAACTTTGAAGTCAAAAAACACCAACTTAGAGGCTTCGCAGCATATATGTTCCATAGACGGATTTACTCAGAATTTGGAGTAGAACATTTCGTGTGTCTGTGTGTGTGTCTGTGTGTGTGTGTGTGTGTGTGTGTGTGTGTGTGTGTGTGTGTGTGTGTGTCCCTTATAACTTTTGATCCGCTCAATTTACAGAGCCCAAAATTTCAGAATATATACACAGTTATAGGCCTACAAAACTTTTTTACTCAAAATTTTGAATTTTTGTTTCAGTCAGGGGTTATGAACTTTTGAATTTTTATTTTATTTTTCCATATATCTCAGAAACCATAAAAGTTAGAACGCTGAAAATTGGTACAAACATAGACAAATACAAAATCTCAAATAAGTTTTTTCAAAAAAATTCCAGGGTTTCTCAAACATTTTTTATAAAGAAAAGTATTTTTTTTATCATAAATTTATGAGTTTAACTGCCTATTTTTCCAAAACTTTTACAATTATCGAAAAAAGCCGAAACACCCCAACTAGATAATTTAATTTTCTATAAAAAATATTAGCATTGTTGTAGAAGATCTCAATTTTTTTAACAATTTTTTTAAAAATTGAATTTAGTGACGACATTGCTTCATACATTTTGTATGGCAGTCGCCTATACACAATATGTAAGAAGACTTACTAGTTTGATACTTCATCTTCAAACATACATACAAACCATCATGCTATTTTCATATTCTGGGTAGGAAAAAAGGACCTTCCTCCATACTATCCTATCTTGACATACATACCTACATATGTTGTATAGAAAACAAAATATCTGACAATATTCAATAATTTGTATTTATGGGTTTATAGTTTGGTACATATTCTTCAACTATACATACTATCGCTATCGACAGTTGGATCTCATGTGTTACATGCAACTAGTAAAATAAAGAAAACAGATATTACACGGGAATTTTTTATCCAGGTAGGTGTTTGTTTATTAAGGCTAGAGTCCACATAGTAGCAGCGGACGGATCTTGTTTCCGTACGATGCCGATTGATCAGTGGACGCACTTGTATGAATTCCTATACAAATGTTACTAAAATCTGTTTGATGTGTCTACTGACGCTAACCCTAAATTAATATAATGTTTGATTTCTCTAACATATCGAATTAATCACTAATTGCTACATCTTAAATTACTGATAAGCCAGAGTATTTCAATTCACATTTGAACATACAAATTGTATTATAATGTGGTAGGAAATCTTACTATGCAAGTAATGTCATACTAAGTTTTCTTATTGCATTGTCCTAGTTTACTTCTTGCTATGTATGTATTATCGTCTTCCTCCAAATACCAACTGTCTTAGAAGAAACAGCGGGGTTCACCTACTAACTCCACCAACATTCAAGTTTAACAGTACAATCAGACCGTTGCTTGGTGTAAGCATAACGAGGCAGATCTAACACACATTACATATCACCATATCAAAGTTATGGGTCATCGACTCGCAACAAGATATAAAATTATATTTGATTGACTGTAATATGAAATAGTTAACTGAGATTGATGGGTTTGTGAAATTCTTCATTTTATAAAATTTAATGCGAAAAGCCTAAAAACTATGAAGATGTTTATTTAAAACAGTTTCAGGAAGACATTATCAAGAAGTATTGACTCACAATCAAGAACGATGATGGTTAACAATAGATAGATAATATTTAATAGAAAAGCAGCGTTTGTACTTAATAATATAAATAACTAAATATTTAATGTTTATTTATTATCATTTTGTGTTTTCTTGAATACACAAATAGGGGATTAATTGTCTTATGAAAATTTCTTGCAATCAACAATCAAAATATAGTATTTGACATTGTTTTATAAGTTTTAAAAGTAAAATACACAAATAATCATAATACATTTGAAATTCATCAATGAAATAAAAAAAAAACTCAATATTGACGGTGAATGAATGCATTTTTTCCAACATGATAGTCTTGTATAGTATTTGGGTTTATTATTTATTTTATTTTATTAATATATTGAACCAACCGTTTATAATATTATTGGCAAAGGTATATTAATTTACAAATTACAAATGTTTTAAACATTTTTTTAATAACAATTTCTCGACCGATTTCGTTCACCGTTTTCGTTCCCTAAAATAAGTAGGAAGATGTATATGTACTTTAACAAGGACATATTCAATAAAAAATAAAAATTAAAAACAATGTAATGGGATGAATAAAATTATATTTCAACAATTCGTAGACATCCTAAATAATGGGTATATATATATATATATATATATATATATATATATATATATATATATATATATATATATATATATATATATATATATATATATATATATATATATATATATATATATATATATATATATATATATATATATATATATATATATATATATATATATATATATATATATATATATATATATATATATATATATATATATATATATATATATATATATATATATATATATATATATATATATATATATATATATATATATATATATATATATATATATATATATATATATATATATATATATATATATATATATATATATATATATATATATATATATATATATATATATATATATATATATATATATCACATTATACATATAGTTTATTTATGTATTACATTATATTTTAATGGACCCAAACTTAAGATCATAACACGTGCATAAGTTGACGAAAGTTCTGCACTCCTATAATAATGCTTATGTACATATAAACTGTTGGTTAGGAATCTGACTGCCGATCCAAAGGTCCCGGGTTCGATTCCCGGTGGAGACACAATTTTTAATAATATCGTAAGTCTCCAGAATGTGGCAGCTTGTTATTGGGTGCGTGTTAAATTGATGTTTGACACAGTACCTGTTAGTTGTCCGAGAAGCAATATAAAAATAAATAATGCTTATATAAAAATAAATGTGAGACCACAGATATCAATAAATAATAATAATATAATCGCGAAAGATATTATTTTCGAAACATTTCTTTGTGATTTCCAATCACAACTTAGCAATAAAGACGAATGTGCTGGTCAAAACAATGAATTTCGCTTAAATACGATATATCTTCGATTCTCCGCATTGCGAAAATCGCGAGTTTTTATCGTCTTTTTTGGTAACTTCAGTTAACACAATCGGTGCTAATTAAATAGTTGCATCGTTTCCTTTGTACGACGCCGACGCGAAGAGATAAGAAAACTGAAAGTGGTCTGAAGGCCTTTGTCTGTGGACGACAGAAAATGTTTCATTCGTCGGAATTTTGTAATGACAAAATATTTTTGGTAAATATCGTCATGGTCCTCACACATTAGACTCATTCACAGCTGATAACCAACGATGCTTTGCTTCTGTTGAAAGGGTAACCTCACTTTTTTAATTTAGAAAACAATACACTATCAAAGTTCAATGAAATGATGATTGAATTATGTACTAGTCATACGCAGAACTGAAATCCAGATTGTGATGAAAAAATATTTACAATATAAAAAAATGCTGTCTTTTGTAGGTATAGATCACAATCTTTAGTTGAAGTGGTTCAAATCAATGATACAAATATTACCATACCAAAAGTATAAAAATACACCATGAATTTGTACGTTTTATGATTGATTTTTTCCTATACTACCACCGGTTCTGTTAATGAAGACACGACGGGCGCATTCATATGCATACCAGGCATTAAAAAGAGGGCTAGAGAGAATAAGGAAACAGTAGAAACAAATTAAAAGTTATTTTGAAAATAACAAGCCATTGATAAAATTGAAAGAATTTATTAAACAAATTGTAAATGGCCCATCGTACATTGAAAGTGAGAATAAGATTGCACAGTATTTTTGACAAAAAGTCTTGAAAGTTCTAATGATAAAACAATTCGTGGCTACGTGGTCCGCATATTCACAGGTCCAAAGTATTTCTCTCGAACCTTTAATGGGTATCAATTTACATATTTGTTTTTTTTTTATATTTTCAGATGTTTTTTAGTGATGGTCTTAAGCGTAGTTTATATACTCAAATAAAAAAATGATTAAACGTGTTTTGCCTTCATAATATTCCCTTTATACAAACATAGTATCGCTGTTGTTACCTTGATCACATATTTCACTAAAAAATACCTTTATTTCAACTTCAACAAAAACTGGTATTTCGAAGGCTGCTCGATTTTCCCACAAACTATACGTAAAATTTGATTTATTTCACCGGCGTGTTAAATTGTATGAACAAGCTATTAACATGCGAACAGATATACCTACCTATATTATTACATACTTCTACTTATTTCGATTAAACTGTATTGGAGAAGAAAAATAAAATAAAAATCTTCGATATTCAGTCATTTTTACATCGTCAATTAAGGGCCTAGTATACCCTGGGTATACGGGTGCACGCAAAAACGCACACTAAATTACCATCTATTGTATGAAACACGAAAAGATATTGTATATCACCTGATATTTGATATATAACATTTTATCTTGCAAAAATGATAAAATTTTGAGTATTTTATTAAATAGCAAGAATAGTTATTAAAATATTGTAATAATAAAAAAAATCAGCCGGTAGATTTTCATATTCTCTTTCGATTGCAGTAAATATCTACTTCACCGGCCTTGTAGTTTTTTAGTTACTTACAGTAAAAAAATAAAAAAGGGTTTTACTAAAACTAATTTTACAAGAAAAGTATTAAATAAATTCAAAATTCAAAAAAATTATGCAATAGAATAAAGATGTAAATATAAACTGTTCCTTATTTCAAAGACGTATCTTTTGAGGGTACTGGGAAAATTATTTTCAAAATATACTATATAGCCTACTATAGCCTCTTAAGATCAAAATATCTGATATTCAAATAAACCTCAATAATAACGTTTGAGAAACGAGTGATTCGCAAAATCCTAGGACCAGTGTCTGATGATGACGCCTAGAGTATAAGATATAATGATGAGCTGTATGATTTCTATAAGATGATTTCTATAGAAATGATGCTTCCCAACTTTTGTAAGTGCCGGGGAGATGGAGAGTTGCCGCAGAAAATATAATAAGTTGAAGTCGAAGACTGACGCAAGCCAAGGTTCAACATGGATAGTAGCGCCATTGAAGAAGAAATCATGAATTAGCTATTTTATATGACCTGTTTCAGTACGAAAGCTTCTTCGCCGGAACGGATGACAACTCAAAGTTGTCTGTATTGTTGACGCTAGACAGTAGGTACGTTTATTCTTGAAGGGATTTCATTACATAATTGATCCTAATTCATCAGACCCATGTTTATATCATATGTTATTTTACAAATCATTCAAGAATCGCTAGAGGTATGTAACATTAACGAATCGTTTTTTTTAGAAGATTTTTGACCTCGGTCTAGTCAGGATATGCACATTTCTACGTGGTTCACAATCTTAGTGAGTCACTCACTCCACTATAATAACGGAAAACGAAGGTCCGTGCGGGAAATACTTATCTATTATTAAACTACAATGGGTGGGCAGAGATACATAATATACCCAAGTATATAATGAATAATGACATACAACTGCATAATATAATAATATGCAATACAATACCTTCTATTTAGAGATGAGCGAAATCTATTTTTGGTCATAGCCTTGATCAAAATTATTTATTTTATCAAGCGTGACAGATAAGCCGATACGGAAAATACCGATTTCCAATAGAGATTTTTTTTATTATTATAAATTTAATCATCTTCGTTATTTTTGTTTTGCTAACACAGTGAAAGTACATTAATATAAATGATACATAAAAATAAAGGTCATAATATCGTATTGTTTCTTTGTGTATTGACATTGTATTTCCTAACTCTCCTCCCCTTCATAATTTATACTACACCCATTTGTTAGTAGATATAAATTGTATCTCTGATGATGCTAGCAGAGACTAGCGAAACCGCTTACATAGGTCATTAAATATTACTCGTTTGTGGATTAAAACTGTGTTTAATTTTGTTTTATAAATATATATTTTTATGTGGCTGAAGTTTCGAACGTTCTAACGGAATGAACTAACCTTCTAACGAATCAATGGTCAGGATACAATAGAGATAACCCAAGGAAAATATATTTATTTATTTAATTTTTTTAAAATCAATTTACTAATTTTTGCATTTTTGTAGTTGTCTCATTGAATAAAAAATGGTCAAATGAGAGAAAAATGATATAAATAATGTAATTACTATTTTAAAATACCATTTTCAAGGTAGGTACCCACGGTAAGAAGTAGGTATAATATTTTTGTTTATACATAATTATTACATAATATGATGCAGAATTTATTTGTAAATATTTTTGTTTGACCTAGAAACATAATTCAAAGTTTGAACATACTACCTAATATTTTATAAAATCTAATTGTAGACGGCATTATTGTGTTTCATATTTTTTATTAATGGTAATACCTACCTACTTGTGGGTAGGTACTAACGTCAAATATTTAATTTATAAACTGTCACTTAAAACAATGACGAGCGCTTTCAATATGACCAAAACATGGTTACAATGTGAATTCAATACCCCTGACCAGCAGATTCATTTGTTGACGCTAAACTAAATACTTTATAGGCAGAGAATTAGTTTAAGATATTAACACTGTCATTATATTCAAAAAAGGTTGATCAAATACATTACTGTTTTCCAACACAATAAAAATACTGCGGAAATAATACAAGCTAACTAATATTTCAATGCGGTATCAAGACCACGAATGCCATATAAATCTGAACTTTGTTTATATATGTGAGACCAAAAACTTTTCTATGTTGGTCTTACTATGCCCATCACTTTTTTATATTGTTTGTAAACTCACTTTGACCAAGAACCTCAAAGAATGTAAACGTTTATGCCCACATATAATAATAATAACTAAGGTATCCGCTATTGTGAAATATAGAACTAATATTTTATCGACAGACCATTATTTGCAGATTTATATTTCGCTCTTTATTGCCATCTTGTGTCAAAACAAAAGGTCACTTGCTCTCATTTAAAACAAAAAATAATAATAATTCAAATTTGTCATACTGAAGGTTTATTTAAAATGTTAAAGATAATTTGAATTATAATGGTGTGATTATATCATACTACCGGGTTGTTAAATTCAATCGTTTTGTGTGTCATCCGTTATATTAAATACAAATGTTAATGTTCATCAAATATAAGATCGACATTAAGTCCAGGAACGATGTATATATTTATTTTATTTTAAGCAAATAAACAGTCAAACAATGTATATTACTAAAAATAAATGTTCTTAAATTGTAAACCAAAACAGTTTGCAGTTATTTTACTCGTCTTGAATAAGTACTCCGTATATAAAAATGTGATCATATATAAAAAGTTATTAATTTAAGTAATATTAAGTATCTACAGCTAAACGAAATTAATATAAAGGCAAAAAATAACAAAAAATATGTAAATGTGCTCATGAGGAAGGAAAAGGAATGGAAGGAAGTGGGAAATCAAAATCACTGCAACGTTATCAACCCCTCATCAATGACTCGAAAACTTGAGACTTGAATCTGGCTTTTGTGTGTTGATGGATGTCCAACGCACTAAAAAAAGAATGTTTTTCCAAATTACTTTTCTTTATTTGGATTAAAATTCCAATATTTTAGGATTTTGCGCAAATTATTTCAAATGTTGCAAATCATTTAACTGTGAAGAGGGAGTGTCATTTTTTACGACAAGCAGTTACGATGTGAACACATCTTAGACAGGACGGATGACAACTAACTCTATACTGTCTAAGTATATACCTATTTATTCTTGATTCGGAAATACATATACCTATTAAAAATTAGTGGGTTGTGGCCAACGCTATATTCCTCACAACTAAGCCATTCCACAAAATATTCCAATTTTGTATGGATTTACAGCATTTTCATGAAACGAGTGTGATGATTCTTTAATGCTATTTTTTGAAAACGATGTTCTTTTTTTAGCAATTTGAAAATAAAAATATCAATTATGTTTCCAGAGTTTGAGGTCACTTTGAAATATTAGCTGGTTAAAAATATTGAGAAGCACTGATCAGATATCCTTCAAAATCTAATGGGGTCTAAGCGATTACTAGATACATATATATAAATAAGCAAAATAAGAAAAAATCAAATTAGAAACACACACACACACACAGAGATACACTGTGATGATACTTTCAGAATACAATCTCATCATTATACTAGTTGATAATCTGCTATAAAAAATAACATTAAAAAATGGGAATTCATCAGTCCCCACTGTATTCCCTTGGGGTAGTGAGGAGTAAAAAACATACCCAATGTATGCTGTTGAAAGTGAGAATAAGAGAAGGTACACTGTATTTATTTGACAAAAAGTCTTTAAATCTCCGAAGTTGCTCTTACTCTTCGTGACTACCTACAAGATTCGCATGTCCAATTGGTCCAAAATAATTCCCTCGGACATCGTTGTAGAGCTCTAGTCGGAATGTCAACACGGAAAAAGTTATTTTTTAAGTATCAAAAAGTATTTCTTCTTCTTTTAGTGTCGTGTCAGGTCCTACCAACACTGACTATCAATTCAGAGTAAATCTCTCAATTTTCAGCGTCTCTAAACGGATCCTTCACGATCCTTAGCCCTGCACGTTCTCTTATATTGCGGAGCCATGAGGTCTGCTTCCTACCGACACGACACCCCGTTTTACTTCGATTTTGCCATTGATCAGATACAATATTAATCCATATTTCTAATCCCCTCTAAGAAAATGTTTAACACCCTACGAACTCTTTTCGATTTTTGTCAACTGCTCTATTTAAAAAGTAGGTAGGTATATTTGAGATGACGAAGTCCAACTATCCTTCAATCTTTTGGGTGGTCTTCCGGGTAGACGGCGACCAGAAGGGATTTCATTTGCTGCTATATACACAAGTCTATCACTGTCCATTCTGGCTACGTGGTCCCTCCAATGTCTTTTTCTGGATCTACTCCACCCATCGATGTCCTCTATTCCGCATGTTTATTTCTTATTTCAACATTATGGACACGATCTCGAAGTGTTTTTCCAGTGATTGACCTTAGAACCTTCATTTCCGTTGTCCTTAGGAGTCCCTTGGTTCGTACAGTGTCCGCTCGCGTTTCCACAGCATACGTCGTCATCTGTCTTACGCATGACATATATTCAGACTTTGCTGTCAATACGCATGTGTCTATTTTTCTTTTAAACATCCCGATACGGCAGATGCTTAATTGACTTGTTTGCAGACTTCAGTGTATAGATTGTTATGGCTGCAGGATCCTAAATATTTGAAACTCATTACTTGCTCAACGGGCTTATCAATATTATGTAAGAAAATAAAATGAATGAAATAGTTACCTCATAAATTATTTTGGGGTCATTTGGGGTATGGCCGATATGTAAGGTGGGTACTTGCCTAACTATCACGGGTATCAATAGCCGGATATTGAGTATTTCCCGAATGGGTTTATTGTATTGTTGTATAATTCACTATGAATAATGACAAAAACACAAGATATTGTTTTATAGTCACGCTTTAATGATTCTTCCTATGCACTAACAATCAATGAATGATGATCATCGTTATTATTTTTATTTGATACTTGGACCAAATACACCCAAGTTACGTCGATTGAGGTTTATTGTATAACAAAGAGAAAATTGGAATTTGATACTCGTCATTAAGTAATCGGAGAACGTTTAGCAAATGATTGCTCACAAAAAAAACATATTATTTATTTATATATTTATTATATATATTATACGACAATCTGTACATGTACACCCAATAACATTGTTTCACATACATAATATAATAGTAAATACTACAAACTAACCACAAGAATACAAAATAAAAAAAAAGAATATGCATATTTAAAAAATAACAATTTCAATTTTTTCAAAAACAGCTCAAAACAAAGTAGGATATTATAGTGGTAACAATATGAATTGACGTATGGGGTAGTAAAGCTATTCCGCATTTGTTGTTGTCCTAACATAAATACGGTTGAGTTTTGCTATCCCAGTCGACAGTTTATAAATAATGATGAACAACTTTATATATAATGTTGAACAAGTTTATAAATAATGTTGAACAAGTTTTAAATAATTTTGAACAAGTTTATAAATAATGTTGAACAAGTTTATAAATAATGTTGAACAGTTTTATAAATAATGTTGTTTATAAAAGTCTAAACGCGTTGGAACGATCACATAAATAGGATCTAGAAGGATATAAACAGTTTGGCATTCACTTCTCTCTGCCTACCCCTAATAGAAAAATGGCGTGATAGTAATGTATGGATAAGTAATGTATTTAAATCCAAATTCCTAACATATTTTTTATATTAATCCTATTCGCTGTGAAATATACGTATGCTGAGGCACCGGCTTAGAATAGTGGTTCTTCTCTATACTATTATCATAGTTTTCGGGTTTCCCATAAGAGACGGGTAATCGAAAATACAACAGGTAAAATCTCACGTAGTTCAGCTATGAGGTTCACCACCAATTTTGAATGTAGTGCCTTTTTTGTGAGATGAGACTGATGTGTGAGAATACACGCATGTGTCGTGCTAAGGCAATGCACAACCTCACACCTGCCGCCAGTAACCCCACATTGGGATATGCCGCGATGATATGTAATCATAAACAACGCTATTATTAAAGTATTAAACATTACATGTTTATTGTGGTTGACTGGTAGAAATTGCCTACGGGCAATAAGTATGACAGATTATGAAGAATTTTATTTTTAAATATAAAATAATTTTGTTATTATCATTATAAAATATATTGTGTCAGTTAGTTAGATATGTGCCTCCTGAGCCAAAGGTCCCAGGTTCGATCCCCAGTGGAGACACAGTTTTTAATTTAGTTTTCAGTATGGATCTGTGGGACGTTAAACAACCAACGAATCTCCGGAATGTTATTGAGTTCTTGTTAAATTAATATTTGGCACAGTTCCTGTAAAAAAAGCAAAGTAAAATAATAATAATTGAACAATGACTGACTGAATTATTAACATATACAGTGTATTTGACTTTGATGCAAAACGTTTTGTCGTTATCGAGTACCTACCTATTAAGTATAATTACACAAAGGAACATGAATATGACTCCATTATCTTTGATTCAAATTAAAGTTGTCTCTGTGACTTACAGCATGAATATTCCACGCGACGATGAGATACTTAATACAATCGGCGGACAGAGGTTGAGGAAATGTTCTGATAACCTTGAAATACCAGCTCAAAGCAGCAAATATGTAGGTATATATGTAGGTACAATACATTCAATTATAACTTGTATCGATTAAAATATATCGTTAGTGGTTAGTTTCCAACAGTTGATGGTGATTCAACACAAATCTATTTCATGATTTGCACAAAATACTTACCTACATTTTGTATAATGAAGAAAATCCAGTTTCATGAATATTGCGGTGACCATTGATAGGAAAAATACTTGAGAACAATTTTAGAATTGTTCTCAAATGTTATCAAAATCGAGATAAATCGTCCCCCTCCAGGACGAAAAATTTCATGACTCCATAAAAATATGAGAGGATAAGGAAAATAAGAATATATAAATTTAATTTTCATATTATTTTCTGATCTACGAAGATACAGACATTTATTATTATTCAAATCCATTATAATATTATAATTATAAATTATATTTAAATTGATGAAGTACGACGTGAAATATTAATTTAAGATGCATTCAGAAGGTCATGTCGAAATTTGTTTGAAGCTGTGGTTAAATGAAATACGTAATGCAAAGATTGCGAAAAGTTTGTGTCAACATGATGTGACTCAAAACCAATATTTTCGAATGTTTGTGTATAACTAACTACCAATGGCATTTCCGATTCATCACTTGTTAATGACAACTCATCATCATCATAAGCTTGACAGCCCTGGGTGAGCTTTGGCTGCGTCCATGAGTCTCTTCCATCGTTGCCATTAATGACAAATACCTAAAGATAATACTTATAAAGAGCAAGACTAAACTAATGAAACAATCCAGAAACTCAAAAAATAACCCTCTACGCAGCATTCAGTTTGGGGATCGAAACTTCGAGGTAGTTGATGTATTTTCTTACCTGGGGTCCACCAAGGGAAATGAAGACCACATAGAAATAATAAGAAGGATCACAACTGGTAACAAAACATTATTTTCTCTGCTCCCGGAGCTTAAATCAAAAAGTGTTCACAGAAAAACAAAAATCACCCCGTATAAGACTATAATAAGAACAATGGTGACATGTAGGAGCGAAGCGTGGACGATGACAGCAAGATCCCCAGAGATGCTGGATACATTTGAGAGGAGAGTGCTACGGAAAATACTGGGAACCGTGAATGATGGAGAAGCTTGGAGAATAAGGTATAATGATGAAATACACAGCATCTATAAGACTCTTAGGCTCTCTGTACATGCTAGACTGAGCAGGCTGAGATGGGCTGGACACGTACAGAGAATGCCGTCATAACGGGCACTCAAGAGGATCCTTGAGGGACATCCGGGTGGAAGAAGGAAGGTCGGCAGACCCAGGCTGCGATGGGAGGATGAGGTGAAAAAGGATGCCGAACAATTACTGCAAGTAGCAGACTGGAGGACAGCAGCAGGAGACAGGAGGAGTTGGAGGCGAGGATTGATAGAGGCCAAGGCTCGATATGGGCTGTAGAGCCATCGGAAGAAGAAAGAATACTTAAAAAGAAAGGCTGCGAGTAATCAGGTAAATTTCAGTTCAAATTTTTATTCTTCTTCATGGTAGTGTTCCTCATTTCGGAAGGTCATGTCCCACTTGAAAAACCATTGTTGCCTCTAAGACAAAACTATTCCAGAAGTTTCCAACTTCTGCCTTTTTTAAAGACGAAGCTAAAGCAAGACCAGCGAGACAATTGTTTGTCTGGTTACTCCACCGAGAGGGGGTTCCCTGTCTTTCCACTAAACCAACACCCCTAGATTATTCATACATTTAAAATGCAGTAATTATGTACTACCTACATTATGGCTATCTAGTTTGAACTATCTCTAAAGACAAAATTACCTTGTTTCGTGCCCAAGTTTTTAGATTATTTAATTAAATGTTTTATAAGTAAGATAATTATAGTTAGGTAATTATCATTTTTTTATGAAAACAATATTAAAACAAATATTTTGTACCTACATACATGAGAAAATATTTTTTCGTCTATGTAGAATAATTTTCATACAAACAATGTTATCTCTCATTATAAACTTGTATCCAATGACTTTAACGCAAGGTAAATGATAAAACTCTATTATTATGATTATTACATTTTAATAATTATTAAAGTTAGGTACGTGGATAAGGTTAGTAAGTATACATTAATGTGAGCAGGTGGACCATATTCACCGTAGGTTTTAATAGTTCAGTTGTGCCAGGCACAAATAAATCTGGGGCGTCAAATATGAGGAAAGTAATCCGAAAGAATAACAAAAAGATACCTATTTATAAAAAAAATGATAATCAATATAAACACATGCTAATTCTACCTATACTGTTTTTTTATGAGAAAATCGGAGCCTTTGAGATCAATTTTATGCAGGAAATCTCACCTAAAAATATTCCGTCCAAAAATAAACCACGACACGATTTTTGAGAGTTTGAATTTCTGTTGTTTATTTAATCGTATAGTAACCGCGTTAAAAAATAAAATGATTTTTTTAAATGTCATATTACATACATTAAAAATATAAATTATACTATGTTTAAAAATACGCAATTTTTTACTTCATTTATTTTCTCCGTCAATCGAAGGTTAGGTTAGGTTAGATTCTAGTAGTGGGACAGTCAAAGAGGCGGTCCTTATGCGCACGCTTTGGTCATTCTTTCTGGAAAATGAGTAGGTACCTATGGGTTAAAAATAATCCAACTGTCGATTCGTTCATGAGAATTCTCTTAATGAATCGACATTATTAAGCCAAGATGCGTGTACGAAGGAAAATTTTGAATGGTGTAGTGGACTTTTTGCATGCTAATAACACGAACTAGAGGCCTCGTAGCATATATGTTCCCATACATGGATTTACTCAGAATTCGGAGTAGAACATTTTATGTGAGTTTTGTGTGTCTGTGTGTGTGTGTGTGTGTGTGTGTGTGTGTGTGTGTGTGTGTGTGTGTGTGTGTGTGTGTGTGTGTGGTGTGTGTGTGTCCCTTATAACTTTTGATCCGCTCAATTTACAGAGCCCAAATTTTCAGAATATATAAACAGTTATAGGCCTACAAAACTTTTATACTCAGAAGTGTGAATTTTTGTTTCAGTCAGGGGTTATCAACTTTTGAAATTTTGGTTTATTTTTCCATATATCTCAGAAACCATAAAAGCTAGAACGCTGAAATTTGTTATAAACATAGACAAATACAAAATCTCAAATAAGTTTTTAAAAAAAAATCCAGGGTTTCTCAAACATTTTTTATTAAGAAAAATATTTTTTTTATGATAAATTTATGAGTTTAACTGCCTATATTTCCAGATTTTTTAAAAATATCAAAAAAAGCCGAAACACCCCAACTAGACAATTTAATTTTATATAAAAAATAAAAACATTGTATTAGCACATCTCAATTTTTTTTTAATAAATTTTATAAAAATTGAATTTAGTGACGACATTCCTTCATACAATTTGTATGGCAATCGCCTACACACAATATCTAAGAAGACTTAATTGTTTGATACTAATCTCCAAACATACATACATACCATCATTCTGTTTTCATATTCTGGGTAGGATCAAAGGACTGACCTCCATTCTATCCTATCTTGACATACATACATATGTAGGTACATGTGTTGTATAGAAAATCAAATATCTTAAAATATTAAATAATTTGTATTTATGGGATTATAGTTTGGTACTTATTCTTCAACTATACATTCTATCTCTATCGACAGTTGGATCTCATGTGTTACATGCAACTAGTATAATTATTTTACTATACATAAAAATAATTTTCACTTAATGTAACTCACTTATATAATTTCTGCCAGTCAACACGATCTAGGTTAAGGGGTTGACTAATTTCCTATGAGAGGGGACGCCTTTAAAAATGAGTGCAACAGGCGTTGAAAACTAGCCTAGCCTTGGATGTGAGTCGATAATGGATTGATTCTGATAAACATAATGTACATAAACCATAGGAATTTGGGTAATATTATTTTAGTTATAATTTACTGTCGTCATAAATATACATACATATACAATCACATTAAACTTTGATATGCTTTTCTGAGAGCAGTGCTTTGAAATCGTTTGATATGAAGAAATAGGAATTATTCAGGTAGAGTTTACCACATAATTTTATGTTGATTTTAATGTTAGCAAAATGATGCCGAACGGTTTCAATGTAGTCATTATATGTTTGTTTACAGTTGTAAAACAATTTTAAAACCACATTTCAGATAGTTGGCAACTAACCTTCTTCTTTCTTTGACGTGATTTTAATTATTTTAATTGAGTCAGATTTGTGAATGTAAAAATACGTTATTCACACAACGGTTTTTATTGGAATAAACGGGATATGTTGTATTAGTAATCAATAATTACAACACAAAAATTATATCTTCGTAAATTTACATATGCTTAAAATTAATAAGAAATAAACGCACTAAACTATTCACCGCCTAGCCAATGAATACCTGGACTGTTTTTTTTTTCTTGAAATGTTGACATTTTGGAAATCCCAAAATATATGTTTATGAAGGATATTTTTATTGCATGCTTACATTATTTAAAATTATAAACAGAAATTTAAATTACATGAGAATTTTTTTATGGCGGATGAAAGCATAGAGTAAAAATGAACGGATGTCAATGGAAAAACTTTTCAGCTTATAGTTAATGCTTCTTTTTCTTGTGCCTCTCCTAACGGATGTTGACGACCTTCACATCAAACTCATTCCGATATTGTGCCAGCATATAACCACTGCCTGAGATTTTTAAGCTACGATATTCTTTTACGCTCCGTACTCCGTCTTCTTTCCCTGTAGAAGGGCATATTTATCACCGCGGAATATTTGGCCAAAATATGAGGCTTTGAGTTTCTTGACAAGGACATCAACTCTTAATGCAACAGTTAATTCACTCTACACATATTATAACATCAATATTATGAAGTAGATCGAACTTATAGTTTGGGCCGTACATCAGAAGACACAAAAGTAACACAAAACAAATATGACGAAACTGATAATATGTAGGTACCTACTCTCTATATGATACATGTTGAAAAAATGAACTTAAATGCTAAATAAATGTTACAACTCATCACTATTCCACAGTAGTGGAAGGTTATAGCCTATTTAAATTTGGAATTGAGTTGGAATATGCAGTAGTGAATGAGATAATAACCAATTTAAATTTGGATCTCAGTTAGACCATGCAGTGGTGAATAAGATAAAAACCTATTTGAATTTGGAACTGAGTTGGAACATGCAATGGTGAACGAGATAAAAACCTATTTAAATTTGGAACTGAGGACATGCAGTGAACGATTCCAATGACTTATACCTACCAACAAATATTAGTCTAGTAATTATTTTCATACATACATTTCAAACGATTCTTTTTTGAACTGCAAAGAAAGATTTCAAAATATTTACATTGATTTCATAACATTTGATTTACAATATACAATACGACACAATTGGAAGACTGAACGATTCTTAATATTGAACGAGATTTACCATAACTACTTACAGATGATACAAAGAAGATTTTTTTTTTGTTATTAAGATCCATTGAGTTATTAAGAGTCATTATTTTGTCCTGCAATGCACAATATGAGAAAAGATGATTTCTCAAGGTGTCTATATAAAAATTAGCTAACAAACATTACGTGATTATTTGATATGTATACGATAAAAATAATGAAGAGCTGTGTCGTAAGTCTAACTATGTGCCCACGTAGAATGAATAAATCTTAACTCCTCCCTCTGCCCTTGAGGTGATCGCTAATATGGTTAAGTATTTGTGCAACATACACTCAGTTATTTCATTATTTGAACGCTGAAAATATTAATGAGAACTACATACACATGGCGATTGGTTGTAAATTGTTTTTCCTCGATTTCTATCAGGTAAAACGAAAATCATGTATACCTACACTGCAGGGGTGTGTCTAGAGCCTTCGGACTAGGCAAACCATGAAGGAAAATTGAGAAACGTCAAAAATTTAATGTTTTTTTAGCATTTTCATTTTAGTGGCTATGAATATATTTAAAAATCACATGCCAAAATAATGTTTACATTTGTGGCCTTATCAAGCATCGTATCTACATACGGTTCAATTTTTAATATTGTAGTATGGTTTCAATAAAACAGACAAAACTATAAGGTCTTTAATTGCATAACATAATATTCATACGCAAGCCAAGATTTTCGGTTTCTATAAGCAATTCCGCTACTGCTTCACTGAGACAAATAAAAAAAAAACAATTCTTCTTTATGAATCTTCATTATTTCATACCATCACGGCATATCCCACAATGTGGGGTAACCATCAACTGGTATGCGGGTGTGAATTAAATTAGAAAAGGAAGCCAACACATGCGTGTATCGCCACAAACCAGTCTCGTCTCGCCTAAATAGGCACTACATTCAGGTGGTGAACCTCACACTATACTATGCTAATTTATTTATTTGTATCTACGGCCAGAAGCCTTTTAAAATTATACATAAAATATACAGTAGTTACACAATAGTACAAAAAACAATAATAATAATTAAAAACAACAATTGTACATAAATTTCAAAAACAAGAACAAAAAGGCAATAAAAAATCAATAATCAATAATAATACATATATTTCCGAAAAACATCGGAAATATAAGTATTATTATTGATTTCATTAAGTTTAATGTTGTTTCGTTTACAGAGTGGAAGTTCATAATGAAATTATTACGAATATAAACCATAGTTTTAATCCACAAATTGAGTTAAAATTAGCCTGAGCGCTATCGATGGTTACACCATCATCCTCGGAGGCGACAATCAAAAGTTTTGATTGTCGCCTCCGAGGATGATGACCATCGATAGCGCTCAGGCTAATTTTAACTCAATTTGTGGATTAAAACTATGGTTTATATTCGTAATAATTTCATTATTGATTTCTTTAATAATTATTTTTTATTAGTGTATCTCTTATAGAAATATATGATTTTAATTTTGTTGTATCTACATATCTCATAATATGACACAATTTCATATATTGTATTTACATATAGAGATGGGTGGTGGCAGAGCGGTTAGCGCGCTGGGCTAGCAACCCAGAGGTCGCGAGTTCGAATCCTGCCACGACCGATTTCCATTCACCTATAGTACAAGCATTTATGCTTAGTATAGGGAATGTATAAGGATGTATATGTACTTGTTATACAAGGACATATTCATTCTTTTTAAAAAAAAAAAAAAAAAAAAAAAAAAAAAAAAAAAAAAAAAAAAAAAAAAAAAAAAAAAAAAAAAAAAAAAAAAAAAAAAATATCTCATATGAAAAAAAAATGATAGCTGAAACATCATCAACAAAAGCTGGCTTACGCGATCACTTTGTGCGCTTACGCAATGTACACCATTTTATATGCATGTGTTTAGGTCGTCGTCGTAGATGCCTGATATTTTCCATAAAAAAGAGTATTGCTTAACTAAAAAAAGATAAAACCAAGAAATCCCTAAAATAATCCTAAAACTTGAATTTTTAGCGGAATTTTGGTTATATTTTTTTCCATTGCTTATTTCGTTTGAAACATAATAAATTACGTTTTTCATTATACAATATTTACTAAAAAATATAAATTTTTAATATGCATCAGATAAATTTAAGTTCAGTTAATTTGATCTTATGTTTGATTATCTTTTTGGTTAATTTCAATAAAAGGAATTACTAAACTTCATTTACAGTATCTAAAAAATGCTAATTTTCATCAATATGCTGTGTGTCAACGTATTTAGATGAATTAATGATTTTATCAAGAAACTGTTAAGAAAAGTCAAAATATATAAAAACATACAGTAATTCAAACAAAATTTATCTATATCAACGAATAATATCTACATACATTTGATTCTAGCATTTACGTATGGCCAAATCATTTTCTTTGCGTTCAAAACTTAAAACGGTTTTACAAAAGTAGGTTCATTTTATGTGTAGAAATCATTAAATACTTTTGCATTGTGAAGGAATGTAGATTCTAGAAGGAATGTAGTATGTACAATTGTATATACTATAGTAACAAGAAAACTGAACTAGATACTTATGTACCTACATAAATACTAGGTATATTTATTTATATATTTGTTAAGAGCTGTGAACTAAATTTTCACGCATATTTGAAGACTAAACATTTATATAATCACGCTCTGTCTCTAATAGGGTAGAGAAGTTGAAAAAAAAAGAAATTTACACCATTATTAGGTTCTGGTGTAATGGAAAATAAACCTTATTTTCATTCGATTTGACTAAAAACGTGTTGTTTAACGTTACTTTATCACTTAAGTAGGCGTCTGGTAATTTATAACACATTCAAGCACATTCAATTTACATATAATAAGCAAATCAATAAGCCGAATCGGTTCACAAAATTGATTATTTCAGTAATATTATATTGTAACAATATTATAATAATAATATTATAATAATTATATAATAATGTACCTAATAATAATAATTTAATAATATTTTTTTCGGAAATTTTATTAATATAAGGTATATTTTACTATCCCTTGTACACAAATATGCATACTAAATTAATTTCTAATGTATGAAACACGAAAAACAATGTATCACGGATTTGGTGGTTTTTATTTTTGGACGTGCATAAAATAACTACTAGATAGGTGTATTCCTGTCGAGGTGTTATTGATTTTAAATATAAAGATTTCAGGAACTGCCACGTTCATTTATAATTTATTTATATTTATTTATCTATATTTTTTATAAAAAAAGTAAACAAGTATATACATCTTTCTACATTCCTTAAATTAAGCATAAATTCTTGTGCTATAGGTGAACGAAATCGGTCGTGGCAGGATTTTTACTCGCGACCACTGAATTACTAGCCCAGCGCGCTAACCGCTCTGCTATCGACCCATCTATTTGAGAAAAACTAATAAATTTACAAAAGAGTAAGGGCGTTAAAGAGAAGCTACTAAGTGGATTTCATGAAATTTAATATATGTAAGGTAACATAGTTAATAAAAAAACATAAACTAAATAACAAAACAGTAGCATGTAAAAGAAAGAAAGAAAAGAAAAAGTCAAGTTAAAGAATAGGACAAAAATTACACATAACTTAAAGAAAAGAAAAAATGAACATAGTAGGTATAAAGGCAAGGAGGAAACAGGAATCGAGCAATCTGTCATACTCCTCAAAGGATTCATACTCCTGATAACTCTTAAAAATTTGTAATTTTATTACCAAACAAATCTAAATTATTGAATACTTATTATATGTGATGCACATTCTTTTTAAAGGAGCATTCATGCCGACATTTGAATGACAACTGAAATATTTTTTTATATAAATCTTTCAATTGAAAAAGATTTGGTGTTCTAAATTTATTTTCAAAATAGTTATATTGAAAAACGTATTTTGATTCTGCTACGCATTAATTGAAGAATTATTCCGGTCGTCTGCTATTGGCTATATTAAGAAGGATAGATTATGGATTTATAATATGGAGGTATATGTGATCCTCCTAAGACATAAACAATTCGTACATAATTTATTCATTGCACAATAATTCATGTGGTTAGTCATGACAGCATTGTGTGGATTACATCACAGTACAACTACCTATATACACACCTATCGAGTACCTACCTACTTACTAAAGGTAGGTATATAATATATACTAATATACCTACATAATACATTAGCAATGACCCACATGGTTTGGGCATGTAGCCAAAATAACAACTGAATAGAACCAATTATGTCGATTCCACGCGTTTACTACTAAGTACAAATATATATAGGATGTCTTAAAATACAAAATATACCTAAATAATATTTCATTAGACAAATATGAACAATCAATAAAAGTTATTATCTTTAACGTAAATATTCTAATTTTTATTCATTAGACATGAGACTTATCTCAATTAAATTTAGATTGACGATTGAAGCGCTATTATTAAAATACTATTTTGAATTTTATTTTAAAATATGTCGAATATTGATCTACTTGAAATGGAGCTTAGCACAAAACGGGTCGTAGCCGCAATTAGTTAATAGTGGAATTATTAAAAAAATGAAAAGTTTAATTTGATAAAAATATGTAGTAATATGTAGTCATTTGAGGCACAATTAAAAAATACTGGTACCGTCACATTACATATTTCTGATATTTTAGTCAGAATTTGAGAGACAAACTAAATTATAAATAATTTATATGAAAATTAGTCATTGGATACACATTTAATCAATATTTGACTTGCTAATAAATATTATTCCGAAATGTAGTATGAAATCGATATAAATAATATTCAATTTAAAAAATGACACAGAAATATGTAGATAAATAGAGGATATATTGTTGAAAATATATTATAATAATACATACACATATGAAATTCATTTTTGTTTACCGCACCGTAATAATACTTACACGAAAAACGCACCCCTCATATTCATGATGAACACTTATAATCACGAACATCCGGATGTCGATATTTTTCTTTTAGGACCTAACTCATTTTCTACTGCCATCAGTTCAAGTAATAATGATTGAATTTCACTGGATGATTGAAGTATCAAAATTGATTGGAGTAAACTATGTGAGCTTGCAGGTACCTATACATTCTCTCTTTTACTTATATAGACACACTCACACACATATACACATCCTTACATTCATATGTACACACATACATACACTCATGCACTATCATTCAGATATAAATGTTTTTATTATGTAGCTTTAAGTATGTAAGCACAGCAGTCAAAATTGTTAATAATGTGGAAATTTGTTATTGGTTTTAGTCTTATACTAATGCATCTATGTATATAAAAAATGTTATTATACTGTAAATTTCCCGGAAATAAAATAAAATAAAAAATAATAAAAAATTACAAATAGAATTCATATCAAATTAACAATATTAATAATTCTAAAGTTTTTGTGTTAACAAAGTGGAAATCCATTTTAAAATGAATAAACGAATATACTAAATTATTTTTCCACAAAATTCGTTAACAATGACCGAATGTTTCACTTGAGTTTTTATTTTTGTCTAAATTGGTTAGTTTCATTTTAGACCTTGATAATGCAGAGTCACCTCGGCGTAAACGTTAGGTCATTGTAATCGAATTTTGTGGAAAAATACTTTGGTGTGTTCATTCATTTTAATATTAATAATAATTATTATACTTACATGTTATTATGATTATTTGAGATTCAATATACTATCCTGAATTTATCCTGATTTATTTATGAGACATACTGTACACGAACTCAATGACCTCTAGTTTTGATGTAATGTAATCTCTGTCTCATTGATGATAATTATTGCAACTCTTGTGAAACAATGAATAACTATCTCACACATAACTGCAATATTATTTTAATAAATCATCAATTTCAGACATGTGTTTCAAATTTTAACAATCACAGATGGGTATGGAGTTTTTTTTAATTTTTTGTGGAAATTGAATGGTGTGAAATGCGTCAAATTACACGTTGTTTACGAATATTATTTTGACTTAAACATGGGTTATTATTGTGATATAACATTTTATAGCTTCGAGTTATAATTTGACTAAAGTTGTTTAGTCACAAAAATTATATATTAAAAATTACGTTATCTTGCAAGGAGGAGGAAAAAGTTAAAGAAGATACCGTTTTAAGTATTATTTATGTAAAAATCGCACAATCTGATATAAATTAACATTTATATGAAAAAAATGAAATATGTAATGTAATTTTTTCATTTATTTATTATACATAGATATCTAAATGTCATTATAGAACTCGAAAAACACCTGAAATAATTCATATTTAATATTTGAATGAGTGAGTGAACCTTTCAGACAAGATTACATGATGTATTTAACCAGCTGATCATAAGTTAGGTATTGCTTGATAGATGTTTTAATACAATATAAGTATAAAAATATTAATTATGTTTACATTTACATAATAGATACTGTGGCTATATTTACGAATGATTCAGGCATGGCTCGAGATATTTTAAACATTACTCATATTATAAACAAATAATAATCTTAACATTATTGTATGTTGTATAACTCATATGTTTTATTTATTTATATTTAGTTTTTTTGTCCATTTTAAAATTATCAATGAAAATATACTTTTCCGAATATATTAAACGTGCATCAGACCCATAATGACGTGTGACAAAAATAATACAAAATGGAGTACCATAGGGGTCAGTACTGTCCCCACTCCTCTTCAATCTCTACATAGCATACATTCCAAATATAGTATCCAGAACGTTTAATATATGCAGAGGACGTGGCGCTGGTGGCTCAGGCGAGAACCATTGATGAGCTGGAGTCAACTCTGAATACTGATTTTGACAAATTTCAAAAATACATAGAAAATTGGTGAGGACAAAGCAATTATATACTCAGAACCACTAAAATGAAAACACTGAGACCAATCTTGAATTAAATGATTAAAGATACTCTCTCCAATGAAGAAATCCACATAGAACCTACGATGTGGAAAACATCTTATGGTGAAGCTGGCAAACAAAACGCTTATTGAAGGGAAGACTCTCCAAAGGCCATAAAAGAAATTTAGGGAAAGTTGGCCATCCTCTTCCCATCACCAAGATTATCTCCTGCCAATGAGACCATCGATCACTTAAAATATGAAGAAGGTGTTTTCAAAATATTAATTCGTATTTTACAAAGATATAGTTTTCGCCAAATATCTTGAACCAGGCTTCCGGGTGCGTAAGCGCAAATTTGTGTCTTTTTGCTTCGTTGGTATACGTGCAAATCACCCCTGTTCTCGGCAAAATGGCACAAGATATTTGGCGACAACTATACCTAATACGCAAGGTATTGACGGTTTTTGTCAATATAAATTTTAAAAAAAATTTACGATTGCACACTTATTTAAGTAGAATACAAAATTAAACAAGATCAAAAATTAGATAGGTAGGTATATATCATTGCTTCATTATTTATTCAAAATCAGTTTGCAAACATACATTATGACAAAATTATTATTTATTATGTAATTTATCCCTAGGACATTTTCCAGTGTTTACTTTAATTAAAAAAAGTATATAGATTTAAATGTAGATGCATATTTTTTACAGGCGTAATTATATTTCTTAACACAAAAAATGAATGTATTAAACTATAATTTAAGTGTTAATAACTACATTGCTTGCATGTCTACAAAAAAATGTTAAAAAGCAACAACAGTGTTATTTATTATTTATAAATATAACCGGCTCTGAAGATAACACAACACTCCAAGACATTGATATGAGGTGAACAACATTCCATTCACAATTGAAAATAAAGAAGTGAGCAGTGTTGATGATTAAGAAACAAAGAATTTCAAGTATTGAAATAAGCCTATTTGGAAAATATACACATTGTACACAAGAAGTATGGTTACGTATGTACCTACCTCCATACAATAGGTACCTATAATATCTCTCGAAACAGCTGGCTATTTGCAATGACTCAATCGTAAAATAGTTTTATGAAATTCTTCAAATTCTCCAACGGAATATTTTGTTGGCGACGAATGTTTCAAATATTTTTCATCAAACAACACCTTCAACATTCAATCGTATGAAAACAAAAATATTTCTACTAAAAGAAGGTTTTTTGTTATTACAATATATTATTTGCGTATCATTTTTTATCTAGTTTATTTCACTCTTTTTTACGACAAATGCCGATTTATTAATAATATTAATATCAATTAAGTAGGTACTACAAATAATAATACTCAACTATTATTACTAGTTGCATGTAACACATGAGATTCATCTGTCGATAGTATGTATAGTTGTAGAATAAGTAGGTACCAAACTATAAACCCATAAATCCAAATTATTGAATATTTTAAGATATTGTGTAAAGGCGACTGACATACAAATTGTATGATGCGATGTCGTCACTAAAATCAATTTTTATAAAAATTGTTCTACGGGAACTCAATAGTTTGATACTTTATCTCCAAACATACACACATACCATCATCCTGTTTTGATATTTTGGGTAGGAAAAAAGATTGATCTCCATACTATCCTATACTGACATACATACCTACATGTTTTATATAGAAAATAAAATATCTTAAAATGTTTATAAATTTGTTTTTAAGTGTTTATAGTTTGGTACGTATTCTTCAATTATACATACTATTGCCATCGATACTATTGTCGGCACAGTATTGAGACACAGTTTTTGATTGTGTTTTCAGTCTGGATCTGTGAGACGATTAATATCGTCTCCAGAATGTGGCAACTTGTTATTGGGTGCATGTTAAAATAATATTTGACATAGTACCTGTTAGTTGCCCGAGAAGTAAAAAATAAATAAATAAATAAATAGTTGGTTCTCGTGTGTTACATGCAACTAATATTTAAAAAAATTCTCAGAAAAGTCAAACCTTCATATTCGGCTTCGGCCGAAGGATACGGCTATGATAGACGTGTGTAAAATAAATAGATGGTTATTTAAATCGATATAGCACAGAAAATAATCTATCTAAAAATTGGATGATTCGAAAAATAGCTCACAAAAGTATTTACGCGGTACAGACGAGTTCATCTTTGTTTGTAGATTAAACGTGTTGGTTGTGGCCAACGCTATGCTCTCAATGCCATGTCACTCCACAAGTATTCAAATTTTCTAAGGAATACTTTCAGCATTTTCATGATAGGAGTTTATTTAATTAATTATTTATGATTTAAATATTTTATTATGTAAACTGGATAGTTCTTCAATGTCATTTTATGAAAGTGATGTGCCTTTTTAGCAATTTGAAAATAAAAATATCATTTTTTTAGGTTTCCTGAGCTTGAGGTCAAATATTTTGCAGTTAAAAAAAATGAGAAATTATGATCAGATATCCTTCAAAATCTAGTGGGGTCTAAGCAAGTATTAGATTTTCAAATTTGAAAATCTAATGAGTACCTATCTACTTTAGTCTATTATCGATAAAGTAGAATAAACACGCCATAAATAATAAATACACAGCACACACACACATTGTGATGAAACTTTCAGAATAAAATCTCAGCATGATACTTGTTGCTAATTTGCAATAAAAAAACTTTAATTACCGTTGCTTGACTATGGTGATGTTAGGTACTTGGATGCAAACGAGGAACATCTCAACAAACTTGAACGCCTTCAAAATGTCTTTGGACTAAAAAATTCTAGCATATTTCTCATTACCGTAATCTTTATCATTGGTTCAAGATACGACAACGACGTGATATACCTACATATCTTGTCATTACTATACAATGTCCTTTTTAATCCAAATTTACCTCAGTATCTCAAAGATAAATTCACTTATCTTTCAAGCCACGGGCGTCCACTACGATCTGCTGAACGTACTTTACTATCTGTTCCTATTCATAGTTATGATTTTTTAAGGTCTTCATTTGAAGCACATTTGAAGCACATAGACTGTGGGATAGTGTAAGCAGGGGCGTGCCTAGAACCTGCGGACTGGGCAAACCCTGAAAGAAATTGGTAAATGTCGAAAATTTAATGTTTTTTTAGCATTTTTGTTCATTTTAGTGGCCATGAAAATATATTAAAATCACATGCCAAATATAATATTTACAATTGTGGCCCTGTCAAGCATCGTATCTTCGTACGGTTCAATTTTTAATCTTGTAGTATGGTTTCAATAAAACAGACAAAAAAATATTAGGGCTTGAATTTCTTAACTTATTATTCATAGGCAAGCCATGATTTTCGGCTTCTATAAGTAATTCCGCTACTGAGTGTAAGTCGTGATATTATGTCGTCTATCTCACTAAACATCATCAAGAAAAGGCTAAAGCAAAAATATTTATCTGACATCACCTGATTACATCTTCCTCTCCTCTTCCTTTCCTTATTCTTTAGTTTTCCTATCATTGCTATGAATTGTTCTTATATGCTATCTTCTTTGTTTTTTTTTACTAATCTTCTGCTATCTTTGTTTATTTTTGTAATGTGATTAACTTATTGCCATAGTACACACTGTTTTGTATATTTAACATTAACTCTGGTTCGTTGGAAGAAATTTCCATTAGACAATAAGCCCTCCAGTGTACTAATATTATATGTACAGAAAGATTCAAATAAATAAATAAATAAATACGCGAACTCACAAGTTCCCACGGTATCCCCTTGGGGTAGTGAAGAGTAAAAATAGTATTGAAGCCCTTATTCATTTTTAGTACAATATTTTTTTACGCAATTTCTAATTGAAATCATTTTGTATACCTACTCGGGATTTCAACGCAAGGTTTAAATGAAAATGGTAGGTACTGTGCTAGTCCTCTAGGGAGCACGACCAGTGGGCTTATATTTTTATGAACTATACCAACTGTTTTAAAATGAAGTAAATAAAACTAATTTTATAGTGTTTGACCTTAAAATATCGCCATAATAAAAACGAATTGGTGACGCAGATGTGCTTCGCATAAATAAAACATAGTAATTTTATCTTGAATTTAAATTTCATACAGATATTTCAGTGGACCTAATATAAAATATTTCTTCATAAATGTGTATACTCGTATATTTAATATAAGTCATTTGTATAGGTCGAGGACATTATCAAAACTATATTGTCCTTGTAGGATGAAATACATAGATATCAATATCGTTCAATAAAAATGAAGAGTCATTATAAATTTGTTTTATTATTCTATGTTTTATTAAAATGTTAATGTCAACATTTGTTTTTGTCATAGTTTTTATTTCAATTTTTGAAATTAACAACGCGGGGTTTTGCGAAGTTGAATATTATTATATCATTGATTGAGGTTTTGAATCACACAAAGGTTTTCCTTCGAAAATGCTGACATTAACGATTTTTATACATTACCATAAAAGCTATTTGATACGATTATTAGTATTAGAATTTGCAATAATAATTACGTCAACTTTTTGTCAAAACTAGATATAAGATGGACCACAAATCAAAGATATCAAATATTTTAAATACTTCAAAACTATTTTTCATAACTAACTGATCCCCAAAAAATTAAAATTATGTAAATAAAAGCTGACTTGTCTACTGCCCTAAATAAGTGTTTTGTGTTTAACATAAATTAAAAAAAATGAAATTACCTACCCACAAATGATTGAATTAATTATTTATTTATACATCTTCATGTACAGCGAGTGCACAAAGGTAGGTTTATTGTCATAAGGTAAATTCTTCCAACCAATCCGAACAATGTGAAGTCTCTAAAGTTAAATTGGTACAGTAGCAGGTATTTAGGGAGAAAAAAAAACATAAAATAATAATTATATTATTTTATAATTATAAAGTTTTAAAAATAGTTTATACAGGAAAAAAATAATGACCTAAAAGTAATTAGAATATGCCGTTAGATTATATTGGTAATATTTAGTTTAATTACGTTGAAAATGTTTTTATAATCGCCACAAAATCGCTAAACAAAAATAAGTTAATTTGTAATCATTTAATTATGTAGGTATACGAGTGAATACTAAAATATGTAAGTTGTACGGTATCTCCCTATGTTTTCATTAATTCACCAAGCACACACCGCTCTCATTCCTCATTCAGAATATCGTAGGTACCAATAAGTCGATAATAATGCCAACTCCCCAACTAAGGTACCGCAATCTACATAATATGTACCAGCAAAATTATTTTTGTTAAAAGTTACACAAAAAACTCCATACGGTATATTTCCGTTTTGTTAATTATTGTGATTCTTTCGATTTCTTACGAGTAAAGTACACAATCAATGAAAAATGTAAGAGCGTAATCATACACAGTTATTTATTAGCACTTAAAATGAATTATAGTTTTTATTGACACAGGTATAAGATATAGAAAATAAGATTAACCCGCATAAGTATCTATGTTATTGATTTTAAAGGTTTTAAGTTTTTAACATCTCATAGAATTAAATTTAGATTCACATTTTTCAATGGTTATACATCAAATGAGAACATCCCATGCATTTGATATCTACAGTGCATTTTATACAAAATAAACATGATACAAAACATGTTTGTTTGATTTTTCGAGTATTTTTGTAATTCAAATAATTTTAACTTGGATCATGTGATTCTTTTTTTACACTTGTGAAAGCGAATAATGTTATTTTATAATAAAAATATACAACTGAAAATATTTCATGATAGGGTTTGATTATTTTATCGACAAACACATTATAATACAAATTATTGATAGTAAACAAATGTTAAAAAATATAGCATAAACACAATAACTTTTAAACGTTTGAAAAAAATATATAAAAAGATAATTTTCAAAATAGGAAAAAAAGAGAAATTTCATTTTTATATCACGAAAACAACACAATTCGATTTTTGAGAGTAACAATAAATGAATTAGTATTTAAGTCATAAAATTCATTTAAAAATTTAATAGATAGGTAGTTAATGGTAGGTCGCCAACCAATGTTCGAGGTCCCCTTTTTAAGGACAAACCTCAACAATGCAAATCTTGGAAGGCTATACAGTATACATGACTCATTGACGTGTTTTAAAATGAGTTTTGTCAAGAAATGCAACAGGTATAGCTATAATCCTGTACCTTGAAGTATTGTCATAAACAAAAATCTCTTTGATAGGTACAAATTCTAACAGAAACATGTTATGAAATTGAAATTTAACATTGATTTGACAAAACTTACAATCAGCGGTGTCGACATAACAAATTCCATCCACAAAGGAGTGCGACAACGGAACACAGTTAACAAAAATAATATCGAAACACTTTTTGTTTGAATCTAAAATAACTTGACACAGAGTTTCATAGGGCACTGCCAAACGGTATACCGAATCACTATGTTTCGCGTAAATGTAATATTTCAAATTGAAAAGATATTTTTATTGGGTTAAGTTAAGGAATATCGGATAGGAGCGGCGAGGATAAAATATAATGTGCGACCCGAGCAAAAGTTGAACCATGTTAAAGCGATGTCCGGACTCAGAGCAACTCGGAACATAGAACACCGACCTCTGTTGCCGATGCGATGTCTGCATACAAACCTGCCTGTTGAACGTATCACGGCCGAAGCAAAAACACACCTACCCGTGTACACCTGTCTCCTTCGTTGTCATTGAGTCGATTGGAGGTTTACCTGTGTAGTAGATACACCTTCGATAGAATGACCCGCACATACCCGAACCCTGCTTGTCCCACTCTGACGGCATATCAAACCGTATAAGTGAGAGAGATGGTCGTTAGTTGATTGGAATGCGTGTGTAGGTGTGACACGCATTATGACTATAGTTTCATACGGTGAGATTATAATAATATAATATATCTACAGTACATGCTGTCAGGCTGTGCACTTGAATAGGACAGAGAAAAGAGAATACCAAGTATTTCTATGAAATCTGATGTTTGTTTCTGATTTTCATTCTTGCTCTCTGGTGATTTAGCCATTTTCCAATCTGTTTTTTTAATACCTAAATGATCTCTTACAAGTATTTTTCTTATTTGATGGCCCTACAATCCAAACCGGGCCTTGGCCTCCTTCAACTTCTGCCTCCAACAACTTTTTTCCTCCACTGCTGCTCTCCAGTTAGAGATTTGCAGAACTGGGGCGCACCTCTCCTTATGTCATCCTCCTCAATAGTATTATACTAGATTATCGTTATTGATCTGTTTTTTTTTGTATATTTCATAGTGTATTTATTTCTATTATAAGAATGTATTTGTCCCTTAAATAAATCAATTTTTCACAGCCTTTTAATTTCTAATTTTTTATCACACAAAAATTCGAAATGCTCTCTCATTCCGGAAAATTAAGCTATCGCAATTTTAATTTATTTATAATGAAAATAATGTTCAAGGAATGCATGATTTGTGTGATTTCCAATTGTTTTTTTTTCTCTTAATAAATAAATAAATAAAAATTAAATGTGTTGTTTTGGAAATTTGACTAACTACTTCTTAATTTGAGATGTTCTTATGTTTGTATGGATAAGTAGTACCAATTATACCTACACACAGCACACAGCAAGTACCTTATATTATATTATTCAACTTGATGTACTTGTATATAGTTGCTGTTACATAGTATTACGTATTAAAATATTTGTAAGGTTTTTTAATGATATCTTGGGTATTCCTGAATATTTCAATGAAAATAAGTTTCTTTTTGTACATAAGATCTGAACGCGTGGTGAAACGATGAAGTGGTATTTTTGGATACTCTGAGTATCTAAATAATGATAATAAAGTATAAAGCATGTAATTCAATCAAAGTTAAAAAATGATAAAATAGGTCTCAAAGAAGGCAGCAAGTCAGGGGTCCAGTTAGATCTTATAAAATAAAAATAATCGACAAGTTCCCTGCGATGTGTGTAAATTGGGGAGCGAAAGGTTTAGCAGAAGACGTACGTGTATTATTATACTGTACAGTTGAGTTACGGCATCTAGTTTACAGTATTGTGTGGAGTGGAGGATTGGGTTCTGCCATTGTTCGACCGTTCATTGGAGGAGCTCCACCGTGCTGTCGGAATTTCTCAAACAAATCTGTATTATATATTTATTCATTACCGACTTGACATTGGTGTTAATGTTTTTGTGTGAACTTGCGTGTCCACGATATGATATTAGGTGCGGTGTGAGCTTAAACATATCTGCCGTTGTCGGCTGCCAAGAATTTGAATTATTATAAATACATTGTGAAGTAGTGGACTTATAGTTTGCATACAACATGATCGGAAGTGATTACACATTGGAACTTTGCAACATTTTTCACTCTGGGCAGGTAATTAAAATGTCAATTTTAAAACTGTAAGTAAATAGACATAATATAATAAATACATTTTCATTGGTTACAAAATGAAATAATCTCATTATAGGTAAACTATAATAAACATTTTTTTCCTTATTTTATAAGTCATATTTATAATAATGTCACTGGTCAATTTCAAAATTGTTTTGCAACTTAGTAAAAACAAGCTGTCAATTGAAAAAAAATATATATAAACTTTAAGTGTAATAAATCAAAATCAGTTTGGGAATACCTACAGAACTTGTGGTAAATTGTTCATCATCTATGTCAACATCCTGTGTTCAATTCCTAGCAGAAGTAGGTACCTATAGTAGATATTTGTTTATAAAGCAATTTTCATACAATAATATTATTCTTTCTTCACTGTATTGAGAACTGATCGGTAGAGAAAAAATGGCATTTGGCTATAAACTTGTCGCTTGTATAATATGGTAAAGGAAATGTGTATGTACAATCAAAACATTTTGATAAAATGAATATGCATAAATAACTAAATGTATCTCATGAAATCAGTTTCAAATGTAACGAAATAAATAGGCACTTTATTTTTCCATTTGCGTCTTGTTCAATAATTATTGTTGTACCATTTATTGAATTGACTTATCAATATTTTTTTAGCCACAGACGTTATTTCTATGATAATTTAATACAAACTCAAAAGACATTTTTGGTTGATTTCACATTACTTATTATTCAAACAAGTAATGTGAAATCAATCCCATTGTATTAAATATACAACAGTAACCAATCAAAAAATAAACCTTCTTCACATCTTATTTTTTTTAATTGTGTAGGTAGGTACACGACCATTGTAAATTTGCTGGCTCATATATTGTACTTAATTTGTGTATAAAAATAAAAGATTGTAATGCAGTGTCTTGACAAAATAAAAAATAAACATAATAAGTAGGTACTTAGAAAAGAAGTCGAAAAAATATAAATGTACAGTTTTTGAAATAATAGTATTATGTTTTATTATACAGTATTTTCGTTTAATACAAAAATCAAATGTGTTTTAACCAATTATGGTTGGGATGTAAGAGATTGCGTTAAGACAATGAAGTCTGCTGTGAAGTATTTTATAAAGTTATCATTTGAATAATAAATTATTGTTTTTTTCATAGGCGTTTTGTTGAGGCAGGAGGTTGCACCCAACGCTTGACAGAATGTATAAAAACAGGAGTAAACTTAAAAGATGTTTTTTTATAAGTAGAGTCAGGAGGTTGCACCCAACGCTTGACAGAAAGTATAAAAACATGAGTAACTTAAAATATGTTTTATTAGGTAGAGCCAGGAGGTTGCACCCAATGCTTGAAAGAAAGTATAAAAACAGGAGTAACTTCAAATGTATATTATAAGTAGAGCCAGGAGGTTGCACCCAACGCTTGACAGAATGTATAGAAACAGGAGTAAACTTAAAAATATGTTTTATTATAGGTAGAGCCAGGAGGTTGCACCCAACGCTTGACAGGAAGTATAAAAACAGGAGTAATCTTGAAAGATGTCTCCCTTACAGTACACAGTGGAGAGGTGGTCGCTATTCTTGGTTCTAAAGGTATATTGACTATTTATGTAATAATAAAACTGATATTCATATTATAACAGATAAACAATTTTCTTTTCATTTACAGTAAAATTGATTATTAATAATAATTAATATGAATTTTGTAAATAAGTATTTATTATTTATGTACCATTGTAAGGTACATATATATGATACATAATGTAAATAAAAATATTTATGTACCTGACAGCAAATTTATCAATTTTGTAACAAGACCTTTTTATTTTTACCATTCTATTTGATAAAAATAATTGAAATTATGAAAAAAAATTCAATTTTGTTAGAATTTTTAAATTAAAATTTAATACAATGAAAAATAAATGTAGATATAAAATCTTTTTTTTTTTTAATTTAATATACCTACAAGTTTTTATTCTTCGACTATATGTACACAAAAATAGATTGAGCTAGTAATTATTAATACCATATTATTAATCTTTATAATAATTTATTTAAATAATGAATTGAATATTTTAGGAAGTGGTAAAAGAGCGCTGCTTGATGTTATAGCACGCCGTGTGCCAACAAGAGGTCAAGTGCTTCTGAATGGATCACCTCTCAGTCTTTCTCAGTTCCGTACATCCTGTGGATATGTTCAGCATACATGTGACTTCATACCAGGATTAACAGTCTATCAAACCTTCACATACACTGCTATAAATGTAAAAATAAATATCTAATTGAGCACTATTATTTATAAATTATATATACTAGTTGCATGTAACACATGAGATCCAACTGTCGATAGCGATAGTACGTATAGTTGAAGAATAAGTACCAAACTATAAACCCATAAATACAAACTAGTTGCATGTAACACATGAGATCCAACTGTCGATATCGATAGTATGTATAGTTGAAGAATAAGAATCAAACTATAAACCCATAAATCCAAATTATTGAAAATTTTAACACATGTTGGTATGTATGTCAAGATAGGACAGTATGGAGGTCAGTCCTGTTTTCCTACCCGGAATATGAAAACAGCATGATGGTTCTGTATGTATGTTTGGAGATTAAGTACCTATCAAACTTTTAAGTCTTCTTACACATTGTATATAGGCGACTGCCATACAAATTGTATGAAGCAATGTCGTCACTAAATTCAATTTTTATAAAAATTGGTAAAAAAAGTTTGAGATGTGCTAATACAATATCAATATTTTTTATAGAAAATTAAATTATCTAGTTGGGGTGTTTCGGCTTTTTTCGATATTTTTGAAAAATTTGGAAATATAGGCAGTTAAATTCATAAATTGATAATAAAAAAAAAATTATTAATAAAAAATGTTTGAGTAACCCGGAAATATTTTTGAAAAAACTTATTTGAGATTTTGTATTTGTCTATATTTGTACAAATTTTCAGCGTTCTAGCTTTTATGGTTTCTGAGATATATGGAAAAATAAAGTAAAAATTCAAAAGCTGAAACAATGAGTATAAAAGTTTTGTAGGCCTATAACTGTTTATATATTCTGAAATTTTGGGCTCTGTAAATTGAGCGGATCAAAAGTTACAAGACATACACACACACACACACACACACACACAGACACACGAAATGTTCTACTCCGAATTCTGAGTAAATCCGTGTATGGAACATATATGCTGCGAAGCCTCTAAGTTGGTGTTTTTTGACTTCAAAGTTGGAAAAGCCATGAAAAAAGTAGACCTCTGCATACAATTCTCACGTATCCTGGCTTGAAACATTGTCGATATGTTAAGAGAACAAAGTTCTCCTGAACAAATCGACAGTTGGAAAAGTAATTCAAAAGAATATTTACAAACATTAATTTGTAAAAAATAAACTAATTATTCTTGTCATCAATTTATTTATACCACATAAGCTTGACATTTATTCTTGTCATCAATTTATTTAACTTTTTGCTGTATGAAAATGATACATATAAAACAATAGAAAAGTATCAAATTTTAATGTTTTGTTAGGTTTCTTTCACCAAATAAAAGTCGGTTAAATGATGTTGTTATTCAGCAAAATGAATTTACTGTCTCAAAAAAATGTTTTTATGCTTATTGGAATTATAAATTTAAAAAATGAATAACACACAGTAAATTATAAAATTGGATGTGTTTATTTAAATAGTAAAAAAAATGATTTTAGATCAGCGGATATCTTAAATCTTCCAAAGTAAAACAAGTGATGGCTGATTTGGCACTTTCACAGGTATGTTATTTAATTTTACTTTTTAAAATAATTTATTTACAAGGGGAAAAATTTAAGGTGATTTATTGCCAATTGACTTTAATGCATATAATTTTAAGAAGTGTTACAACTTCCTTAGATCAAATTTTGTGAGAAAAAAAAATGTAACCGCTTGATAGATTTTAATTTGTTCTAAATACCTATAATACAAATTTATATTAATGGAAACAAAATTGTAGGTATCAAATAAATGTGTGGAAAATCTAACAAAGAGTGAATATAGAAGACTGATGATCGGAGTCCAATTATTGAGAGATCCAGGTACCTATGTTATCACATGATACAATAAGTAACTAATTAAATATTTACAATTTGTTTAAGAAATTAGTTTTGTTTCAGTTATTCTACTTTTGGATGAACCAACCTGGGACTTGGATCCATTAAACACCTACTTGGTGGTGTCCATTTTGTCAAACGCTGCGAAGAAGTATGGATCTGCTATAATTTTAACAATGGAGAAACCACGATCAGGTATTTTATACTGTATAAAAAAATCCTTATAACAAGTACACATAAGTACTTAGACAACCTAAATAAGTGCTTGTGTTATTTTTATAGACAAACTTTTTTAACATCTCAATAGAGACGAAATTGGGATATCATAGAAGAACCAGGAACTCAAGGCACCTACAGGACTTACGACCTGTCATCGGATGGTTTACACGATCACTTTATGCGCTTGCGCAACGTTCACCAATTATGCCTTCTTCTTGAGTTCCCTTATCAATGTAATTTTTGAAAGTTCTATATATTTGAATAATGTGTAACAATTCACTATTGCCATGTATGAAGTAACGAAGAAACCTTTTTGTAACGCCATCTATTGAGAAATTGGTTTATTTGAGAACTTTCAAAAATTACATTGATAAAGGAACTCAATAAGAAGGCATATTTGGTGAACGTTGTGCAAGCGCAAAAAGTGATCACGTAAACCAGCCGATGAGCCAGTGCCTTGAGTTCCTGGCTCTTTGACTCCCGACAGTGAAAAAATCCAATGTTTGTGTATATGCAATTAAAAAAATATTCAATTTGCTTGTGTTATATTTTTAAATGATATTAATAACAATTTAACACTACAAATAATAACACTCAATTATTATTATTACTGCCATTATACACTTCCTTAAAAGAATTACCAGATCAATTGTAAATTATTTAATTGATCAAAATAAAATGCAACAAATGCACCGATCAAGCTTTCAATTAGAAATAATTCACCCATCCAGATACTTAACATATCAAAGGATTAGGCTCTGAGGAGGTCTCTATACTAACCTTAATGATTGTTGATTATTAACATTTAAAAAATCTTTAACGATTGTACATGTATTAATTATTACCGATTTATGTATTAATAATTTCAAAGTTTTTTCGTTAACACAGTGGAAGTTCATAGTTATAAATAAAATATTTATAAAAATAAATAAAAAAACACACAGTCTCACAATCTCATTTGTGGATTAAAACTGTGTGTTTTTTATTTATTTACATAAATATTTTAATTATGATTTATGTATTTTTATAACATTTTTTTTCGATAAATTGTACATGTATTAATTATTACCGATTTTTGTATTTTTATAACAATTTTTTTCGATAAATCTAGAATTTCAAAATAATGATTTCATTATGATACTACAATTTTGAATAGCCATGTCGCGAATGTATGTTATTTTTTTGATTTTATTGGGTCCGTTATGTTGAATTGATCGGTCAGTTAATATTGTGTTATAACATATTATATTAATATTGCAATAAATTGAAATCTTATTATTTTCTATAAATGAAATCGGTTCATATTCATAATATAGTTATATGTTAATTGCGTTAATTAATTCATATTTAATATCTAAATTTTGGTGTATTATTTTTGCTACTTAGTATGAGTGAAGAACAGCCCGATATTATATGCTCAATTGTTTCTGGAATAGCCAAACATTTTCTACGATTATCATCTGTTAAATACAACAATGTCTTTTGTTATATATTTTTGAAAATTTTTAGTTTTTATTACTTTATCCTGAATCGCTATTATAAAACATTCTAAATTTGCATCTAAATCCCCGATACTCAACCGTTTCTTTGATGAAATTTTATCAACATAGGTTGGCTGAGACATTTTGTGTTATATTTTACATGAAGGTTTATAATTATTTTTTGTTGACAGATGTATTCCCATTCTTGGATCGAGTAGTATATTTATGTTTAGGTGATGTTGTGTATGCTGGACCAACGAGAACATTATTGGACTATTTTGGAAGCATTGGATTTCCTTGTCCACAATTGGAAAATCCACTGATGTATTATCGTACGTATTTTACTATATCATAACTTATATCCTTAAGACTGCCTTGTTTCGTAGAGCCAACAAATAAGCTACAGCGCCCTTGGAGTGATCTTGTATCACTAAACGGTGCTTTATAAATTATTATTATAAATGACAGTAAAAAGAGCTAAATGTAATTCACATAATTTGAAATAATTTTTTATACGAAAGATATGATTTTTATTGTAGTGTGTCTTTCAACTGTCGATAGGAGATCTCGAGAGAGATTCATAGAATCAAATCATCAAATAGCAGCTCTCGTTGAAAAGTTCAAAGTGGAAGGACATGCAATAATGCAAAGTGGGGGTAATGAAATGCACCGAATCATAAATCCCAATAAAATGCAACTTGTGTATGGAAAACCCAGTGAATTGAAAGTATTGTGGCTTTTATACATGTAAGTTTTGTTGAACAATTATATTTTTGTACAATATCTATGTAGAATATATTAAAGTTATCCTCAATATAAGAAACTCACAATTTAAAATATTTGAAGAGATGTTAAAACATTATTTCCAACAAAAATTATGAAGTATTAACCAAATTATTATTTTAATTGTGTTTTCATTTGATTCCAATGGTATAAAAATAGTTGGTCAGCAAAAAAACATTGAAAAAAAGAATGTAATTAAAAAGGAAAGAAAACAATGTGTTTCATCATTTAGAAGATATTTTGTTATCGATCAAGGTTTTCAAATGGTGGTCAATGGTATTCATAGTCGAACCAATTTTAGAAAGACAAGTCTAAATAATTTTATGAGATTATCTCTTCAACCTCAAATATGTAAATCTAAAATACATAAATAAATATTTATATTAAATTTATATTAAATTTGAACTTAAATTTTTTGACGATTTCAGGAGGATGTTAGCATCAATATTTAGTTTCAAAAAATCTGGAATAAAGCAGATAATACTGCGGTTATTAGTGTTGCCAGCATATTTTTGTATTTTGTGGATATTTTACAATGATGTGAAGGTAACTATGTTTGTACTTAATGATCAATAAGTATTTAATATTAAGAGGGCATATAATGCTAAACTTAAATTGACTAAGTGACTGAAAACATTATTTATTAAAACAGTCGAATACACTTTGATGTTCCGTATTAATAAGGGTAACTATTATGTGATCATGAAAAGACTATACCTGATTGAAATGTTTGGAAACCCAAAATTTGTTGATTTTTGCACAATCGGAACAAACTTGCTTATTCAGTAATTGGTACATCTCATACACTCAATTTATCTCTCCAAATAGATATTGATGTTTGTAAGACTACCATTATAAACTTATTTTTCAATGTGTGCTAAACGATTAAAATAAATAAATAAATGTTGCTAATATTTTTTTTGGAAAACACTGTACATATTTGAGAAATCAAATTTTAAAATTATATGTTTGAGTTGATACACCGTCTTAAATAGAGAATGTTTCCCTAAATTTTTTGTTGTTTTTCAGAATTTACAACGAACATTCATATCTCGTGGTGGTCTGTTGTTCAACTGTATGGCCGGAGCATATTTCATAAGCATATTGAATACAGTATTAACATGTAAGGAAATTAATATTAAAATATTGACAACAAAGATACTTATAAATTATGACAACATAACAATTAATATATGAACTGTGGTTGGGCCCCAAAAAAATAGTAATCATTAGAAATTAATTTATTATTGCATGAAAATATTATTTTTTGCAGATATACCCTACCGTACAAGATACTACCAAGAAGCTCAAGAAGGATTATATAGTGGAGCGACATTGCTTCTTTCTTGTAACCTAGTTTCACTACCCTTTTCCTTCATTTCCATTCTTGCTGCCACGGCGATTATTTATCCGTAAGTATCTACATACATACAATAACCAATATTTATTTATATAGATAAAAACTTAATGTGATATTTTTAGATTACTTGGTAATATAACAGAAGTGGAGGGATTCGTATATGTAGCTTTGGCATTATGGGCTTGCTATATATTTGCTGAACAACAGACAATGGCTATTTTAATGGTGGTAAAGAGTCCACTAGCTGCAGCTACAACTAGTTTATACGTCACTTGCATCTATATTATGATAGCGAGTGGATTTTTAAGGTAAATACTTATAATTATTATATCATGATTTTTTCAATATTTACATAATACAAGTGCAGTTCAGTGTTGAGGTTCAAATAAAATTTAGTTTAGTATACAATCCTGCTACTGATTCAAGAAATTTTGTCACACTACGCATCTCAACTCGCCTTTGGTGGGATTTGGTGTCATTTAGTGAGGTTATAAACATTATGGCCCGATTGCAGAATTTGACCTAAATACTAATCACATTTTCATTGCACAGTTGCTCACTAAAGTTCCAAGTGGCTTCCTAACTTAAGGATGCTTCAACATTTTTGTATGAGAATTGCATTGCAGAGACATATCTAAATACAATACTTTACGAGTGGTTTTGTACTAAAATACGACGACATGTTTTTGTTAGATGATGATTTTAGCAACTTCGTCGAATATGTATTTAGTAATTTTGTCAAATCAAATCCCACACAGAGTATTCAGCGATCTATACGAGATGCCAAAAATTCACTGGAATTTCAGAAGAATCGTGACATAGAGCTGTCAGTGTTAGCTTGGTTACATGTGTTAGTGTTGTGACAAAAAAAATTTAAATGTCAGTATAAACCTATAAAAAATCTATCTCTTTTCTTCATACACATTAATGTGAAAACGCCATCGACCTAAAGTTTGGCGTATGATTTAGTATTTAGTTAGTGATGTCTCTGCAACGCAATTGCTAACTTAAAAATACTAAATACTCTAGTGAGGTTAGGAGTAAATATTTAACTACCCAGGACGGGCCTATGAAGCAAATATGACAAAAAGTTTATGTATAGAAGACACAAAACTCATAAGAAAATAACAATTACATACCTTTTTGAATAAATTAATCAATACATTGCGGTAATATATTTAAAATTAAATTGTAATATCAGGTTCTTAGAATAAATCTCTGTTGAAATCATTCAGCACAGGTTAACAATGTTAAATTGAATGTCGTAATTTTTGGACTAATAAGTATCTCAAATTCGGATTTATCCCCCAAAAACACACAAAACGATAATGTCACTATAAATTTTGAGGAGATATAATAATATTTTCAATATTCTACCTATACAATCATTAATCAAAAATATTGATACAATTATATTATCGTCTATTGCAGGTCATATCGTGGTTTGGAAGATTGGTTGTACTATTTGAGCTATGCAACTCAGACAAGATATGTGTCTTCATTTTTATATCGAAAAATATTCATGCAGAGCATGTTCAATGGTTTACCCTTCAGTTCAACTCAAAACTGTTCCGACTCCACCAGCCTCATACAGACATCAGCTTCATTATACGACACTAACAATCTCAACTGCCAATTCAGAACGGGAAAATCGTATTTGGTGGAGAGATTCAGTTATCAATACTCAGGAGTGGACCTATACTCTATTGGTGAATTCAATCTCGAGTTTAACCTGGGAATATCATTTGCATTTGCAGTTGGAAGTATTGTTATTAATAAATTGTTATATTTGATGCCCCTGCCGTCATTCATCAAGGCAAAATTTAGAGAATAATAAATATGTGTTGAAAAGAAAATATTATGATTGAGAAGTGTCTTTTCTTAGATATTTAAATTAGGAGATAATATTTTGTATTGGACCTAAATAAAGAGAAATAATTATAAGAATAGATTTTTTTTCTTTTTAAGCATAATCAATATTAGCAGTATAAAAAAACATGTGTACCTACTATTTATAATGTCAAATAAATTTCACAAAAAAAAAAAATGTTTTAAGTATTATCAAAGTAAAATAGAAAACGAGTGGGTTGTGGCCAACACTAAATTCTCCACACCATAGTAAGCATTCATTTTTTCTTCTTGAAAGGTTGACAATCTCTAAATGCATTTTTATGAGTACATTTTTACTAGATTCTTAAAAAATATAAGATTCCCAGAGGACAAAAGTTTTCACAATACACCATACACACAAAAACATTGACACAAAACTCATAGTATGTATTTTCTACATGATACCTGTTGATAAATTTTGAGTACAATTGCATTACTAGAAAGATGAGCATGTATGAGACAGTGTATCAATGTTGATGAGACGATGTATGTGTCAAGATAGAAGAATGCGGTGTTCGGTTCTCACTGCCTACCCCTTGAGGAAGATAGAAGTGGAGAGTAAAAAATACACTTGTCTATAGAGACACATATATTATCAATATGAATTTGATTACACTCAATTTTATAGAGCCATACAGAAGCTATTTTACTTCTGAAATTGATTTCACATTGATATGACAAACAATAGATTTTTTTCTTTAAATTTTGACAATCCTTGAATGCATTTTTGATGAGTGTATTTTTGTTGTATCAAAATTTCAAACAGTATAAAAATACCTCGATTTTCCATACCGTGAGAGCATTTTGAAAATTTGGACAGATGAAATCATATAGAAGAAATTAACGGATATCTATGGAAAACTAATCACCTCTAGGTCTATGCACTTTACACATATGATGTTAATATGCCGTACGCCATACATACAAACACATCACGACGAAACTCACAGTGCACACTCTCTACATGATACCCTTTGGGAAATTGATGTAAAAAAAACGGTTAAAAATTGTGAAATCATGACTCTCCACTATTCCATAGTGTGGAGAGTAATAAAGATAATTTTGATAAAAACTCTGATAATTCTATACTATAATTTATTATAGAAATATCAAAAGTCACATACAAACTCATTACAATAATTTCATAAAATTATACAACATACTTGTTATCCTTTGTACTAATTGTGTTATGCTAAATGGTAATCACCTACATTCGTTGGATACGCCGCATTCAGGGTATAAATAACTGTCTCAGTTTGTTGACCATCTCCCATCTGTTGAGAATTACCTAAAACAAAACACAAATATTAAATTAAAATAAAAATAATCTCACCTCAAATTGAGAACCCCCTTCTTTTTCAGTTAAAAATTATATTAAATATCAATCATAGATGGAAGTCTTCGAGGAAAATATATAGACAGAGGGGAAAATGTTTTTATTCTATTGGTTTTTCTTATGAAAATTTATTTATTTCTCTTTGTTTATAAAAATAAAAATAATAAGATGTAAGATGAAATATAAAAATACTTAAGTAATAGTCCTAATAAATAAAATGTATACCTTTATAGGAATCTTCTAAAATTTCTTCTTCATATATAAGTGAGTTTGGTAAATGTTTATCTGCTCTTGAAGATGCCTAAAAATAAAATAAACTTACTAAGGGTGAATGGACACAGTGAACATTTATAAAACAATATTCTTTTTAACAAGTTTACAGATACTTTTTGTTAATTGTTGTTCCATAAATTGTCAATAAAATAATAATGATACTAAAGAACACAAATAATTATTTGATAAATTAAGCTGACAATACTTTGATTTATGACAAGTTTAAAAACAATACTGACAGACAAAAGAAAAATACTGTCAATTTTACATAACAACTGATCAAAGCTGTAAGTTTCCTTAGTATGCAGTGAGATTAATATTTGTTAAATACGAAAAACAACATAGACAATAGTCTAAATGGCTTACCAATAAAGACAAAATTAAAACACATTTGTTTTAACATTGCATCTATTTTTAATAAGGTTAATTTGGACACAATTATTGCATCCTGCATTATGCAATAATTTGAAGTTTTCAGTTTTAACAGAATACATATTTTTAGTAGCTACATTATACAAGCTTTCCAACAAATATATTTTTTTATCACAGAGATATGAAAATCTAGCTACTAAAAATATTGAATGAATGTTTAATTTGTTATACTCAGGGCAATGTACGATGGTGTGTTTGACTATTATGGTGTTCCGAAAAAAAAAGTAAAAAACATGAATTACATAATACTTTTTTTAATAAATGTAGAATTTGTTTTTATTTCTGTGCACATGCAATGAGATGCAACTGATAGAAGCGGTTTTATATATTGTAAAACTTACTGTAACGGCCATTTCTCTGTACTTCTGTAGGTAAAGCTTAAGTGGTTCTACATAATTGTCAAATCCTAGAGTGGTCATGGCATAGAGTATATCTTCACCATTGATTGTCTTTCTTTTTTCCATATGACAGCGATCACTTGCTTCGCTTGTCACAAATGAAATAAACTCCGAGACACATTCTTGTACACACTCACGGGCATCCTTAGCAATCTGGAAAACACAAAGTCGGATAAATCATTGTGACTCAGTTGGTTAGATATCAGATTCCTGAGTTTAACTCCTGGTGGAGACGATTTCTAATTATGTTCAATCTGGATCTGTGAGACGATAAACATCGTAAGTGTTCAGAACCTGGTTACTTGTTATTGGGTGCATGTTAAGTTAGTTGCACGAGAAGCAATACAGATCTAAAATTAATGAAAAACAAAAAATAAGAAAATGCTTGTGATAAGTGAATGTAATCAGGTAATTGTTTACAAGTGGCCTAAGTTGCCAATTTTACTGGTTTTTGTATATAGATACATAATACGTATTATACAAATTATAGGAAAAATAGTAATTTTTCCCGGAAAGGATTAAAATAATTGCAAAAAAAATAAAATAACATTCAGAAAAATATATGAAGAAATCCATACAAATGGTTGCTTTTTTGACATTTATCGGCAGGTTTTCAAACTAATTGTTACTTGTTACTTGGCAGGTTTTCAAACAAATTTTGCAAAAATTTAACATAAAAAAATAAGTATGAAAACTGGTAAGTAGGTATGTACCATACAACTACGTAAATAATACATGTCAGGAAAAAAATTAAAAAATGTGATCAAATGATACCTGCAATTCATCGGGTGAGTTCCATAAAATGTTTGTAATTGGCGCCGACTTCAAAAAGTGATTTGATGTATAATTTACATGGTTTTTAATTCAATTTCATGGCTGTTGTTGGAGTCAGTTTTTAAAATGACTTATATTTCAAATATATCATATTTCTAAACATATTTTCGTAGTTGTATGATACCTACCAGTTTTAAAATAATTTATAATTTGAAAATTTTCGCTAAAATAGTCATGTATGCTTTATATTAATCTATGGTTTAATTTTCTTAAATTTACTGGTGTGGTTGCCATATTGGCTTGTTAAATGTTAGAATATTAAAATAATCTTTTTGTTTTGTATCATTATAATCAAATGTTTATAGGTATAATGTGTGTCAATTGTGAGTTAATCCAACTTTCGATTCATTCATGAGAATTCAATTCTCTGAATGAATCGACATTATTAAGCCAAGATGCTTGTACGAAGGAAAATTTTGTATGGTGTAGTGGACTTTTTGCATGCTAATAACACCAACTAGAGGCCTCGCAGCATATATGTTCCCGTACATGGATTTACTCAGAATTCGGAGTAGAACATTTTATGTGAGTTTTGTGTGTGTGTGTGTCTGTGGGTGTGTGTCTGTGTGTCCGTCCGTCCCCTTATAACTTTAGATCCGCTCAATTTACAGAGCCCAAATTTTCAGAATATATATAAAGTTATAGACCTACAAAACTTTTATGCTCAGAATTGTGAATTTTTGTTTCAGTCAGGGGTTATCAACTTTTGAATTTTTGGTTTATTTTTCCATATATCTCAGTAACCATAAAATCAAGAATGCTGAAAATTGGTGCAAACATAGACAAATACAAAATCTCAAATTAGTTTTTTCAAAAAAATTCCAGGGTTTCTCAAACATTTTTTATTAAGAAAAATATTTTTTTTATGAAAAATTCAAATCTTTTAAAAATATCGTAAAAAGCCGAAACACCCCAACTAGATAATTTAATTTTCTATAAAAAATATTAACATTGTAGAAGTATATCTCAATTTTTTTGTAACAATTTTTATCAAAATTGAATTTAGTGACGACATTGCTTCATACAATTTGTATGGCAATCGCCTATACACAATATGTATGTAAGAAGACTTAATAGTTTGATACTTAATCTCTAAACATACATACAGAACCATCATGCTGTTTTCATATTCCGGGTAGGAAAACAGGACTGACCTCCATACTATCCTAACTTGACATACATACCAACATGTGTTAAAATTTTCTATAATTTGGATTTATTGGTTTATAGTTTGATTCTTATTCTTCAACTATACATACTAGCGCTATCGACAGTTGGATCTCATGTGTTACATGCAACTAGTATTAAATAACTGTTCTTAATTTGGTGTTTAGATGACAATACAGTTACTTGAACACTTGTTGATAGATGATGTGAAATTGGCAATTTAGGTATGTGGATTTATTTATACACTTTTAGTAATTATAAAGTATTTTTTGATTTTTTTCAAAGCGTTCCCTTAATATGTATTATTTCAAGTATCCATTAACAAAAAATAATAAAATCGGTGACTTCGGCCACATGTAAATAATTACCAAAAATCAGTTGAGATTGAATTCTTACCTGGGTTCATAATAAATTATCGGTTCAACTACAGATACGTCTAATTAATTTGACAAATAATCTAAATAGAACTATCAACTGATCTTTGTAAATCCACAATATGAAGTATATTGTACATTGCATTTTAACAAGATAAAAAAAAATATATATATTTATATTCAAATATGTAAAATTTGTTGATTACCTTTCCATTTTCAGGAATTGCTCTTTTCATAATCTTGGCAATATTGGCTATAGGAAGAAATCTGTCTTGTTCTCTGAGAGGTAAATTATTTTTAAAAATATCATGACCTGAGTCATCTGTATGTTCTCCTGGTTCTGCAATATTTATATTAAATATTATTTAGATTTATATTGAATAGGCATCACATAAAATAGAAATAAAAGATATACAAACAAAAAATATACCTATAATATCATCAGTTAGCATATAAGGTTGGTCGTCAGTAAGAAAACCTTGTGACAATTCATCTCCACTTTCACTATTTTCCATTTTATCTTAACCCAAAAATGCCTGAAAACAAATTGAATATATTAATTTTCACTGTGATAACGATAGCAAAATTATAATAAACTAAATGAACAAGATTTATAAAGAATGGTTCATTTTTATTTTAAAGTTAAGTTAATTTATAACAAAGTACAAAACCAACTGTACAAAAAATAAAATTCGACGAATTACACCGAATCTAATTTCATAAATTATATTCTTTTGTTTATTTAATGAGACAGTTCTCACAAATTGTGCAAATTGATCCAAAACAAAGCGTCTATATCGACTTTGACATTTAACATGACAATATTATAGAAAATTTTAATATCTATGGCAGATGCATAGACAATAGATATATTTTCACAAGGGCAAAAAATCAACGCAACGAGCCAGTGTGACCGTTGATATTTCCATAGGTATTGTGATCGATATATTTCCATGCATTATGATATCAAAGAAACCCAAAAACCATTATTTTACTTTGGCCTAATGTATTTCTTCTATTAATTCTAGGAATAGATTATAGCGGCCTCCCAGGCCTTGTTTATATATTTAAGCATTGTCTTTTCTATTGAAAATAAATTTGAAATGTAAAATGCATTTGGCAGATTCCTGGAATCTTGGTTGGCACCCGGCGGTACGGATTGATTCTTCAGTTAACCACCCCCCCCCCCCTCCCCCACTCCATGTTTCACGGGCGCTGGGTCGCCCGGCTGTAGTCGATCAGTTATCATTCGATAGTTGTCAGTGTGAGATGTCATTCGGTAGTTGTGAGTGTGAGTTGTCATTCGGTAGGAGTCAGTGGTTGGTCGGTAGTTGTAGAGACCCGCGTGCGAGAGTGCGAGTTTGCTAGGCTATCGGACGGCCTTAGCATTTTTTTCTAATTGTATAAAGTAGTGAATAAGTGTGTTTCAGGTCCATATAACCAACGAGGGGTGAATTTAAGATAGTTTTAAGTTATTTTTAATTAATAAAAAGTAATATTATGTATGTAGTGTGTTTCCTCTACAGTCCCGTTACGAGACCAGCAGTTTGGTAAGATCTTTCCAGTTATGTATATATTATTTTTACCATGCCTGTATTTGTATGTATTTGTCTTTTCAGGCACATCGCAGCCGATTATGTTTTATTTATTTGATTTTTATTTTCAGGGGCAGAGTTTAATGTTTATTTTTATTATGCTTTTCAGCTTCTTTAGTTATCAATTTCGCGTCCCAACAAGGGACCAATATATTTCTTCCCAGCCTCCTTATATCAATCTCGCGTCCCAACGTGGGACTAGTATTTTTCTCCGCCTTCTCTAGATATCAATTTCGCGTCCCAACGTGGGACGAGTATATTCTCCTCCTTCTCTTCAGATGTCACCGTTTTTGGTATTTTTAGTACTAAATTGGTATTTTTTCGCCACTTTGGAACACGTTTGGTATTTTTTTAGTATTTTTCAAAATTTTGGTATTTTTTGGTATATTTTGTGATTTTTGGAAAATTAAATACCATTTTTTGGTATTTTTTTAATATTTTGTCTGCATTCAATTTTTTTTTCTGTGATAATTTTATCGCTATTTACTTCTATGATTTACTCATTTGGACATGGCATACAAGTTTTGCATCAGAAAGGGATCCGATACCATTGAGTCGTGTTCATCCTGGAGCCGCAGCGTATATTATCACTCTTGAGCCCTGCCACCCTGAGGACACCTGCCCAGCCACTGCCATTCCCGATGCAGCCATTTGACCAGCATCTGCTACTACTGGAGCAGGGGGAGCATTAATTTCCCCGGCATCCTGGCCCCATCAGCTAACGTCGACGTCCGTCCTGGTATAAGATGTGTCCATTTATGGCCACGAAGAGAAAATAAAATATGTGCCCATCAACGATAGCATACTTTATTTTATTTTATTTGTTTTCGGGAAATTTAAAGTATAATAATATTTCTTGTACAGATATATTATGTAAAAAAAACTAAAACCAATAAAAAATATCCACAGTATTAATAATATTTTTTAAATGGTGTGTTTATGATGCCGGTCTTAGTCTACAGGTATTCAGTACGCTATGTGCCGGCCCACCTCGGCTGTGGGTCTGCGAAGATAATAAAAAGAAACCCACCGTCCCTCTCATTTGAGTAGGCCGCGGATTTTATTATTTGTGAATATTTATTTTATTCGTTGTTTTACTGATTGTCTATGAAGTCTTTTTCACAAAAAAAAGTGTGGAAACACCGGTTTTTCACCGTGACACGTGATCAGTGTGACCGTTTTTAGTATTTTTAGTACTAAATTGGTATTGATTGGTATTTTTTCGCATCTCTGGAACACGTTTGGTATTTTTTTAGTATTTTTGAAATTTTTGGTATTTTTTGTAATTTTTGGAAAATTAAATACCATTTTTTGGTATTTTTTTAATATTCTGTCTGCATTAACTTTTTTGTCAATGATAATTTTATCGCTATTTACTTCTATGATTTACTCATTTGGACATGGTGGCGGCGGGATCTTTTGAATTACTTTTTTTAATTGGTGACTTTTTAATTAGCAAAATTTGATAAATTTCGAAAATCACATTACTCTAAAAAATACTAAAAAGTATCAAACATTAAATTACTTAACTGTAAAATTACATGTATCGTCCACATTGAACAAAGTTTGTTGATATTTTGTGTTTTGCTGGAGTTAAATATTATTATGAAGCGAAAATACAAAAAAAAATATTGTCATGAATAGGAACAGAAATGTATTTCATAATAAATTTTCTTTCAGATGCACCATCCTAAATCTTTAAGTAATTTCAATATTTTGTTAATCATACTCTTTGTAGGAAAAATTGAATTTCTTTTTCATATCTACGGGGTGATTAAAAATATTTTTTTTTCGAAAGTATTTTAGTAGTAGTATTTTAATTTAATTAACAGCTCCATTACGGGAGCAGCTCAGATTTGTAAGATCTTTTCAATTATTACATATTATTTTTGCCTTGAATATAATATTTGGATTTTCAGTTACATGACAGCCGATTATTTTTTAATTATTTTCAGCAAGAGCTAATGTGTTTAATTTGACTTTTCTGCAAAGATGATCATTATTATTCTGTACATACATATAACCGAATTTCATATGATTCCATTTCTTACTCGCGACACATTCTTTCTCTCCTGCAATATTATTTTTTTATCCGGATATTCACTCGTTTACTACGCTCTTCCTTGCTGTATATGTAACAATTTTACTATAAATATATGCAAGTTTTCTTAGTATGTTCCCAAATATCGTTAAAAAATTTAGTATTTTTTCACATTGGGTTTAGTATACTTTGGTATATTTTCGCCACAAGTGCGGTATTTTCGGCAGTTTGGAAAACGGTCACACTGCATATCATGGATATAATTATTATATTATGGAGTTCTACAATACCTTTAGATAGAACTCCATACGATTTTTACTTTATTTTTCCATATATCTCAGAAACCATAAAAGATAGAACGCTGAAAATTGGTACGAGCATAGAAAAATACAAAATCTTAAATTGGTTTTTTCAAAAAAATTCCAGAGTTTCTCAAATATTTTTTATTAAGAAAAATATTTTTTTTACGATAAATTTATAAGTTTAACTGCCTATATTTCCAATTTTTTTTTAAATATCGAAAAAAGCCGAAACACCCCAACTAGATAATTTAATTTCCTATAAAAAATATCAGCATTGTATCAGCTTATCTCAATTTTTTTTAACAATATTTATAAAAATTGAATGACGACATTGCTTCATACAATTTGTATGGCAGTCGCCTACACACAACACCTAAGAAGACTTAATAGTTTGATACTAATTTCCAAACATACATACATACCATCATGCTGTTTTCATATAATATTAAATAATTTGTATTTATGGGTTTAAAGTTTGGTACTTATTCTTCAACTATACATCGCTATCGACAGTGTTACATGCAACTAGTTTATAGAAAATTAAATTATCAAGTTGGGGTACTTCGGCTTTTTTCGATATTGTTAAAAACCAATATGAGTTTTTTTATTCGTCTATATTTTTACAAATTTTCAGCGTTTTAACTTTGACAGTTTTTGAGATAGGTATATGGAAAAATATAGTACCTAAAAATTATAAAGTTGATAACCCCTGACTGAAAGAATAATTCAAAATTCTAAGTATAAAAGTATTGTAAGCCTATAATTTTCTATATATTCTGAAATTTTGGGCTCTGTGCATAGAGCGGATCAATGTTTGCCTTTAATATCATTTACGAATAAAACAAACCACTAGAATTATAAAAATATGATTTATTTATTTCTATGCAAAACATACCTATACCTATGTCGAGATAGGATAATGTGAAGGTCAGTAATTTTTTCTTACCCTGAATATGTAAAAAGCTTGATAGTATGTATGTATGTATGTATGTATGTATGTATGTATGTATGTATGAAGATTTTAAGAATCAAAATATTGTTAGTCCCGTGGATTTGTGCCTATATACAACAAATCCATACAAATTGTATGAAACGATGTCACTAAATTCAATTTTTACAAAAATGTTAAATAAGCTTAAGATGTACTTCTAAAATAAATTCTAAAGAATTTATTTAGAAGAATTAGAATTTATTTATTTAGAATTATTAATTATTTATTTATTAATTATTTATTTATTAATTTATTATTTAATTATTTAATTATTTATTTATTAATTTATTTATTTAATTAGAATTTATTTATTTAGAAGAATTTATTTAGAAGAATTTATTTAGAAGAGTTTATTAATTTATTTTCTATTTCAGATGTACTTCTAAAATACTTCTAAATAAATAAATTATTCTTACTTAATCTCCTTTCCAATATTATTATAACATCTCCTTATTGGAAAAATAAAAACGTTCCACATTTGGTTCAAAGTTTCCGGAAATTCAACAATCACAATGTACCCATTCAACAATTCCATATACTTCCAATTTTCTCCACCCCTTTTGATGTCATAACATTTACTCCTTTTACAATCCAGTCATTGGGTATTTTCAAAATTAGTTCTCAATGTGAATCAGCCTTTCGAAGTATAATCAACAATAAATGGAATGATTGGACTCTTATCTTTACCGATGCTTCCAAAATTAGTGATAATGAGCATGTTGGTGTTTCAGTATACTGTCCCTCTATCCAGATCTCAAGACTAATTCAACTACCTCCTTATTCTACAGTTTTTACTGGTGAATGTATTGGCATTATCGAAGCAATTGAAATGGCTAAACAATTTAAATTATAGAAAACGTTGATTCTTTCTGATTCCCTAAGCTCTATACAATCAATTTCACAAAATCCTTTTGATTCCCCTGCCAATTGGCTGTCATTGCATATTAAAAATATTATTTTTGATATGAAAAAAAAAGATCTTGAAATAGCTATTGCCTGGATTCCAGGTCACCGTGGCATTATTGGTAATGAGAGAGCTGATAATTTAGCTAGATTTGCTATTTCATCGGGTGATCCTCACAGATACAAATTTAATTTGATTCATGACATCCTTCCTCTTGTTCATTCTTATATGTTGAATGAATGGAATACACACTATAATTTATCTTCAATTTCAAAAGGTTCAAGATATGCATCGATTCAAAAATTTATCCCCATCAAACCATGGTTTTCCAAATTTCGTTGTAGCAGACATGAATCTTCCGTCATATGCCGATTGAGATTCGGACACTGCTGTTCCCCTTCTCACCTAGCAAGGTTGGGTATTAAGAACTCATCTCTTTGTCAATGTGGCCAAGAAGAAGGCAGCTTGGATCACATATTTTTCAATTGCCCTACATCTAAGTTCCCAATATCTTTAACACATCTGATTAAATTTAAAATATTTCCTCCTCATAATATCACCTCCTTACTCCACCTTAATAAATTTCAAGTACTTAATGTTCTTACAAAATTTATCAGACAGAATAACGTCAAATTGTGATTTCATTTTCTACTTCCCATTTAAAAACAAAACTTTTTTCACAACTTTTTAAATTTTTAATTTCAGTATTAATTATTAATATTTTTTTTTTTGGTTTCCCACATATTTTATAATTTGTTGTTTATTTTATTGTAATTAACAAATGCACGATTTTGTAACAAACTTGACTCTGGCCAATGTTCCTTCATTTGAGGTTACAAGTGCCATTTAAATAAATAATAATAATAATAATAATGTACTTCTATAATGTACGTATTTTTTATAGAAAATTAAATCATCTAGTTGGGTTGTTTCGGCGTTTTTCGATATTTAACAAAAATAGAAATATAGGCAATTAAACACATAAATTTTTCAAAACAGTTTGAGAAACCCTGGAACTTTTTCATGTGAATAATTTTTACATATTGTATTTGTGTATGGTTATACAAATTAGCAGCATTCTATCTTTTATGGTTTTTAAGAGATATGGAAAAGTAAAATAAAAATTTAAATATTGATTACCCCTGTTTGGAAAAAAATATTTAAAATCTGAGTATATAAGTTCTGTAGTTTTATAACTTTCTATATTTTCTGATTTTTTGGTCTCTCTGTATTAAGCGGATCATAATTTATAAGGGGGGGACGAACACACACACCCAGACACACTAAATGTTCTACTCAAATTCTGAGTTAATAAGTTACATATATCTCCCGCTTGATTCTCGAGCAATATGCAAAAAGGACAAGTAAGTAAAGTTACATATATGCTGCGAAGCCTCTAAGTTGGTATTTTTTTAACTTCAAAGTTGAAAAACCATGAAAAATTTGGACCTGGCTATACAAAATCTCGCGGATCATGGCTTGAAACTTTGTCGATCTGCTAAGAGAAATAAATTCTCTCGAACTAATCGACAAAATATAAACACTAAAAACCGAGAAGAACTTAGAACGCACAGAACAGAAGTAAGAATTAAGTAGAAGCAACACAGTATACAAATTAATATCAACACACTGAAATATAATAGGCAAAGTAATAGAAGCCATTTAAAATAATCGAAGATAAAGCCATTTAAAATAATAAGAAAAATCGAAGAAAATTGCGAGAAATTGAAAATAATAAGGACGAATACAATAAATACAACTTAACCATACTCCTTGATACGCTAACACAAAAGTTATCAGCTTTTACAACAGCCTAAGCAACAACTGACAATATCGAAATTAAAGAAGCACCCAAACAAAATGAGATTGAATCATACTGGCAGAGCATTTGGTCTGACAACCAAAACAAAAAGAAAATGCCACATAGATAACAGAGGAAGAAAAGGACAATAACCAATATCATACTTAACATGGCCACCATACAAAATAGATATAACTGAGCCACGAAAGTCGACAATATAAAGATTATTTCTAAAAAATCAGTTTGCACTTTTTGGCAACATATTGCAACATATATTATGTAGGTACAATTATCAGTAACGTTTAATCATTCATTTCGCATAGTCTCTTATCACTTGTCAAAAACTGACGTCTGCTTATCTTCGACATACTGAGTGTGATACTGAGTATTGATTGTTATATTATTTTATAAGTAGGTACCTACTAATACGTAAGTTTATATGCAATGTAAACGAATGAATTTTTATCTTTCAGGAAATATTGTATACAATATAAATATATTGTATGTATGTTATCTGAATGATTATTGTATTCATGTACCCACTTAGATACACAAAATACTGTTTATTTATAAACACATGCGTGTGAGTATTTACTTTGAATATTTGTGGAGATTATACTAATATTCATAAATAATAGTGACCCATTTCTTTATTTCTTCTATTTTTTTTAGATAATACCTATGTACATTGTTTGCTTAAACCTAGTAATACTAGGATACCGAATATGTTATGATCATAAACTGCCTCATTAGGTTAAACCTAGTAATACTAGGATACCAAATATGTTATGATCATAAACTGCCTCATTAGGTTAAACCTAGTAATACTAGGATACCAAATATGTTATGATCATAAACTGCCTCATTAGGTTAAACCTAGTAATACTAGGATACCAAATATATTATGATCATAAACTGCCTCATTAGGTTAAACCCTGTTCGGAAGCAGTTTTCATTTTAGTCAGAGAAAAATACCTCGTATTTTAAAACACTATGTAACTACCTATATTTAGTAGGAACTATGAAACACTATGTACTTACCTACCTATATGAACCTACTATGAAATATAGTAGTCATGATTTCACAATTTTTAAGCGTATTTTTACATCAATTCCTCTGGGTATCTTGTAGAGAGTGCATACTTTGAGTTTCGTCTTGATGTTTTTGTGTGTATGCCGTAATCCGAAAATTTGTGTCGACCGATGAACTTCACATTGATACCATATTATGTATGAAGTACATTCACTTAGAGCTGATTAGTTTTCCATATACAACGATTAATTTTTTCTCTATGATTTTACCTGTTAAAAATTTAAAAATGCTCTCACAGTCTGGAAAATCGATATTTTGCTATTTTTTTTAGAATAGAAATACATTATTCAAAGTGCATTCAGGGATCGTCATTTTTTTTTAAAGTGTGGTATAACATATTTATATGTAAATAAAATTTTTAAATAAAAATTTTGGTAACAAAAAACTTTGTTTCTTCCACTTCACATTTATATTTGATGGAACGTTTTCGAACTGTACTAGTTCATCTTCAGCATCTGAAATGTGACTGATTCTACTGTGCGTGTGGTCATCTTCCATTGGCGAGTGTGGGCGGGTTGAGTATGGCGGGGGTAATTAACTGGTGGGGGTGAGCGGTAGCGAGCGGTGTAGGTTTGTGTTTCGTTTGGTTCTTAATAATATTCAATATTGGTGAATTTACTGGAGGAATCTGAATATTTATTAAATTGGGGTTATTTTTTCTTTTATTTATTTCCAGGGCTTCTAAAATATCGAGTTTTTTCCCTTTCTTTTCAATATGGAGTACTTCGACATCTTTTATATTAAATTTGTGTCCGTTATCTCTGCAATGCTCTGCCATTTCTGAGTTAGAGGTGATGTTCTTAATTGCTTTTTTATGCTCATCTACCCTGTCTTTAATTCTTCTCCCGCTTTGTCCTATGTAAAAAATATCACAATCCTCACAGTTAACTTTATATACTCCGCTGTTGTCAAATTTATCTATCTTGGATTTATTATTGAAGATGTGTTTTTTAAATGTCTCTAGATGAATTCAACAAACATAATTGTGCCAAAATCATACAAAAACATAACAGTACAAACAATAAGCATTACCAACCAGATAACAATGACCATAAAACAATAAAAGAATTTGTAAAGATAATGCAAGAGAAAGATATAATGTGCACAAAAGCCGACAAAGGGAATTCCATTGTAATAATAAGCAAGAAAGATTATATAGATAAAATGAACAGCATTATAAGTGACAATGAAACATTCCAAAAATTGAGTGAAAACCCAACTTTAAAATACCAAAATAAAATAACAGAAATAATAAAGAAATGCAGTAAAGTTATTGATAACAGAACAAAACAGTCATTAAGAATAATGAACCCAAAAACACCGCAACTCTATGGATTAATGAAAATCCACAAAGAGAACAAACCAGTTAGACCAGTCGTTTCATATGTGGATGCACCAGCCTATAAATTGGCAAAATTTATAAATAACTATTTTCTTAACATTACCAGATTCAAACCTAAATTTTCAATAAAAAATACTATAGAATTTTGCAATAAATTGAATAACAGTGTGCCTCCCAAAAACTGTACTCTTGTGTCGTTTGACGTAAAGAGTCTTTTCACAAATGTACCAATAGACGAGTCACTGAACTATATTAAAAACATCATTACCTCAAATTGCATTGACATTGAAATAGGCCAAGAAGTGTACGAAATCATAAAAATATGTATAAATCAAAACTATTTTTGTTTTAACAACGAATACTACACTCAAACAAGTGGCCTACCCATGGGTAATCCTTTATCACCCTTACTAGCAGACATATTTATGGACCAATTTGAAAATAATATCCTGTCTTCACAAAACCCATTAATAAAATCAATAAATAATTATAACAGATACGTGGATGACATATTTTTTACTTTCACCGGATCCAACAGACAATTAGAAAATTTGCTAAAGTTATTCAACAAACAAAACGAGAAAATACAATTCACAAAAGAAATTGGGATTAAAAATGAATTAAACTTTTTAGATACAACAGTGATAATACAACAAAATAAATTCAATTTCAAAATCTATAGAAAAGATACATACACAGACACAATAATAAATTCCAATTCATACCACCCGAGAGCACATAAAATGGCTGCATTTAATTCTATGATCCACAGACTTGTATCAATTCCATTAGACGAAATCAACTATACAACAGAAGTAAATACAATAATAAACATAGCAAAAAATAATGGATACCACGAGAAAACAATCAGAAGAATGATAAAGAAAAAAGAAACACAACACCTTCTACAAACATATATTTACAAAAAAGGACACAAGAAAGAAGATTCAAAAATACAGGATAAACCATGGAGAAGAATATTATACGTAGGAAAATTAACAGAAGAAATCATCAACAAATGTAAAAACAAACCATTTAAACCGGCACTTTACACCAACAATAGTATTAAAAAACACATCTTCAATAATAAATCCAAGATAGATAAATTTGACAACAGCGGAGTATATAAAGTTAACTGTGAGGATTGTGATATTTTTTACATAGGACAAAGCGGGAGAAGAATTAAAGACAGGGTAGATGAGCATAAAAAAGCAATTAAGAACATCACCTCTAACTCAGAAATGGCAGAGCATTGCAGAGATAACGGACACAAATTTAATATAAAAGATGTCGAAGTACTCCATATTGAAAAGAAAGGGAAAAAACTCGATATTTTAGAAGCCCTGGAAATAAATAAAAGAAAAAATAACCCCAATTTAATAAATATTCAGATTCCTCCAGTAAATTCACCAATATTGAATATTATTAAGAACCAAACGAAACACAAACCTACACCGCTCGCTACCGCTCACCCCCACCAGTTAATTACCCCCGCCATACTCAACCCGCCCACACTCGCCAATGGAAGATGACCACACGCACAGTAGAATCAGTCACATTTCAGATGCTGAAGATGAACTAGTACAGTTCGAAAACGTTCCATCAAATATAAATGTGAAGTGGAAGAAACAAAGTTTTTTGTTACCAAAATTTTTATTTAAAAATTTTATTTACTTAATTATTATGGATTTCCACAGTGTTAATAAAAATAATTTCAATGAATATTTATATGAAAAATGTATATAAAAGTAGTTAAAGAGCATCTAGATATTAGGGAAAATTGAATTCATAATAATAATAAAAACTTCCTTGCACCCTGCGCAAGTGGCGAGTTTATTGCCATATGGCAATTTCTTCCAACTAACCAGTGTTTCCAGCCCAGAGAAGCAATATTTGCGTGAGGAATGAATTTAAATAAATTTCTCCTCTGCTGAGAATCGAACCCAGGACGCCCGCACAGAAACCAAACGGCTTACTACTGTGTCACGGCGGTCGGCATGCATTCATGTTGATATTGTATGTGTTTCTACAGAAAACTGTATTTTTTTTACTCTCCACTACTATTAATGTAATAGGATTATATTACATAATATCATGCCATCATCCTTATGGGATTGGTAGAGAGAACCAAGCACAGCATTCTTCTATCTTGACATACATCCATCATCTCATCAACATTTATGCAAAGTCTATTGTTAAGCAATTTTTTTTCATCAATTTCTTAACAGGTATCATGTAGTGAGTGTATACTATGAGTTTTTTGTTTGTATGGTGTATTATGAAAACTTTTGCCGCCAGGGAAACTAATATTTGTTTAGGAATCTAATAGAAATGTATTTCATAAAAATGCATTTGGAGATTGTCAACCTTTTAAGAAGAAAGAATGTACTCTATACTATGTAGTGGAGAGTTTAGTTTTGGCCACAACCCACTCGTTTTGAATGAAATCTACGATGTCAGTTTGCAACTAGATAAACATGAGCGCTGACAGTTTCTGGGAAATTGTAAAATTTACTGAGCAGTCTATATTTTCATATCAATAAGTACTTACTTTTCTCTATTTTTGTGTGTGCATTGACCATAAAACCATCAATCATAGATCTCCTTATTACTTCTAGTCATAAAGTAAGCCAACTTTTCCACTGAGAAATATTGTTATTTATTCTGGTTGATATTTGAAATAATGTATCATGAATCAAAAATTATATATTATTTCAAATAAAGGTAAAAGATGAAGTCTTCTCAATCCTTTTTGTCTCTGAATAATTATCTACTTATATACTCAGCATCTTCTTGAGTCCAGTATTAGACAAAAGCCTCCCGCTTGGAATTGCACTGGTCTCTATCCTATGCAATTCTCCGCCATTCTGAATACTAGTGTAAGATATTTAAAAAGCTTGAAAAAAAAATGATAAAGTGAAACTTTTTAATGAATTTCAAGTTGCCATTTGTGTGACTAAAAATTGCAAATTTTTTTTAGCACACTATACTCGTCACAGCCCATCAATTCAATACCATGACCAATGACCATATGTAAAACCAAGAATATGACCGGTGAATATAAGTAAAACCATATGATATTGTCCATCACTAATATAAGTAAAACCATATGATATTGTCCATCACTAATATAAGTAAAACCATATGATATTGTCCATCACTAATATAAGTAAAACCATATGATATTGTCCATCACCAATATAAGTAAAACCATATGATATTGTCCATCACTAATATAAGTAAAACCATATGATATTGTCCATCACTAATATAAGTAAAACCATATGATATTGTCCATCACCAATATAAGTAAAACCATATGATATTGTCCATCACTAATATAAGTAAAACCATATGATATTGTCCATCACTAAGCATTTAATTTAGATTTTTCGACTATAAAATGAAATAAATAAAAACTGTCTAGTGTTTACACAAAATACCTACATAGGTACCTATACCTTATCTCATACAGGTACCTATACCTAATCTCATAAAGGTACCTATACCTTATCTCATAGCGTTGATGCAGTAACATCAGTTTTTAATTAATTTTAAATCATTATTATTTGATATTAAAATAATAATAAATTTGTAGTAAAACACGAGCAACATAAATAATTTAACAAACATAATTTAAGTATGTAGATGAAAGAAATTTTCTTATAATCCTTTTTTTTTGGTGGTGTATACAAACAATAAAAATATTAAAAAAAGTTCAATTAAAATAAGTTATATGAAACTTTTTTTTTATAGTATTATTTGGTATACACCACCTCACTAGGCTGAGCCTGTAGGTACATGAATATCAAATTCAGTAAGCAGTCCTATATAAGAAAATAATTACTGTCACACCACAAAAATTTGAAGACGGTAGAAAGTAGGTAGGTACCTACCTAAAATAGGAAATCGTAGCCAATTTTACAATAGAATCTGACGAAAGATGTCAAAGGAAATAATGGAATTGGAATTCGAACGTCAGTTAATAAAAATCGGCAACAGATCAGGGGGGCAAGTCTGGTTGGCTGTCGAAATCAATACCCATATCATGGATACAAATATCATATGAAGTTCTTTAATATCTTAGCATAGTATAGACCTCCATATGATAATTATATCCATGATATGGGTAAACATGGAGGGTTTTAATTTCGACGGTCAACCAGACTTGCCCCCCTGATCAAAGGAATTTGAAAGTAGCGAAATCGAGAAAGACTACTAAACAAAATAATGTCGAGGAAAAAGGGTGATTAAATAATATTACCATATTACCCCGTATTCAGTAACTATTGTAACTAAAATAGGAACATACTAAAATGGTAGATTTTAGATTTGCGATCTTATTTCAGCGTTATAAAATATTAGCTTGGACTAAATGGAATAGGAACGTACCTATATTGGCCGAAACGTTCTTAAAAAGTTACTGAATAAAGACGTATTTTGAATAATTATGAAAATTTCATAATTTTCTTAATAATTTTTCATAATACGTCTGATTCAGTAACTTTTTAAGAACGTTCCGGCCAAAATAGGTACGTTCCTATTCCATTTAGTCTAAGTTGATATTTTATAACGCTGAAATAAGACCGTAAATCTAAACCTACAATTTTAGAATGTTCCTAATTTAGTTCCAATAGTTACTGAATAGGGGGTATTGATTACTTTAGGTCGGAGAAAAACTTTAGAATGAGCTTGTTCTTCAATGAATGAAAAATCTTTGAGTTGTTCGACAGTATAAAGACAAGAAAATTTTATACTTCTTAATGCTGGCCAAATTATATTTTGACTTTCATCATAATATATGCCCTACTTTACTAATTCAGTGGCTAAATTATAGATTTCCTCTCATAGGCTCTAAATTACTGGCCAAATTATACATTTTCTCTCATTTTATACCTTGCCTCTAATTATATGCTCAAAATTACTGGCCAAATTATACCTCTCATTATATGCCCTAAGTTACTGGCCAAATTATGCCTTTTCTCAATCGCCAAAGTATGGCAATTTCCTTGTCTATTCCAACAAAGCCTCCATGTTTGTGACTTGAAAAAGAATATAATATTTTATTAAATAAAAATATAAATTCTTTTAAAATGTATGCATGCAAAATTTTAGCCTAAAAATGCGTGCGTATTTTATTTTATGTGATCGGCAAAGAAAAATAATTGATTCGTAGGTATCACTATTTATTAGATACCACTTTTGAAATTAGGTACAACAGAAAAAGATAAATAATAATACACGTTTAATCATCAAGGTGTGTAAAATAATATATTTTATATAAAAATGTTTTATTTATAAAATTTCAAAATAGAAGTACCTAGTTATAACAAAGTTTATGTTTTTATTTAAAAAAAATATCCTTTTTTTGGTCTATGATGAAATAATACTATATATGCGCATGCGTATACAAACATAGATTAGACAATTCGCCATAATATTTTGATTTCATGAATGTAATAGGTATACCTAATTTAAATAAATAGTATGAATTTTAGACAAAAAAAATAAATGAAATTCAAATACGTACTTATGAAAAAGAATAAGTAGTTAAACATTGATAGAAAATAATGTTTGTTTTACCATTTACATAACTTATGGCAATTTAGAAAGTATTAATTAGGTAGGTATATAGATACATATTTTTAATAATGAACTTAAAAACATATTCAATTATTTATCCAATCACGGACTTCCACTCCGATCAGCTGAACGTACAACACTAAACATCCCTGTCCATAATACAGTATTTTTCAGCTCGTCATTCGAAGTACAATAAGCAAGACAATGAAGTTTTGATATTGCGTCATCTAACTCACTTTTTACAATCCTTTGCTATAATGTTTACATTTTGTTTTTTTATTCGTTTTCATTCTTTTGTTGATGTATATATATATATATATAATTTGTAATCTAGTTGGTTGGAAGAAATTGCCTAGTGTCAATAAGCCCGCCAGTGTCATAATATTAATAATTTGTTTATACATATTGTGTACAAAAAGATAAATAAATGGAAATAAATATATATGTTTAATAATGTGTTGTAATTTAAATATTTTCACGTTTAGCACTAAATTTAAGAATTTTGGTTAGAGTTGATTCAAACTGTGGCATCTGTTTCTTGTTGTGGTATACTATAGACTTTTTATCAGCTTCGTCGTATGTGTTGGATGCAAAACAATAGGCCACTCTGTAATTGACAAATGTCAGGAGATGCAGAAGATCCCACTGTTGGTAGTTATCTTCAAGCTGCTCACAGAGGGACTGAATGAACCACGTTCCATCTCTCCCCTCCCGCCAAGATATGTGATCTAAAAACGTAATACAAAATTGAAGAACATACCAAGATTTAAGAGATACAGCAGATACGTCCTATAAATTTATTTGAATTGTTATACACGTTGGATAACTAAGGCGATTATCAGCATATACTTACATGAGAAGCCTAATTAAAAGTATCATCAAGCTTTTGATTTAAAACAAAATAATAGGTCTCAGAACTGATCCTTGTGGTACACCAAAATAAATTGTCAATTTTCATTAGTCAAAAGTTGTGGTTTTGGGGAATCGAAATCCTATCAGAAGCTAACTATCTTGATCTTCTGCCTAATGAAAAACGAACTATCAAAGTAATTTCCACTATATGAGCAATTCGCTGCGTGCTGGGGAAAACTTCCCAATATCCAACTGACGCAAAAGAGTGTCGATGGTATGGAAATGTGCTGTGTATTTATACAATTCCATTGTCTCTGTTTTAAGAGTTTATTATTTACTTAATGTTGTCAAACCTCTCTTTATGTAAATAAATCATGTATTTTATAAATAAATCCATTTGGGGCAAGTTTATTCATTAAACAAAATCATTTTCGTTCAATGCTTGAACTAATTATATTTTGTATGGATGGATATGCACTTTTTCATGTTTTCCTAAACGTGATTTAGAAATATCAGAAAAAACCATGTGCTTTCATACGGAATGTTGTGGATTTGCTTAGGCTGTATTACTTAACGCACATTTTCATCGATTGAAACAGTATTGTCAAAATATATAGATACTGTACAAAAAATATTCTGCAGTATAAAAATATTCAGTATTATATTTGACCAGTAGCAAACTGAGATAGTTGTATGAACTGGATGCGGAGTGTAATATTTTATTTTGCCAAAAATCAATGGTTTGAAATAGTTCTAGTTTATTATCATCACAAGAGATACAAACTTCTAATGATAGATATCGATCTACTAGCACTATGTGTTTCAGTCAATTGTTATTTATGAAAGTATGATCATCAAAATTCAATCAAATCAACCAAAATCCTATTAATCACAGATTTGAATCATCGTTAATCTATTTTAAATCATTATTATTACAGAAACGTAAATCAGATAGCCAATGTGAAAAAAAAGAGATAAAAATATTTAATCGCATTATTATGATGATTCATAATTGGAATAATATATGTGTCAAATTAGTTTTTTTATCTTTTTTAATAACGTTGAAAATTCGGTACACAGAAAATATCCGAGATTCATTTAAAGAATATTCATGTTCTGATATAGCTGATCTGTACTACAGCGATTTGTGTTCTGGAGATTCACGATGTCTGTGACAAACTTGCAAAACAATGAATCTTGAAAGTAATCGAATATTTTTATTATTGCATATGCGCACACATTGGATTTTTTTCCCTGTCGGGAGTCAAAGATATTTTTTAACAGATTTTTAATAATCTCAATAGAGACGAAGTTGAAATATTTACTGTAGGAGAACCCGGAAATCAAAAATCTGTTAAAAAATCTTGAAAGTATTACGATATAGCAAAATATTGTATCTGTGTGTATATGTACTTATTTTTGTGAGTCACTTATGGACCTCTATTTGAGTCAGATTTAAAAATAAAAAAAAAATACTTTTCTTATCACAGTAGGTACCTACTACTATCACGTCCTGAAAGTTTTAGGAAAATTGTTGAAGATATCAACTATCAAGCCCCATACAATCTGTCCAACTTATAAAAATTGGTTGTTAACCTCCTATATTTTCAAATAAATTACAAGTATCAAAAAACTTATTAATCTTTAGATTAATAAGTAAATACTCACCTGGCATTGTTGAATACATGATGAGAAAATCAGCATGTGATGGAATTCTGTGTGTTGTTTTATCTCCGTCTACATTTCCATCGAATACTATTTTTCCTTCGTCAACTTTTTCACCTCTGCATGCCTGTAAAGAAATTAAACAAACTATGTACATAATGGTATCAAATTATATTGAAATAATTTTATACCCATATTCAGAGTCAAATATGTGTGTATTGAGGAGGCCCCAGGCCTTCAAGGTGTCAACCTCAAGAAACCCCTAAGTAAAGTCTATACCTCAATAAAAGCATAGATACTAATGACAGTTCTCCTCATACAAAGATAATCTGTCAACCCGTTACTTTTGACAACTGATTTTTTTTATTACATACTAAATATTACCAAGTACATAGGTACCTACCTACTAAATATAACAAATTACCTACCAACTTAATATTTGAATTTTGCAATATATATTTTATTGGTTAGGTACATAATCGGAAAATATCATTTAAATAAATTATTAATATAAATTATTAACACGATAAAAAATATGTGAATTGTAGCCATGTATGTTTTGACTGTCAAATTTATTAAGTACGCGAACAGTCATATCATACAATTATATATTTTTTTTAATTATTTCAAATACTTTAGGCAACCAAAGTAAATATTATTCATATTAACGTTTTTCTTTATTTAAAAATGCTCAGCTACATCGATATACTACTCGTATTTAGGTTCAAAGTTTAATTCATTGTTAAAAACTCTGTCTTTTTTTTCAATAATTTCGTGTTAAAATTATTAAAAGATGTGTGATAACTCGCACTGAAGTACAAAGTCGTCCCTGAATATTTAATTTTGGAGGATATTGAGGGTAACAAACAAACCTGTATAAAGAAAATCTTTGGTACACCAGTCAGCTCACACGAATCTCGTAGAAATGGATCTGTGAGACGACATACAGGATAAATAGTATTGTTTGCATAGAGTACATTATTTGATTCTCCATGAGTCATCACAACAACTACAATACAACTCACTTCAGTATTCTTTAATCCACTCGCTGTAAAAAAATGAATAATTATTTGAAATATATTAAACACTCGTTTTTTCAAAGAAAAGGTCTGAAAATAAATACTCTCACGTTTTGGACATCTGCAATCTGGGATTGTTACATTTCGACACAAAAATTGCAATATTTTTTCCGTCGTAAAATAAATTACTACTGAAATAAACACGAATAATAATATTTCCAAGTCAATTGACGTGTTCTCCTTCCTGTTTGAAGTTTCATCTTTTTTCTTCCAATCCACCTTAAAGTTATTCATGCATATTTAAAAGGAATTGATTGATACATTTCTAATACCTGTTTAAAAAAATCTTAAAATCATGACACTTAACCTCAAATATTGCAGAACAGGATTCGAAGTACAAAAAAATATCAAGTCAGTAAAGTCGAAAATTGTAAAATTATAACTCTATACACAGAAGTGGAAAATGGTGAATGATGATCAACTTACGAAACTAAATTCACACGACCGATCTCTGATAGATGTGTCCTACAGGCAAGCAGATAGGTATACATATTATATTATGTGAGTTTATATTTCAGCTCTATTCTCTTTTAAAATTCATTGTCTCTGTTATGATTTTATGTTTGTACCTTTTCTCCGTGTCATACCAGGATACACAATGGTTCTGATGACCAATCTGGTTTCCTAAAAGTTATAAAGTTTTGCACTTCCTAATAAAGAATAAAGTGTTTAAAAACATGCTAGATCAGCTAGATAGATGCTTTGATCCGATGCATACTTATGCTCGAATTAATAATTTTTCAGTGTAAGTCAATACTTCGCCCGCCGTAGTAGGTACTCGTATTTTTATAAAGTATGCAAAGAGTATGTTGGCTGGACTACAAAGAAAAAGCAAGCACGATCATAAAAGGCACACGACCGAAATGAAAATATTAAGCTGGTCCGAGGGAGTCAGTAAAATGAACAGGACTAAGAATGAGTAAATCATGACCTTTGGGGTCGCGCCTATCCAGGAGAAACTTAAATAAATCTGACTCCGACGGAATGGGCACGTAAATAGAAAGAAAAACGATCAATTGGGCTAGAGGCCGTCCATAAGGCACCTGGTGGACAAGTATTGAGAAATAACTAAGAGAGGACCAGCTGATCAGTGAGATGACACGGGACAGAAAGACGTGGAGACTCCAGAATAACTGGGAACAGGCAAGAGAGAAAAAAATGTATTATAATTATTTTATGTGTTTTTTCTTACCCCTTTTTATTGTTTGCTCGATTTCATCTCTCTTGGGATCATCGTGGAGGTCAATTTCAAAACCAAGATTTTTCAGACACTTTATTATTCTTTTGCAATCTACATCCGTTCCAGTCCTGTCAGCCGGTTTGTGGAGTCCAATTTGTTTAAATGTAAAATGATTGAATATAATCGCTTTTTTTATTCGTCCATCATTCAAGTTATAGTATAGGTTTTCAACGTCTATTACTGATTTCGCGAAATGCGTGATAGGTTCGGCAATTTCACTAGATCTGCAAAAGAGTAAAAGAGATATACAATTTTAACTTAGAATATATATGATACAGATAGTCAGCGCAATGAATGTATGCCAACTAAAACTACGAGGAAACAGACGAATTTCTAGTATACGTACACCTACCGATACGCACACCTACATAACACGTAGACCAACCGATCTACCGCCTCACACACACATGTAAAAAAAACTTGGCATACATTTGAATTCGAAATTTGTACTACACGCGGCTTCTGTACATTATAATATTAATCCAACTGTCGATTCGTTCATGAGAATTCAATTCCCTTAATGAATCGATATTATTAAGCCAAGATGCGTGTATGAAGGAAAATTTTGTATGGTGTAGTGGACTTTTTGCATGCTAATAACACCAACTAGAGGCCCCGCAGCATATATGTTCCCATACATGGATTTACTCAGAATTCGGAGTAGAACATTTTGTGAGTTTTGTGTGTGTGTCTGTGTGTGGGTGTGTGTGTCTGTTTGTGTCCCCCCCCCTTATAACTGTTGATCCGCTCAATTTACAGACCCCAAATTTTCAGAATATATAAGCAGTTATAGGCCTACAAAACTTTTATACTCAGAATTTTGAATTTTTGTTTCAGTCAGGGATTATAAACTTTTGAATTTTTTCTTTATTTTTCCATATATCTCAGAAACCATAAAAGCTAGAACGCTGAAAATTAGTATAAAGATAGACAAATACAAAATCTCAAACTAGTTTTTTTTTAATTCCAGGATTTCTCAAACATTTTTTATTAAGAAAAATATTTTTTTATTATAAATTTATGAGTTTAACTGCCTATATTTCAATTTTTTTTAAATATCGAAAAAAGCCGAAACACCCCAACTAGATATTTTAATTTTCTATAAAAAATATTAACATTGTAGAAGTATATCTCAATTTTTTTGTAACAATTTTTATAAAAAATTGAACTTTGTGACGACATAACTTCATACAATTTGTATGGTAGTCGCCTATACACAATATGTAAGAAGACTTAATAGTTTGATACTTACATCTCCAAACATACATACATACCATCATACTGTTTTCATATTCTGTGTAGGAAAAACAGACTGACCTCCATACTATCCTATCCTGACAAACATACCTACATGTTTTATATAGAAAATAAAATATCTTCAAATATTTATTAATTTGTGTTGTTTATAGTTTGGTACGTATTCTTTGATTATGCATACTATCGCCATCGACAGTTGGATCTCATGTGTTACATGCAACTAGTTCTATGAATTTTAATAATGAAATTATACGACTTTTTGGTTAAGTACAACATAAAGTGGCGAATTTGTTCCAAAATATAAAATTTGTCGGTGTAATACAATAGTAAGTAATGAATAATGAATTGTTACTTTGAATGTATGACATTAATAAATTGTTATTATTTTGAATATTTATTCATTGATTTTGAACACGCCGGTGGCACTCTATTGGTAGCACTGGTTTTACTTTACGCTTACATCTCCAAAGGTGGCGCTATTTTTTTTTTTATGTTGGTATTTTTGAAAATGCAATGTAAAATTTTCAGACCTTCAGCATACTTCAGTTGTGTTTTGTTGTTTGTTGTGACGCGAAACATTTTGATCCTTTAAAATCTTGAAGTAAACCAGATAATAAATATAACACGTGTGATTTTGTAAAATTCTTGTTGTTTTCGGTGTTCATCTACATACACACTATCACGCCATGTGATGGTGATGGTGTTAATCTATTGCCAGCTTTTTGTGTTTTTCGATTATCTTCGCAAGATGGCTGACAAGTTTTGTTGTGTTTTGAATAAATTGTCAAGTGAAATACGGCGAAGTGAAGTTATTTAGTTTTTCAAAAATCAGTATTAAATCTTTCGTTGTGGAAAATAAATTAAAAAAACCTAATAATCTACAATGCACATTTTATTTAGAACAATGTATTTTATGAATTATTTGGCATGATTTTTGAAATATTGCAAATAAAATCCATCATATGTGTTTTTTTTTAATAAATAATGATTGAAAAATGGTTATTTTTTATTTAAGTTATCCTTGAATCCATTCCTCAAAGCTGGAAACATTTTAAAATGGAAATTTAAATTTGCCGTGGACCGGTCGCGTATTCATTTCCCCTATAGCGGAGATGCGAGAAACCTTGTGATTATCCGGTTACAGCTTCTATGTATTGAGTGACACATCTGAAGTATACTGAAAGTTTACTTCCATATTATCTGTGATTTTGAATGTATGTTTCAGCACACAGCTACAGTTAGCCACAACTACAAATAAAGTAAGACGTTACTTAACTACAGTAAAATGTAAAAAAAAACATTATATTTATAGTGTAAATGTTACATCACTAAGAAATAAAAAAATATATTTCTGAATCAGAATTCTGTTGATTGTTTTTCAAATGGAATTTTATTTTATCAAAATTTCTTTACTTTTGTGAATTTTCAGAAGAAAAAAATATTCTGGGTATCAAGAGTATCCGATACTTATTTTATTATTGGTATTGTCATTAATTTCAGATGAAACAAAATACATACAAAATATAAACACAACAATTATGAAAATGTTTCGTCAATAAAAATATCATTTGACTCCCGAAAGGGAAAAAAATCCAATGTTTGCGTATATGCAATTAAAAAAATATTCGATCTAGTCTCAACAGTAAATAGATATATTATATTATAAGCGAAATAGTCGATATTATGCATTCTCTGTGAAAAAAATACACGTGTACTTATAGGTACATGAGCAAAATAATGTACCTTTTACAAAAATCAACAGTGAAAAAAAAAACATTCTCATTTATAAACTAAATTTACTTCGTAAAGGAAATTTGGTTTATAATTAGATTTTTTTCTGTTTCAACCGAAAAAAAAACTGCCATATTTGTAAAAATATATCAACAAATTATTTGTATAGAAAAATAAAACAAACAGTTAATAAAAATACAAATAGGTATATTGTAAAAAAATAAGATCAATATATACATAAATTTTGAAAGCGTTCACAAACATGGGTCAAAAGTTACAACAAAAATTTTGTTTTTTGATTATTCGTCGGTTAATTATCTTCGCCGATTCCGGTTGCTCGTCTCCTCGAGCGGCGCCTCTTGGGGCGGCGGCGCCTGGATCTACGCCTTCTGCCTCGACTCCTCCTTCTTGCGCCAATGACTTTGGGAAGCCTTCGAGTCTTTATTTTTGCGGCCCTTACAGCGTCGTCCCTGAGGCTGCACTTGCTGGTGTGGTACTGTTCTTCCTCGGAGTGCCCCTCCGAACTCCCTTGGTCCAGATCCATGATTCTTTTTATAATCACTTTCGATATCACTTAATTAAAAGAAACGTACGATCAGTAGGTACACTGCTTGAATATTTCACAATAACGGTAATTTGAAAGAATTTGAAATCGATTTTTAAAAAATACACGAAAAGATGCAGACATATAAAACCGACGAATGAAAATGAAAATTTCAGTCCATACAGATGGTTTTATAATAAACGCATTTGTTTTTCATGCTGTTCAAACATTGATTTGAAAAAAATATTAAATTTCGATATTTTATAAATATATGCAGGTACTTATTTATTTATTTATTTATTAAAAAACCTATTCATTTTAAATGGTAGGTACACAATGAGAGTAGTAACTTTCGGTCTTATGAGATTTCGTTAATAGCTTACTAAACACACTACAAGATATTTATTATTTTTTAAATGGTACTTGTAACCTCAAATGGAAGTTTTTTTACAAAATCGTGCATTTTAATTACATTAAAATAAAAAACAAATTATTAAGTATGTGGAATACAAAAAAAAGGTCAATAATTAATACTGAAATTAAAAATTTAAAAACTTGAGAAAATATAATTTTTTTTAAATGGGAATTAGAAAATGAAATCACAATTTGACGTTATTCTGTCTGATAAATTTTGTAAGAATATTACAAAGTACTTGAAATTTATTAAGGCTTGAGAAGATATTATGAGGAGGAAATATTTTAAATTTAATCAGGTGTGTTAAAGATATTGGGAACTTAGATGTAGGGCAATTGAAAAATATGTGATCCAAGCTGCCTTCTTCTTGGTCACATTGACAAAGAGATGAATTTTTAATACCTAACCTTGCTAGGTGAGAAGGGGAACAACAGTGTCCGAATCTCAATCGGCATATGACGGAAGATTCATGTCTGCTACAATGGAATTTGGAAAACCATGGTTTAATGGGGATAAATTTTTGAATCGATGCATATCTTGAACCTTTTGAAATTGAAGATAAATTATAGTGTGTATTCCATTCATTCAACATATAAGAATGAACAAGAGGGAGGATGTCATGAATCAAATTAAATTTGTATCTGTGAGGATCACCCGATGAAATAGCAAATCTAGCTAAATTATCAGCTCTCTCATTACCAATAATGCCACGGTGACCCGGAATCCAGGCAATAGCGATTTCGACGTCTTTCTTTTTCATATCATATGTAATGAAAGTAATGATTTCAATTATTCAAAACTTACTTTTGAGCTGGCCGTCTAAAAATATTAGCATCAGAAATTGAAGCCATAATATTTGTTTTCCGTAATATAAAACACTACACTCGTTCACTTTATCTGTTCAAATGACAAAAACCTATTGAAAATCTTATCATTGGCATACGATAACGCACTCATATAACATACGTACATGATTCACGGATACGCTTTTTACTCTCCACACTATGGAATAGTGGAGAGTCATGATTTCACAATTTTTAAGTGTATTTTTTTATATCAATTTCTCAACGGGTATCATGTAGAGCAGCGGTCAATGAACCGGGGTAAATTACCCCAAATGGGGTAAAAATAAATTTTTGTTTGATCCCATTTGAGAATTTTATTTTATTAGTCTATTACATACTTACTATTTTCATGTAACTTTTTTTTTCTTTTCCATGTAAATTAATTCAATAAATAATGTTCATTTAAATATACATTGATTGTCTTCTTTTCAAAATGGGGGGAAGGGGTAATATCAACATACGCAAAACTATTTTGGGGTAATTGTTAAAAAATTTCCCCGACCGCTGACGTAGAGTGCATACTGTGTTTCGTCGTGATGTTGTGTTTGTACGTATGGCGTACACCGTACGGATTATCCTTTTTGTGTCCTCTCTACAGCCCAAACTATGAATCCGATCGACTTCATATTAACATCATATCTAGGCGTTAAGTTATTGTGGAAAAAAGCTCAAAAAAAAAGAAATAAAAAAAAATACTTCGGAGATAATGAATACGATTATTCCATATTTTATTCCCTGGTAAACTTTTATTATGTGTAAAGTGCATAGACCTAGAGCTGGTTAGTTTTCCACAGATATCCGTTAATTTCTTCTCTATGATTTCATCTGTCCCAATATTCAAAATGCTCTCACGGTCTGGAAAATATATTATACTGTTTGAAATTTTGATACAATAAAAATACACTCATCAAAACGCATTTAAAGATTTTCAAAATTTAAAGTAAAAAATCTATTGTTTGTCATATCAATGTGAAATAAATTTTATATTTATTTATTTATTTAAAAAAAGGATACAATTACACAATATTTACAGATTATTATATAATGATTACTTATTTATGAATGACTCAACATCAAAAAGAGAATTATCTCGGGTTTTGAAGTGAGTCACATTTCACAAAAACATACAAACTAACTACAGACTAACTAAATCTACAAAAATCTTAACCTAGGCATCATATAAAGGAACATTTATATTGATATAAACTAAAAAGTAAGCAAAAACTTGACAACCCAAGCAAAATATATACATATAAATAACATAAAAAAAGAAATATATAAATAATAATATAAAGTAATCACAAATCATAACAATAAAAGTAAAACAAAACAAAAATTTGAATGTTACTTTAGATATTCTTTTAATTTTACCAAGAATTTATTAAGATTGTTTTCTGCTAATTTTTTAAACTGTACTGGTAAATCATTGTACCACTTTACCCCATAATATGACTAATGATTTTGCCCGAAAGATGTATTTTTTTTTGGGATTTTAATCATTCCACTTGTGCGAGGTCCTGTACTTATTATCTATAGGATAAATTTTATTGACAAAATATTCTTTACATATTTGCTTAATTGCATTTCTTCTGTATAAAATATGTAATTTTGTGGCTTTAAATTCTGAGAATAATTGCTCAGTAGGAAAGTCATTTGGCTTTTGTAAAATAATCTTAATGATCTTTCTCTGAATAACATATAATGAACTTAATATTCCATATTTCATCACAGATTGCATCACAGATTGAGCCAAGGCATAATATGTCATTCTTAGCATGTCAATATTAAGAAAATTTCTTAGTCTATAGAAAACATAATATATTTTTCACAATCTTTCTCCTGTCTTGTAAATGTGATCTTTCCATTTCATTTCAGATTCAACCGATACACCCAAATATTTTACCTTCTTGCTCATATTTAGTGTGGTACATTGAGGATCCGAACAAGAACCAAGTGCACCACACTCATGCCGGTGGATTTTAATATTCAATTTATTGGGTATACTTTTGCTATGAATTGCGAAAGGCACCATAGTCGTTTTATATGCATTTAATGTCAGTATATTACGAACAAACCAAGTCTTTAATACATTAATATCTCTATTTGCTTTTTCAGTTACTTCATCCCAAGTCTCTCCCACAGACAAAATAACTGTGTCGTCAGCAAAAGACACAACATTAGAATTTAGATCCAGATTATATAAATCATTTACATATATTAAAAACAGTACGGGCCCTAATACAGTTCCTTGCGGGATCCCATACTGTGAACTAACCTGAATGAAAAATGTATATAACAGAAGTTAAATAGCTTCTGTATGGCTCTATAAAATTGAGTGTGATCAACTTCATATTGATATTGTATGTGTCTCTATAGACAAGTGTATTTTTTACTCTCCACTTCTATCTTCCTCAAGGTGTAGGCAGTGAGAACCGACCACCGCATTCTTCTATCTTGACACATTCATTGCCTCATCAACATCGATACACTGTCTCATACGTGCTCATCTTGCTAGTAATGTAATTTTACTTGAAATTTCTCAACAGGTATCATGTAGAAAATGCATATTATGAGTTTCGTGCCAATGTTTTTGTGTGTATGGTTTACTATGAAAACTTTTGTCTTCTGGGAATCTTATATTTTTTTAAGAATCTAATAGAAATGTACTACATAAAAATGCATTTAGAGACTGTCAACTTTTCAAGAAGAAGAAATGAAAGCTTACTATAGTGTGGAGAGTTTAGTGTTGGCTACAACCCACTCGTTTCATTAGTGAAAATACACACAATTCACAGACGACTGTGATTCATACTACTACTTTAAGCTCCATTGACCTGCTTCAACATTTTCCGTTTTTCTCCAACCTGAAATCTAGCTGTGAGAAACGATAATCACATGTCTCCAGAGTCTGGTATATTGTAATTGGGAGCATATTGAATAATATTTGACATATTACCTGATAGTTGCCCAAAAAGCAAAATAATACAATGATCTGCTTTTATCTTTGAATGCAGATCTATGTACGAGTAGGTATACTGTCGACATGCCACCATGTAGTAATGGAAATGCGGTTAACCGCATTTCCACTTTTGAACCAACTATACCTACTTTTAACCGACAATTTATCCAACTGTCGATTCGTTCAAGAGGATGAAATTCTATTGAAGGAAGAGGCTGTTTAAATCCAAGATGCGTGTACGAAGGAACATTTGTATGGAGTAGTGGACTTTTTGCATGCTAAAAACACCAACTTAGAACTTCGCAGTGTGTATGTGTGTGTGTGTGTGTGTGTGAGGGTGTGTGTGTGATTGTGTGTGTGTGTGTGTGTGTGTGTGTGTGAGTGTGTGAGTGTGTGTGTTTGTGTGTGTGAGGTGTGTGTGTGTGTGTGTGTGTGTGTGTGTGTGTGTGTGTGTGTGTGTGTGTGTGTGTGTGTGAGGGTGAGGGTGTATGTGTGTGTGTGTGTGTGTGTGTGAGGGTGTGTTTGTGTGTGTGTGTGTGTGTGTGTGTGTGTGTGTGTGTGTGTGTGTGTGTGCGTGTGTGTGTGCGTGCGTGCGTGCGTGTGTGTGTGCGTGCGTGTGTGTGTGCGTGCGTGCGTGCGTGTGTGTGTGTGTGTATGTGCGCGCGCGCGCGCGCGTGTGTGTGTGTGTGTGTGTGTATGTCACTTTCTCAATTTGATTCGCTTAATTTACAGAGCCCAAATTTTCAGAATATATAGACAGTTATAGGCCTACAAAACTTTTATACTCAGAATTGTGAATTTTTGTTTCAGTCAGGGGTTATAAACTTTTGAAATTTTGGTTTATTTTTCCATATATCTCAGAAACCATAAAGCTAGAACGCTGAAAATCTGTATGAACATAGAAAAATATAAAATCTCAAATCAGTTTTTTCAAAAAATTTCCAAGGTTTCTCAAACATTTTTTATTAAGAAAAATATTATTTTATGATAAATTTATGAGTTTAACTGCCTATATTTCCAAATATTTTAAAAATATCGAAAAAAGCCGAAACACCCCAACTAGATAATTTAATTTTCTATAAAAAATACTAATATTGTAGAATTAAATCTCAATTTTTTTAACAATTTTTATAAAAATTGAAAGTGACGACATCACTTCATACAATTTGTATGGTAGTCGCCTATACACAATATGTAAGAAGACTTAATAGTTTGATACTTAAATCTCCAAACATACATATATACCATCATGCTGTTTTTATATTCTGTGTAGGAAAAACAGACTGACCTCCATACTATCCTATCCTGACAAACATACCTACATGTTTTATATAGAAAATAAAATATCTTAAAATATTTATTAATTTGTGTTGTTTATAGTTTGGTACGTATTATTTGATTATGCATACAATCGCCATCGACAGTTGGATCTCATGTGTTACATGTGTGGCTATGGCCATCGCACAACTCTAATTGATGGTCATTGCCCAACTCTAATTGGCGGACGTATATATATACGGCCATTTTGAATAAAATTTCCATTCCGTTCTGATACCCAACTGTGTGTCGTACTTCCCGTAAGTACGTGATTTATAAGTGTAAATTTTATTTAATAAGGTCTAATTTCAGTAGTTGTTAATTGTAATCTTTTTAATTTGTTCTCAACAATAAATACGTAAGTCATCTTCACTCTTTCAATCTTAACCTGTCTCATGTACCAACTTGCATCATATAATTATCAGTAATCAATTTGGATTATCGTCATCCACGATAATCAATTATATGGGACTGTTGGTTGAACACGCTCGTTAATAAAGAAGGCAAATTATGAATTACATATCCCGGTTCGATTCCGGTATATAGGGATAATTTGTGAACCAGCAGAACTTACACGTATGTGGTTTAGTGTGCATTAGATCTAGTACATGTATCCCTATTGATCTACACGCCACATGCACGTAAGCCCCCATATTGGTGACCCACGACGATTTTAAATTTTTTTCAATAGATATTTTAATCCATTTTTGCTAAAAAAAGAAATTTTTTTTGTTACATGTTTTTCGAGTTGTAAATACCGACCAAAAACATTATAGGTTATTCGAACAGTTAATTCACATTGATTTTTTTAAAATAGAAACAGATAATTATTCATATTAATTTACTTGAAAATCTCGTAAATAGTGTGATAAATAAATTTGTGTAAAAATTAACAATTTTGTTAAAATCGTATTGATACTTCGCTAAAAATTCCAGAACATTCCATTTAAATGTTTCTGATGCATACTAAATAAATGTATAAGTGCCTAATTTATTTTATTATTATCTTGAAAATTATTAAGTTAATAAAAAATTTACAAATCATTATATTAGTGAACAAGTAAGTTACATTTAAACATACACATATTTCATAAAAATATACGGCAAATCATTTAAAAAAAATATATCAAGAAAAAATATTTTTGTTGCAAGGTAGCAACACGATATTTTTTCTCCAGAAAAGTGAACCGCGTTTTGATTCGGTTGATTGAACACCGACGCGGACATTACAGTGTTTTGTGATTAATAATAAAACAACGATTTAAATTGAAATAGTGCATAGTTGGGACATATTTTGGTTATGAGTATTTAATGAATCGACAAATGTCGTATAAACAAAACACCAGTTGGGTTATTAGAATGGAATCTTCGTAGTATCCCAGATATAAATTCAATATTTCTTAATTTAGTATTTTTAGCAAGGCAAAAGGGACTACGAATATGCCTGTATAAATAAAATTAATATTAATTCTTCGCAATAGTGTGTTTACCTACATTTAAAGTATACGAGAGAGATACATGCAATAATTTATTGCATTTTGAAAATGTCACTGTGACAAAAATATTCTTATCAATTTTACAAACCTATTGTTTTGATAACATAATAATCATTTAAAATTCAATTTTTGATGTATATTGTTAAAAAAAAACATTTATAGAACTTGCAATAATATATAGATCAAACTTGTAATTTCTGTTATTATTTTCGAATGTAATTTTATCTGTGACAACTTCGTCAAAATATCTAGAGTCAATTTATTAAATATCATGAATGCATGTTATTAATCAATTTCCTATGTTTCTATTTTTCATGAGAAATTCAATATAAATGGATCCACTATAAACCAGGAACATAAATAAGATAAATTTCAGCATATCGGAAAATACAACCATAAATATAGTACAAATAAAGAAAAAGCAGTATTCATATGAGAACACAAGTATCATCAATAGAGATATACAAGATAAGTAAACATAAAAATTTATATTACACAGTATTAAAATTTTAAAAAAAGTGTTCATAACAAATTTATTGAAAGAAAGTTTATATTAAAATCCTTGCATAGTAATAAATATCTGAATAATTGTGCATAAAAGTTTTGTATTTTCAAAGTAGAATTATTCAAATTACAGATAACATAACAATGTTTAGAAAAGTCAATTAAATGTAATTAATATTTGAAATTCAATACTAATAAAGTAGATTATTTGAGTTTGTTGTGAACAATAATATATGTATCATAAAGTGCAGTAAATCGCCACAGAAAGTATACTTATGTACATACGTATAGATAGATACATTGTTTGTTTACACCAGCCTGTTCAATACGCTATAGGAAGCGAACATTTTATTATACCTACCTAGCTATTGTACCAGAATGCAATAAAAAAACATACTACGAATATAAAGCATTGGTTCGCATGGAGAACGTACCCCACTAGAATTTGCAATTGTATAAAATATTAATGTCATATTATAAAAAATAACATGTAATCTATTTTTCAGAATACCAGTTCAATGCCATTACTCTAGATTAATGCCATTTTTTTTAAATTTATGAAAATTAATTAATATTTAAAGAGAAATTAATTAAAAAAAAAAACAAATCTTTAAGTAAATACTTTGAATAATAGTAAATTTATTTGATTATTTGTCAAAAAAAACATTAAACTTCAAATAAATACTTTGAAAAATATATTCTCAATATAAAATACTTTGTTTAAAAAAAAAACTTTTTGTCTAATTGTAAAAAATTATAACTTGTAATAATGTCATTCGAAAAAAATATCATGGATTCAACACTAATTCCAACATCAGAAGAAAATAGATTCGACGTATCTGCTACAAATTTGAAATTGCCAACAATATGGAAAGGAAATCTACACTTGTGGCTCTTAACCATTGAGGCGCAGTTTTCAACGGCGAGAATAACCAAAGATGAAACTAAATACAACCATGTTTTGGGAGTATTAGATCCAGAGACAATGTCCTGCGTAGTCGACATTATACAATTCCCACCTGTCAGCGATCGCTATAAAACTTTGAAAACAACATTACTCAGCAGACTTCAAGAGTCAGAAGAAAAAAGACTTACTCAGCTGCTACATGGATTGCAACTAGGAGACCACACTCCTTCAGAATTATTGAGAAAAATGCTGAACCTCGCAGGTCCATCATTAAGTAACAACGCTTTGATTAAACGCTTATGGATAGAAAGACTACCTCACAGGATTCAGGAAATCATATCCGTAATCACCACAGAGGACGTCATGATTTTAGCACAGACGGCAGATAGAATCTCCGAAGTCACTAATAGAAGTGAAATACATGCAGTCAATCTACCTTCAACCTCTTCAGGGAACACTTACAGAAACAATGATAATTCACAAGAGGAAATACTGTCCAAGCTTTTAAAACAAGTAGAAACATTAACCAACAAAGTCATGGATATGGAAATACAACAAAGAAAACCCAGACCACAATTTGACAATCACTGGAGAAGTCGATCTAGATCGAGATCACCGAGTAGAGGAAGATATAACAATAATCAAAAAGTAATATATTTCAATAAAAACAATAAAAATAACAATTATAAAAACAATAACCAAAATAATTTGAACACCGCTGGAAATAACGTAAATCAAAATATCTGCAGTTTCCACCAAAAATTCGGAACGAAATCGAGATGTTGCAGACCCCCGTGTTCATTTAACCAGCAGGAAAACTGAAGTTGCGACCCGTGTGTGAGACGACACAGTCGCAGATTCACCACCGTCTCTTCATAGCTGATATAATTACGGGCATCAAATATCTGATAGACACCGGGAGTGAAGTTAGTGTTATTCCCAGGCACTACAAAAACACCACATCTATAATCTCCAGCGACAACATAGAAACGCCAATTTATGCAGCAAACGGTACACCTATACCTACTTATGGACATAAAATAATTGACGTTAATTTAGGTTTGAGAAGAAACCACAAATGGCAATTTATAACAGCCGATGTCATGAAACCTATTATTGGAGCAGACTTCTTAACACACTACAACATATTGGTAGACTTGAGAAGGAAATCACTAGTCGACAGGAATACCGGACTATCTACAACAGGATTCATGTACAAAACCAATATTATCAATATAGCAACAGTACAGGCGACAGGAAAATTCCAGAATATCCTCAAGAAATATCCTAATCTTACAAGAGCAAACATGAATTTGAAAACACCAGCACACAACGTCACGCATCATATCAAAACAAGAGGTCCACCAGTCACTTGTAAAGCCAGAAGACTGAATCCAGAGCAACTGGAAATAGCAAAAAAAGAATTTCAATTCATGATGGAGCAGGGCATTTGTCGACCTTCAAATAGTAATTGGTCCAGCCCACTCCATATGGTAAAAAAGGCTGACGGTTCATATAGACCGTGCGGTGATTACCGCAGATTAAATTCCATAACAAAACCTGATAAATACCCCATCCCTCAACTGCAAGATTTTGCACACAAACTTCACGGGAAAACCATATTCAGCACCTTGGATTTAAGCAGAGCTTATCACCAGGTACCCATGGAAGAAAGCGATATTCCAAAAACAGCAATACTCACAAGTTTTGGATTATTCGAATTTTTAAAAATGCAGTTTGGTTTGTCCAATGCAGCACACAGTATAACTAGAGACCTAGAGTTCGTTTTCACCTACATCGACGACGTTTTGATAGCATCCAAAAATCTACAAGAACATGAAGAACATCTGGACAAAATATTCAAACGACTATCAGACAACGGACTTATTATAAATCAGAATAAATGTCAATTTGGAAAAGACGAAATAAAATTTCTAGGATACAGAATAAATAAATATGGAACATCACCACTACCAGAAAAAGTAGAGGCTATCACCAAAATAGAACCCCCTGAAACCGCAAAGGGACTACGACAATTTATGGGAATGCTTAATTTCTATCGCAAATTTTTACCAAATGCCGCAGGAACGCAGCAAGTACTTTTTGACGAATTAAAAGGGTACAGAAAAAACGATAAAAGGAAAATTAATTGGAACGAAAATCTAAAAAAAGCATTCACCAAATGTAAGGAAGATCTAGCCCAAGCAACGCTTCTTGCACACATCGATCCTTCAGCAGAGATAGCTCTGATGGTTGACGCGTCTGATACAGCCATGGGCGCAGCTCTTCAACAAATGAATCAAGGAAACTGGCAACCGATAGCATTTTACTCAAGAAAATTCAACCCCGCACAAACAAAATACAGTACGTATGACAGGGAGTTAACAGCCATGTACGAAAGTGTCAAATATTTCCGTGCACAAATAGAAGGGAGAAACTTTACCATATACACAGATCACAAACCATTGATATTTGCGTTCACCAAAAATAAATTGAATTCACCAAGACAGGAACGACAGCTTGATTACGTTAGCCAATTTTCCACCAACATCAAGCACATTTCCGGTGAAGAAAATATAGTTGCCGACACCCTATCCAGAATAGAAGAGATAGAACTACAACCAAATATTAATTACAACAGAATGGCTGAAGAACAAATCTCATGTAAAGAATTAAAGAAAATTCTAGAAAAATCATCACTGTCAATGAGAAAAATCGGGATACCAGGCTCGGAAAAAATGTTATGGTGTGATATTTCACAGAAAAATATACGTCCTTTCATCCCACCATCCATGAGAGAAGAAGTAATTATGGAAGTACACAGAATAAGCCACCCAGGAGTAAAATCCACGTACAAAATTATCAAACAAAGATACGTGTGGCCCAATATAGAGAAAAGCGTACAAAATGTGGTAAACAACTGTATAGACTGTCAGACATCAAAAATACATAGACACACCACTACGCCACTACAAGAGTTCAAGTCTCCAGACGGAAGATTCAAAAATATTCACATCGATTTAATTGGACCACTTCCACCTTCAAAAGATCATATCTACTTGCTGACCATAATCGATAGGTATACAAGATGGCCAGAAGCCATACCTCTGAAAGACATGACCGCGGAAACCGTAGCTGAAGCCCTGATGTACCATTGGATATCACGCTTCGGCTTACCAACTTCAATTACCACCGACCAAGGCCGTCAATTTGAAAGCTCATTATTTAATAATTTAACTAAAATATTAGGTATAAATCATATTAGAACCACGGCATACCATCCTCAGAGTAATGGCATTATAGAACGTTGGCATCGGACGCTGAAGACATCACTGATGAACATAAATAACAAATCATGGACGACATCACTACCCATGGTATTACTAGGACTACGATCCAGCATTAAGGAAGGCTCAGAATTCACCCCAGCTGAGATGACATATGGGACAACGCTCAGGCTGCCAGGCGATTTTTTTGAAAATACACCAGCAGAGGAACCTGACACTTATGGTTACAAATTACAGAAGTTGATGACAGAACTTCGACCAATACCAGCCTCCAATCACAGCAAGCAGAAAACATTCATCCATAAAGATCTAAAGGACGCTAAATTCGTGTTCTTGCGACACGACGCCACCAGGAAACCCCTACAAAGACCTTACGAAGGGCCGTTTCCAGTACAAGAAAAAGATGACAAAACAGCAGTAATTTTAATTAATGGAAAACCCAGGAAAGTCTCCTTGGACCGAGTTAAACCTGCCTTTGGGATAAACGAGGACATGGACCCCGAACCCAAGACGCCAGAAGTAAAACCACAACCACTGAATCAAACCAATACCCCCATCCAGGATGTGGATCAAGAAGAAGCAAAACCACTTCATCATTCCACTACCAAATCAGGGAGAAGAGTTTATTTTCCTAAAAAATTCACTCACTACAGATACTTTTAGTGCAATAAATAGCAAAAGTGAACAAAGTGTTTATAAAAAATTATAAATTCAGTGTATTTTATAAAATAATTATATTTGATACATATATATGTATATATTCAATTTTTTTTATCTAAGTTTTGAAGTAAAAGATGACTAAAAATCCCTACATAGAGGATAAAATATGAAAAGAATTTAAATGATTTACACTATCGGATGTACACATCATATTTTGTATATGTGCTTCCAGTAAAATCATAGTATGTTAATATTAAGCTGTTAATAATATAAATTTGATTTCTGAATGTTCTTAGATAAATTTCCATTAAGTAATAAAAAAAAAAGAATAAAAATAACTTCCACAAACAAATACCTAATATATTCTCTGATAATGAAATTAAGCCACAATGGCATAGAAAAAAATTAAATAATATATTAATTATTATTAGTTTATTTCTCCTTATTATTATTTTATATGTGTTTTATTTAAAAAAGAAGGTATTTGTAAAGTATAAAAACCATTGTAAATTTAAAACTTATTAAGTATTAAAAAGATAAAGTAATATCTCAACAAATAATGTAAATTACTAGTATGAAATACGAAACGAATGTATTTAAGCCATATATACTTAAGCAAAAAAAAGTAAAAATTGAAACCAATAATGAATATTGAATAATATAGTACTCTCTCGCCAAATTAACATTGCAAAAGAAATTGGCAAAGAAAAATATATTAATAATAGGCGTATTCGAAAAAGAAAAGTCCTAAATAATTACATAAAAATGATGCAAATTTATTTCTGTAAATAATATTTTAATTTAAACATGTATGTAATTTCTACTGTATCACTATATATATAGTTAGTAAATAATTAAGCTTCATCTAAAGCAATACTAAATATTTATTGACAGATGTAACTTAATCATAACATAATATTGCAAAAATTTTATTCTTGATTTTGCTCTAAATAATAAAAACACAGGGTTTCAACCTTAAGTAAAGTCAGTAACATTTATTTATTTTTTTTTGTCTAATCTTTTAAGTTAGAAATGGGTATATTTAATAAAAAAAAATTATTTGTTCTCAATTTAGTTTATTTTTTTTTTGAAACAAATACAATAAAAAAATGTAAAAAAATCTTATTAGTACTACAGAGTGTACACCATCATAGACCCAAACCATTTTGTTAGAATATATAATTTTATTATTTTTTATGTGACAAAGAGTACGGGGAAGTATGACGCGCTAGCTGGAAGGGGAGTGTGTGGCTATGGCCATCGCACAACTCTAATTGATAGTCATTGCCCAACTCTAATTGGCGGACGTATATATATACGGCCATTTTGAATAAAATTTCCATTCCGTTCTGATACCCAACTGTGTGTCGTACTTCCCGTAAGTACGTGATTTATAAGTGTAAATTTTATTTAATAAGGTCTAATTTCAGTAGTTGTTAATTGTAATCTTTTTAATTTGTTCTCAACAATAAATACGTAAGTCATCTTCACTCTTTCAATCTTAACCTGTCTCATGTACCAACTTGCATCATATAATTATCAGTAATCAATTTGGATTATCGTCATCCACGATAATCAATTATATGGGACTGTTGGTTGAACACGCTCGTTAATAAAGAAGGCAAATTATGAATTACATATCCCGGTTCGATTCCGGTATATAGGGATAATTTGTGAACCAGCAGAACTTACACGTATGTGGTTTAGTGTGCATTAGATCTAGTACATGTATCCCTATTGATCTACACGCCACATGCACGTAAGCCCCCATACATGCAACTAGTAATATGTTTGCTGAATGAAATCGGAGTACGACAATAAACCCGCGACTACGATATTTATTTTTGTGTGATATTATTTGTTGCAGTCGTATATTATCCGTTTCATTTGTTAAAAATATAAAGATTATTTCTAAAAAGTCAGCACGCACCTTTTGACAACATAATATACAATTATCAGTGATTCTTAATCATTGATTTCGTATAATCTTTTATCATCATCATCATCATCACTGGCGCTACATTCCGCTGCGGACCCTGGCCTGACGACATCATCAAAAACTGAAAAAAAAATACAAAATCACCGATAATTCTTTCATTAGAAATAAATTACATCAGGGGAGCAAGTCTGGTTCAATCGGCGAAATCAAACCCTCGCGATTACCCATATCATGGATATAATTATTATATTGAGTTCTACAATATCTGTAGAACTCCATACGATAATTATATCCATGATATAGGTAATCACTGGGGTTTTGATTTCGCCGGTCGAACCAGACTTGCCCCCATGGGGTGGTTCCATCTGAACTAAGGCAAGAGATTTGATGATTATGAGAAATTATGAAACTCCATCAATTTGCGAAGGACTTGCGTATTATTGTAGGTATAGGCGAAGTGTATGAAAGATAATATTTCCTCCTACAAAAATGCATACCTACCATCACGCCTCATTCGTTATAGGGTCGGCAGAGAGAACCGAACACCACATTTAAAATTCTTTAATACATTCATTTAATGTCGATTTTTTGTATGAAAGATTATTCTTTATATAATGGACCTATAATTCTGATAATGAACTAAAATTTTAATGAGGTGTCAAATTTAGTAATTTATTTTAAGAGGACATAAAGAGGGCATAGGGCATTTTTGCTGGCCTTCGTGGCTCAGTTGGTTAGGTTTGGACTGCTGATCCAAGGGTACCGGGTTCGATTCCCGATAGAGACACAGTTTTTAATTGTGTTTTCAGTCTGGATCTGTGAGACGATTAATATAGTAAGTCTCCAGAATGTGGCAACTTGTTATTGGGTGCGTGTTAAATTAATATTTGACATAGTAACTGTTAGTTGCCCGAGAAGTTATCTTGTGGTTGAAAACAAGATATATGTATTAAAAACCCCTAATGCCTGACGATATGAGTGACGTGATAGTAAGACCACAACCAAAATTTCTTTTTTAGACAATAAATGTGTAAGTATTTGTAATATATGTAATATGTAGGTATATGATATTGATAATAGGTAGGTACACACGCATAATGTATAGGTACACTCATTTATTGCTTATTTTGGTGTCTAATATTTTTTTTTACTTTATTTTTATAATCCATTTAATTACAAGAACATTGGTTACGAATAACAATCGTTAAAATAATACATATATAAAAACCAATAAAATACAAATAAGAGTCGAATATTTTTATTATTGCATATGCGCAAACATTGTATTTTTTTCCCTGTCGGGAGTCAAAGATATTTTTTAACGGATTTTTAAATATCTCAATAGAGACGAAGTTGGAATATTTACTGTAGGAGAACCGGGAAATCAAGGTAAACCAGCCGATGTTTTACGTGATCACTATGCGCTTGCGCAACGTTCACCAATTATGTCTTCTTATTGAGTTCTCTAATATATTGTAGGTATATAATATGTTATTTTCAATTTGACAAGTAAGGAGACATCTGTGTAAATTGTTAATAAATAAGTAGCATGTTTTAGAACCATACTAGGGGATATTTATTAACGTATTAGAAATAGTTCTTATATTTAAGGACATATGTCTATTATTGATTATTGATTTATTTAAATATATTATTTTAGTTGCTATCCAAGAAATGACTCATAATTAATGATTATTGATTTTAATTTTTGAAAGGGAACAATAAAGAGATTTCTTTATTAATTAAAAATTAAGAAATTTCATTCTGCTTACAGATATCACCTTGTAGACAGTTAACTATAACTTGTAAACAATTTACATTGTACTTGTATTATTCTTGAAGTATTGTATTTTAATACAAGAGTTAGATAATCATTTAAAAACTCCTCAAACATCAAAAGATATTCTCTCTTCTGTAGAAAAAGAGAATATTCTACAAGTTCCCTTATCAATGTAATTTTTGAAAGTTCTATATATTTGAACAGTGTGTATCAATTCACCTGAGAATAAGGAACTATACTATTGCCATCTATGAAGTAACGGAAAAGCCTTTTTTAGAAGCCTTTTTTTACAAGGACCGTTGCCGTTCATAGAATAATGGTTATTACATTCATGTTATTTAAGTGAATTGAATGTCCACACTCACGTTGCATTTTTGAGACTTATAATGTTAAAATCTATGTATCAAATTTAGTTAAAATATCAACCGGAAATTGCGGTCTTAAAAAATGTCAACTTTATTAGTAGACAAATCGCGTATTTGTATTAGTGAGAGAAATGTGTAGGCAAACCGCGTAAATTATTTTTGCAATATTGTAATACAAACGTCGATCTTCCATAAGCTATTTGGTAATATTTATCATCATCATCATCTTTAGCTCGTGTTTGCCCACATAGTGAAGGACATAGTCCTCTCCTCTCCTACCCCACTCCTCCCGTTCCTGCGCGATTCCCATCCACTGTAATACATCGGGTCTTTTGTTGTCGTCTGTCCATCTGTAGCCTTACTCTTGAAACTCGAATCCGATCCCAATTTGAAATTTTCATTTAGAACTTACCTATCTGCCGCCTGCGTACATTCAAATTATCGACTATTACTATTAAAACATACCTACCTACCGCATTCATTCTCCGTTACAAAGGTAGGTTCTTAGCGAATGGGATCGGATTGGGATCGGATTTGCAGTGGAGAGTAAGGCCGCTGTTCGGTGGCCGCTCTTGTGGTCTCTTATTGCTTCTCGGTCTCCACTCCACCAGCCTTATCGTCTATCTATTGTCTTTCATTCTTGTTGTGTGTCCTGTCCATCTCCACTCTATATGGTTTTTGGTAGATAGGAACATAGTAAGGAAGAATGGTATACACACAAACGTAAAGGCTAACTTAAAAAGAAAATTTATGTATGTTTCCATTCTATGTAGTTTTTGGTAGATAGGAACATAGTACCTAAGGAAGAATGGTATACACACGAACGTAAAGGCTAACTTAAAAAGAAAATTTATGTATGTTTCCATTCTATGTAGTTTTTGGTAGATAGGAACATAGTACCTAAGGAAGAATGGTATACACACGAACGTAAAGGCTAACTTAAAAAGAAAATTTATGTATGTTTCCATTCTATGTAGTTTTTGGTAGATAGGAACATAGTACCTAAGGAAGAATGGTATACACACGAACGTAAAGGCTAACTTAAAAAGAAAATTTATGTATGTTTCCATTCTATGTAGTTTTTGGTAGATAGGAACATAGTACCTAAGGAAGAATGGTATACACACGAACGTAAAGGCTAACTTAAAAAGAAAATTTATGTATGTTTCCATTCTATGTAGTTTTTGGTAGATTGGAACATAGTAAGGAATAATGGTAGGTATACACAAGAACGTAAAGGCTAATTATTTGCAATTTGAAAAGATAACAGTGTTTCGATACATTTGGCTTAAAAGTACCTACTCAAACTATTCAGCAATTGATTCCCAGAGGATAAAAGTTTTCAAATGCACCATAGGTACACACAAAAAAATTGTCACGAAACTCATAGTATGCACTTTCTACATGATACCTGTTGAGCATTTTGACGAGCTGCTGAACCTTCACAATGCGACGAACTCGCATTGTGAAGACTCGACGGTGTTAAAATAGCAATTTTGAATAATTTTCAACATTTTGAAGGATCTTATCTTTGAAAATTACCAGTACTCCGCGTTGATATTATTCAATCACTGTTTCCTGCTCCTGGTAACCTTTCACAGAAAAAAAATCAGCCCTTCTACTATGACTTAAGTATAATTATAAATTTTGTATGGGCCACTATACAAAATGATGTATGTCTAGAATATGTCTTACACTAACATATGACGTATTATGTCTTACACTAACACACCAAATATAGGTACCTACTTATTAATTAATGGATATCAATGTATATATAATAACAATGTTTCGTTTTACATGACTTATGGCAATTTTGAAAGTATTAATAAGGTAGGTACATATATTTAATAATATGTTGTGATTTAAATATTTTCACGTTTAACACTAAATTTAAGAATTTTGGTTAGAGTTGATTCAAACTGAGGCATCTGTTTCTTGTTGTGGTATATTATAGACTTTTTATCAGCTTCGTCGTATGTGTTGGATGCAAAATCGTAGGCCACTCTGTAATTGACAAATGTCAGGAGCTGCAGAATATCCCACTGTTGGTAATTATCTTCAAGCTGCTCACAGAGGGACTGAATGAACCACGTTCCAAATTCCGGCTCCCGCCAAGATATGTGATCTAAAAACGTATCAGAAAATTCAAGAACATACCAAGATTTAAGGAATACATCAGTGCTATTTATTTATTTAACTTAGTTAAACATGGAATAAATAATGCGGTTATCAGCATAAGCATGAAAATTAATCCATTCTTTTTTAATTATAGGTATCATAAAGATTTTAATTAAAAAATATGTAAAACAGGCCTCAGAATTGATCATTGTGGTACACCAAACTAATTTGTCAATTTTCATTAATCAAAAAATGTTTTGTGTCTTTGTGGTTTTTGGAGAATCGATATCCTACCAGAAGTAAACTTAGTTGATATTTTTAATGAAAAATGAATTATGTGTCAAATTCATTTCCACAATATGAGTAATATGTTGCGTGCTGGAGAAAACTTCCCAAAACCCCATATTGCGCAAGTTTATTCATAAAACATAATCATTTTCTATTAAAATACAAATTAATAAAACAATATGATTGTGATTCTGCATCCAGTTTTATCGTTACATTTAGGGATTGGTCAGTCCATTGTCTAGTTTAGCTATATGTAGTCTCCACCTACTGTCATCGATCAAATAATCTGTTTGCAGATACTGGCTTGGCAAAAATACTGTAATTCAAACTTCCACCTATATAACCCACAGAAACCCCATGTCGGCATAGTCTTGAAGATACCCTAATAAGGCGAAATAGCTATCGACTTAAAAATAATAAATTGTATGTAGAATCAAATATATATTGTTTTATTATTATTTTAATATTAAATGGAAATTTACCAAATAATTTTCCTTCAATGGTTGAAATCATATTATTTTGTAAGGGTGGAAATGCATTTTATCTCATATTTACGTGACTTAGAAATATCCAAAAAAGCCATGTTCTTTCGTACGGAATGTGGATTTGCAAGGACTGTATTACTTACTCAACACAAATTTTCATCGATTGAAACAGTATCGTTTACTAAAAATCTTCCGCATTATATTTGACCAGTAACAACGTGAGATTGGTATTTTATTTTACCAAAAATCAAGAGTCAACCATTTGACATTGTTCGAGTTTATTATCATTACAAGAGATAGAGACTTGTAATGATACAAACTACTAGTACGATGAGATGAGTGTGTGTGTGTTGTTTTTTTATGTGAAAGTATGATAAATTTAGTCATGCTATTAATCACAGATTTGAATTATCGTTAATCTCTTTTAAGATCATTTTTCATACACAAAAATAAATCAGTTATCCAATATATTATGTAATCGTAAATATATTTATTCGCATCGGTATGATGATACATAATTGGAATAATATATGTGTTAAATGACTTTTTTATCTTTTTGATAATGTTCAAAATTATCTTTGCAATGCATCTTAATATAAGACAAATAAACTTTAAAACATTTCTCTTTTTTATTTAATTTCAGAGGAGAAAACTTGTTTTTATATTTCACTTGATTTGTGACTCAATTCAAATATTATTGTTATATAAAATACTGAGTATGTACGATGGTCCAGACCATAGAACAAATTTTAATGTTAAACTGCTACATAACAAATTGACAACAGCGAGCGTGCATATTATGATAAAAATGATGACATGTCAACATTTACTTTTAGTGCAGGCGCTGGAAGTAATTTCGTTTGCAAAATCCGAGGACCGGCAAATATGTTTGTATTCTTGTACTTGAGACCTCAAACAATAAAAAAATGGATCTTGCCAGAAGCTGCGGTGGTCACTTCATGTCTCTCCCCCTCCCCTTTCTACGTCGTATGGTAAGCATAGAGCACTCCGCTAGTTCAGTGCGTTTTTGCGTTTATCGCACAGAACACTATACAGAAGTTTATCGGCACAATAACGTTGTGTTAAAATTCATGTTCATCGTGTACGCTTAAAATAATATTGATTTTCGTTATTTTTGAGTATGTTTAATGCATTTTTTTATTAAGAAACATAAAAATGTCGTTAGAAGTAGTAAATTTGAAAATAATAAGACCGAACGAATTTTGGGGCTTATTTTGTAATAAAATAAATTATTTAGTTAAAAAACCAAAATCAACCACTCTGCTCATAAAAAATCAGCAGATAGGAGATAGGATACCTAATATTACTGAAAACTTTGGAAAGCTCCACCAGACAAGAGTTTTCGTGGCACAAAGACTGTTTAACTAGCTATATAAGTGATGAGAAAATAAGGCACAGAGAAATAGGGTTAGGTTCATAAAAAAGAACAAGAGTCTCCTTGAACTTCCGAAACAAGTTTGTCAAGTTCTCGAAATTATCATTCTTCATCTTGGCAAAGTGTAGTAAAGAATAAACCGTTTAAATGTTTCATAAAATTAACGTAGAACAAAGATAAGTAACTTTATTTGTATTCCGAAATTTCAGCGGCGGAAATTTTTTTAAATACCAACTGCACGTAGACAATACCTGATTACGTCTTCCTCTCCTCTTCTTTTTCCTTATTCTATATTTTCCTTATCATTGCTATGAATTGTTCTTATATGCTTTCTTCTTTGTTTTTTTACTGTTCGTCTGCTATCTTTGTTTATTTTGGAATGTGATTAACTTAATGCCATAGTACACACTGTTTTGTATATTAAACATTAACTCTGGTTAGCTGGAAGAAATTGCCATTAGGCAGTAAGCCCGCCAGTGTACTAATTATAAGTACAGAAAGTAAATAAATAAATAATTAGAATAAACTAAATATAAATAGCTGAAATAATCATTAAAATGACTTCATAGTATGTACTCCATCGATTACCTCTACAAATAAGAGGGGAGGGGGTAAAAAAAAATGGACCAAAAATTGGTCCGGCAAGATCCGTATTATTAATCTCTGAACTATTCTCAACTAAAATCCATTGTTGGAATTCGGTCCTCACATTTTGCAAACGATAGTACTTCCAGCGCCCGCTCTATTTATCAGTTTATACTTTTTTGTTAAGATATTTGTATGTAAATATTATAATTTGTTGTGTTGTGATGTCTGGCGTCCGCTCTAATATTTGTTTTTAAATGACACAATAATTATGTAAAACTAAATTATGCAAATATAATGTTTTTAATGAATATGTCCTTGTTAAACAAATACATCTGCCTACATTCCCTAAATAAAGCATTAATGCTTGTGCTATAGGTGAACGAAATCGGTCGAGGCAGGATTCGAACTCGCAACCACTGGATTACCAATCCAGCGTGCCAACCGCTCTGCCATCGACCCATATAAAATTTAGCTTGGTAAAATTGTACACTGCTAGCCCTAGAACAGGGTTACCTAGTTGGGCTGCAGTAATCTTCATAATAGTCGTTTTTTTCTAAAGGTGTGAAAAAAAATATAAAAAAAGATACCCAGAAAATATCCGAGATTCATTTTATAATATAGGAATATTCATGATCTGATAGTGTTGTGATAATGATTGTGATTGCAGAAAGTTGAGATTGTATACATATTTAGCGTGGAACGGGAAAAATCACCTGGTTCATAATTGCATATAATTGTCAATATAAATTGTAAACTGCTAGCCCTAGAACAGGATTTCCTAGTTGGGCAGCAGTTATCTACTTATGTATTGTTGTCATTATAAATATGATGTGATAAATAAATAAATAAATAAAAAATAAATATAGCTGATCTGTAGCAGAGCGATTTGTGCTCTGGAGATGAGCAAATCCAGTACATTCCCGATGCCTGTGACTAGCTTGCAAAACACAGAATCTCGAAGAAGTATTACGGTGGGTATAGCAAAATATTCAAACTTGAAAAAACGATTAAGAGATTTTAGTACATTTGTTCGGTAAATGTGGCAACACTTCCAACCTTTTCCGATCCCTGAAATATTGTTACCTACATAGGAACAAAAAGAATCGTCAATACTCTCTCGTCGTGTGTGAACGCATTGCACTGTGACAGAAAGTTATATAGTCGACTCAAGAGAAAATATACATATTTTCTACCTTTTCGCATCAATCATCGAAACCACGCGCCGTGCGCTATTTTGAATTCCTGAACCGTGTTCAGAGGAAGTTTTAAAGTGTAAATCAGTGTTGTGTCATAGAGGTTGGTGTAGTGCCCTCCGTGAAGACACTACACAAGACGAAGGAAGAAGGCTGCCAAGGTAGGTGCAATATTTTCCCTTCTCTCTATACGCAACATCTTTTGGTCCTTTCGATCCGAATTGTCCATCCTATGGTCCATTCCGAGCCTATTATCCTAAATTCCAGCCACATCGGACGTCATCAAATCGTATTTGTATGACAAAACACACGTAAATTGTGTTATTTCGTTATATTTGTAATATTTCAACATAGTATTATACATAATATTATTCTGAAATATCAATTTATTATTTGAAGACAATAGCAAACAATAACCTCGTTTTGGTCGGTGTACTACGTGTTTATTCGATTTCGCTATACAGGCGAAATTAAACCCCTCGGAATCGAACATAATAAAATTTAAAGTGCGTTATTCTGACTTAGAGAATATCAAATCCGAGTTTTATGAGAATCATATTCTCATAGAAGCCGCGGCAAAGTCTGATTTCGATTCTGAGACACATAGTGATAGGTATAATCAGTTTATCGAAAACTATTATGAAATCAAACAAATATATTTTGAATTATGTAGTGATAAGCAAGTATCAAAAAATAATGAAAGCAGTAGAATTCAAAATATCAGTCTGCCACATATACCGTTGCCTACCTATAATGGTTCATATGTAGATTTCAACAATTTTATCTCGATATTCAATACATTGATTCACTCGAATAATCAGTTAAATGGCATTCAAAAAATGCATTATCTGTCCTCTTGCTTGAAGGATGATGCCTCACGTGTGATAAAACACTTATCCTTAAGCGAAGAAAACTATGATCTGGCATATAAACTTATTAATGAACGTTTTAATAATGTGAGGTTAATTGCAGATAATCATTTATCGAATTTGCTCGCCGTTAAGCCTGTGGAAAATGTATCACAGTTGCGTAATTTTCTAAATATTGTCAAGGAAAATTCGCAGGCGTTAATTTCTTTGAATATCAATGTTAATGAGTGGGACTTTATTTTGGTTCATATATTAATAAGAAAATTGTATTCTGATTTACGCTGCCGATTTGAATTAACATTGCCCAAAAATGAGATGCCAAAATTTCCCAAACTGTTACAATTTTTGGAAGATCAATGTCATGTCTTAGATGTTACTTCTGTGCAATTTTTAAAGGGAAAAACACTCAAGAGTACATTCCATTCTGTGCTACCTTCTAATAACATTAAATGTCATTTCTGCAATTTTCGCATGCGAACAATTTAAAAGGCAGGACGTTAAAACACGTCGTGATTTTGTAAAGGAAAATCGACTGTGTTTCTCTTGTATGAAAAATCACGATATTAAAAATTGCAAGAGTTCCGGAAAATGTAAATTGTGTCAGTCACATAAACATAATACTTTGCTACATTTCGAAAACAAACAAATTGTTCAAACAGTTTCAGATCAAAACAAGTTAATTACATCTGCCGAAATTCATTCAGGCACAATTTCTCAAACGAAGCAAGTCATACTTGCTACAGCTCGCATACCTATTAAAGATTCATTTGGGAACTTTCATCTTGTACGGTGTCTGCTAGATAGTGGGTCAATGTCCTCCTTCATAACGGAGAGTTGCATTCAGCGTCTATCATTAAAGCGCAATAAAATTCAGGTTCCAGTGACGTCACTGGGAGGAAATATTACTCAGGTTCGCGGTTCAGTTTTTCTTACTATGAAACAACGCAGTGGTGAATTAATTTCTACTACGGCCCTAGTACTAAATCGCCTAACCAATAATATACCATCAGCCCGTGTCCCTCAAAGGGTTTTTAATGCATATAAAAATTTATCCCTTGCTGATGAATATTTTTATGAACCTGCTCAAATAGACGTTCTATTGGGAGCAGATTTGTATGCAAGTCTTTTGGATGGCTCGTCAGTTCATTTCTCAGAAGGCATACCCACGGCATTAGGAACCATCTTTGGCTATGTTATTAGTGGTCCATATGATGATTCATCTCATCGCACGTTGAGCAATAATCTTGCGATACATTCCTTCCACTCAGAAACTTCGTTAGATAAATTAATTGAAAAATTTTGGCACTCAGAAAATCTTCCTGAGGTAATGCCTTGCAACCCAGAAGATGATCAATGTGAGGAGTTTTTCATGAAAACTCTTCAAAGAATACCTAACGGTAGGTTCATGGCTAGACTGCCATTTAAGAAAATTCACCCTCAACTGGGAAATTCTTACAACGCCGCGCTGCGTAGGTTTTTAAATTTGGAAAAACGATTTTCTCAAAATGAAAACCTAAAATTCGAATATACAAATTTTATGAATGAGTATTTATCATTGGGTCATATGACTCTTTATAAGGGTGTGACTCAACCTGGTAAGCATTATTATATACCTCATCATGCCGTTTTTAAAACAACAAATCAGTCAAAAAAAATTAGGGTAGTATTTGATGCGAGTGCACAGACATCTACTTCAGTTTCTCTCAACGACTGTCTGTATGCTGGCCCCAAATTACACCGCGATATTGCAGACATCATACTTAACTTTCGTATTCATCCAATAGCTTTAATTTGCGATATTAAAATGATGTTCCGTCAGATTCTGATTGATCCCAAGGATCAGCCATATCAGTTGATTCTTTGGAGAGACTCTCCTTCAGATCCTATTAGACATTACGCCTTGTGCACTGTCACATATGGCGTGACGTCATCGCCTTATGCCTCCATGAGGGTGCTCCGTGAGCTCGCAAGGATTGGGGAGTCTCAGTTTCCTATGGCTTCGAAAGTCTTACAGTCTCAAATATTTGTTGATGACATCATCACCACTGCTGCAACACTTCAGGATGCAGTACTACTCAAGCAGGAACTTATTTCACTGCTAAAAATGGGAGGTTTCGAGCTACGTAAATGGTCATCGAATTGCAACCAGTTGCTTGAAGATGTACCAGCTGATCATTGTGAAGTGCCAAGATCTTTCGACGTTGCAGACTCGTCTCCTTGCATTAAGGTCTTAGGGATCCAGTGGGATCCATTAGCTGATGTGTTTAGGTATCGAGTGAATGTGCCCGGGGATGAATGCACCAAGAGAGCGATTTTATCTACTATTGCAAGAATATTCGATCCATTGGGTTGGATCTCTCCTATAACGTTCAAGGCAAAATTAATCATTCAGAAATTATGGTTGTTGCACACTTCTTGGGATGACATTCCGCCTCAAGAAATTGTCAAAGAATGGAAGAATTTTGTAGCTGATTTAAGTGTTATTGAGAGATTTAATATTCCAAGACAAGCATTTCACGAGGGTTTAACTGAAGTATCCATACATGGATTTTGCGATGGTTCACTCTGTGGATATGCTGCAGTCGTGTATCTTAGAACCGTGAACAATGAGGGTCAGGTGAATGTCAGCCTCTTGGCGGCTAAGTCAAAGGTAGCCCCTGTGCGCACGAAGATGACTATCCCTAGACTAGAATTAAATGCTGCATTGTTGTTAACACGTTTAATAAATTTTTGCGTTTCGTCATTCCTTGGTAGAATCAAAATTGATAATGTAATTTGTTGGTCAGACTCCACTATTTGCCTGTCGTGGCTCCAAACCCCGCCTCACTTACTACAAATCTACGAAGGAAACCGTGTTTCCCAGATTTTAAGTTCTACGGCCCATATCACATGGAGATATGTACCATCAAAATTAAACTGCGCTGACATTTCATCTAGGGGTGCATATCCCTCTGTATTATTGGATCATGAATTGTGGTGGCATCCACCATGGCTAAAGGACTCTTTCGAAACTTGGCCGTGCCAAAAGAGAGAGTCTTTAGACTCACACAAACTCCCTGGTCTCCGTGAGACCAAGGTGATTGCTCTATGTGCAGACATGGAGGAGTCTTTTGTTATTAAATTTAGTTCCTTGCAACGACTGCAACGAACTACAGCTTACTGCATAAGATTTATCAATAATTGTCGTCACAAATTTAAAAAATGTACCGGTCCTCTTTCTGTAGAGGAGTTAAAATTATCGCTCTTCAAACTTATTAAATGGGAACAATTAATTGCGTTTTCTGAACAGATAGACAAGTTGAGGAATGGCCGTCCCTGCTCCGTGAAACACTTGCAAAAATTATTTCCCTTCCTGGATAGCGAAGGTATGATACGAGTTGGAGGGAGACTGAGACATTCTACTCTTCCATATAATTCTAAATTTCCCATTCTTCTCCCTAAATCTTCTCACTTAACTAATCTGATTGTAGACAACTATCATAAGGTACATTGCCATATCGGTCCCAATGCGCTGAATGCTATTTTACAACAGCAGTTTTGGATTGTTTCTGCTCGGCGTGTAATACGTAGTCGTATTCATAAGTGCGTCACGTGTTTTAAGGTAAACCCCAAGTCGGTGTGCCCTCAGATGGCAGACCTCCCATCGGACCGTGTTCGAGTCGGTCGGGTCTTCGAACGAGTCGCCACAGATTATGGTGGTCCCTTTACTATGCGAGCAAATAAAATAAGAAACTCTAAAACCTTTAAGGCCTACTTATGCATATTTGTCTGTCTGGCCACGAAGGCAGTCCATCTAGAAGTTGTGTCGGACCTCTCAACTGAGGGATTTCTTGCAGCCTTCTCGAGGTTCTCATCCCGTAGAGGACTTCCGACGTTTATTCGATCAGATTGCGGCACAAATTATGTAGGGAGTAGCAGACATCTCAATGAAGTTGATAAGTACCTCTCAAGTTCAGCAGTGCAGGAGGTATTGTCAAACAAAGCCAGCCAGCGTGGTATCACTTGGCATTTTAATGCTCCAAGTTACCCAAACAGCGGAGGATTGTTTGAAGCCGGAATTAAGGTGGCTAAAACCTTACTGAAGAGAGTAATTGGAGAGCAGATATTAACTTTAGAAGAGTTCATGACGGTTTGTGCGGAAGTAGAGGCAGTCATGAATTCAAGACCTTTAACGTCTCTGTCGGAGGACGCCTCAGAGTGGAATGTACTAACTCCAGGCCATTTTTTAATAGGTCAACCTCTTGTAGCCGTTCCTGAAAAACGTATGGATGACGTGCACGTTTCTAGACTTACACGTTACCAATTAATTAAGTCGATTTCCCAATCATTCTGGAACAGGTGGCAGCGAGAGTACCTGCATACTCTCCAGCAGAGATCTAAATGGCTTAAGGCCACGATTCCTCCAAATGTCGGAGATCTTGTTGTCATACGAGAGGACAACATGCCACCCTTGCAGTGGCGATTGGGTAGAATATCGAAGCTTGTCTCCTCTCAGGACGGAGTCACTCGTGTGGTTGAATTAAAGACACCTAGTGGTGTCTTGATGAGACCAGTTTCGAAGCTATGCCCACTTCCTTGTCAAAATGACAATGATTTGTAAAGTTTAAGTTTTCCTTTATTTTGTATTAGTTAGGTATACTTTTTTTTACCTTTTTTGTTTATCTTATTTTTTGCTTATCTTATTTTTTTTGCTTGTATGAAGGTCGTACCTTCACATGACCATTAAGTTTGGGGATTTGTTTGCTATATGTCTCCAAATTTATGTATTTTTTTTATATTTCGTTATGTGTTTGTCATATAGTTTTAGAAGAGCCGTGGTATACATACCAGGCCTCTTCGGAGGGGAGGATGTTCGGTAAATGTGGCAACACTTCCAACCTTTTCCGATCCCTGAAATATTGTTACCTACATAGGAACAAAAACAATCGTCAATACTCTCTCGTCGTGTGTGAACGCATTGCACTGTGACAGAAAGTTATATAGTCGACTCAAGAGAAAATATACATATTTTCTACCTTTTCGCATCAATCATCGAAACCACGCGCCGTGCGCTATTTTGAATTCCTGAACCGTGTTCAGAGGAAGTTTTAAAGTGTAAATCAGTGTTGTGTCATAGAGGTTGGTGTAGTGCCCTCCGTGAAGACACTACACAAGACGAAGGAAGAAGGCTGCCAAGGTAGGTGCAATATTTTCCCTTCTCTCTATACGCAACAACATTAGTCCAAGAGCCCGTGACCGTCGTCAATCATGAATACAAAGTATTTGGATGTAGTGCAGCGTATTTACGGGCTCCTTCATTCTCAAGGAATAAATTATGATTATTTGAAATACAATTAATCAGATATTTACGTTAAAAATATCTTGTTACACCTATCTTCTGTGATTTGCGTAATATTTTTTTTTTGCACTAGATCTATAGATACATATTCACCTTTCATTGTTGAATAAACGATGAGAAAATCAGCGTGAGACGGAATTCTTCGTATTGTTTTCTGCTCTTCGGTATTTCCATCGAATTCTAATTTTCCTTCGTCTACTTTCTCACCCCTACACGCCTGTAAAGAAATCAAACAAAACCATTGTGTCAAATTAAATATTTAAACAATTTTATACACGTATTTCAGAGTCAAATAAGTGCATTGAGTGCTCAGGCCTTAAAGGAGTCAACCTTAAGAAACTCTCAAGTAATGTCTACACATACCGCAAGGAAAGCATAGATACTGATGACATTTTTCGTTGTACAAAGATAATCTGGGTGGAAAGTCTGGTCAAACGGCGTAATCGAAACCATCCATGTTTACCCATATCATGGATATAATTAACTTACGGAGCTGTATAATATCTTAAGATGTTATAGAACTCCATAAGATAATTATATCCATGTTTACCCATATCATGGATATAACTATCTTATGGAGTTGTACAATATTTTAAGATGTTATAGAACTCCATAAGATAATTATATTCATGATATGGGTAAACATGGATGGTTTTGATTACGCTTGTTGACCAGACTTGCCCCCCGAGATGCCTCCCTGTTTACCCGTTGCATTTGGCAACTAATACATGGAACATTATTTTATTTTTAAATTTATAATACATATAGGTACTTAGTTATAAATAAAAAAAGGAAAAGATGCACAGTAAGTAAAAACATAATTCCCTTTACCAGAGTGCAAGCACTAGTGTGTAAAGGAGAAAACATAATTAATATACTCACGTTACAAACCACACATTACAAATATTACGCCATTAAATTACACAATAGTCTACCAACTTCACTAAAACTGCTATCACTAAATTACAAAAAAAGAAAAACATAACATCATGAATATATAAAATCGGTTCGGAACAATTCCTACATATATATAAAATTCCTACATTTATTACAATAACAAATTACTAAATTATTTAATCTAAAAACAATTTACACTATGTACCTACTATTCATACCACGCAACTGGTCAAATGTAGGTACACCTCGTCACAGAGCTTCCTAGTGAGGTGTCCATTGTACCAACACAATAACACACTTTCTGAAGTCACACTTTCTATCCACATAAACACAAATTCACGTCTTTTTCCCTTTATCCCTCTTCCTTCTCCTCTCCTATCCTCCATCCAATAAACATAGTGTATCTATCTGATGTATTTTTTATTATTCTTATTTTTGTTCTTATTTATACATATATTATTTTTTTGTTTCTTATATTAAATTTTTGTATTTTTAAGTTATGATTGATTTATTTAATTATTTTTTTTTTTTTTATTCATTTATTATTATTTTTTTTTTTTCTCTATTTCTCTATTTGTATTCTTCTATCCCTGTTACTGGCTGTATTTACCATGGTGGTTGACTGGTAGAGATTGCCTGCGGGCAATAAGTCCGCCACGTTGTATAAAACAATAAAAGTATTTTATTATTATTATTATTATTGAATAACACACTTACCAGTAAAACGCACACACACACACACACACACACACACACACACACACACACACACACACACACACACACACACAAGCACACAGAATATTTCAAGTATGAATCTAATTGCATTGTAATACTTATTAAGTAATAAAACAAATAAATTAATTATTAAAGAAAATTATTCATATAAGAAAGAAAGTACCTTATAAGTCTCATAAACGCGATAAAAATATATCTATTTTCTTTCAAAATTCTTTTAACATATATAATGATTTCTAAAGTAGGTACAATATAAGTTGTTACTGTTAGGAAATAAAATGTGTATCATAATATGAAAATATAAAATAAAGTTAACGTTTTTTTAAAATTGTTATAATGAATTGTATGAATATGATTTGTAACAATGTATGTCATGACGTCTCAAATTAATAAAACATTCAAGTAGGTATCTGTATGTAGATTGACTCTCCAATACATCATCAATTTTGCAGTAGTGATTTAGTTTTATATCTTTTATTCTAATTTTATTTATTCATAATTTTCTAGTTTATATATCCTTATTAATAAATTATTTGGAGCATAACAAACAAACCTGTATAAAGAAAATCTTTGGTACACCAGTCAGCTTACACGAATCTTTTAGAAATGGATCTGTGAGATAACTTAGAGGATACTTAGTATCTGTCGCATAGAGTGTATTTTCTGAATATCCATGAGTCATCACAACAACTACAATACAACTCACTTCAGCACTCTTTAATTCACTCGCTGTAAAAATAATGAAATATTATTTGATATATTTTAAAGAAATATTTGCTCAAAAAATTTTCTAAAAATTAATGCTCTCACGATTTGATATTCATCCGTTTTTGCACATCTGTATTCGGGGATTGTCAAATTTTGTCAAAAAATAAATAAGTTTGTCAAAAAATAAATAACTATTATTAAATATTTTGGAAAAAACATTACCACCACAAAATACATTACTGAAATAAACACGACAAATTCTTATCTTTACGCCAATTAAAGTGTTCCCATCCTGTTCATATTTTTATTTTTTTCTCCCAATTCACCTTAAATTTATTCATGTATATCTAAAGTGTAGTATATTAGAATACGTGGTATTGCCCCCTCCCCCCGATAAAGGATATACATACGGTAGAGACGCGATTCGCGGCGTCTTATCGCTTACGCGCGCTATACAGATAGCTAGGTACATATATAATAGTGTAGGTACCTACTTCTACCAATAAACCGAGTATTACTTTACATAAAAAATACTTAATAACCTTGTAGATAGCTCTTACCTACTTCAAAAAATTTCTTTCAACTGCCCAATGAGAACAACACGCCAAAATCACCTTTTTTGGGGGTCAAGACTCTTGACCCCCAACTGGATATATTTGACTAAACGCAGACATCGATAAAAATGGCTAATTACGCGCAGTAATTGGTAATATTACTGGTTAAAAATCAAACCTATCTTCCTTAAACCTTCATCCCTTCCTTATCAACGCTTTCTTATATCCATTTATACCCTTTCCCTTTCCCCCACATACACTCAACATCATACAATAACTACCCAAAATCAATAAATATAATAATTTAAATATGTGAAACTTTATATTCGTAATTGGCTTATTTTTTTGTATACTTATTTACAATTAAGCATTAAAAACGTATAGCTGTTAAGTTTCTAAACAAATATAAAATAAAAATAATAAAATAAAAATAAGTATGTGTTTAACATATGAATTTCACAACAGTGGGGCAAGTCTGGTTCGACCGACGAAATCAAAACCCTAGTGATTACCCATATCATGGATATAATTATCACATGGAGTTCTATGACATCTAAAGATATTATAGAACTCCATACAATAATTATATCCATGATATGGGTGATCGTGAGGGTTTTGATTTCGCCGATTGAACCAGACTTGCCTCCCAGGACAAGACAGGAATGAATATTTTAAAAAAATACAAATACACGTGTAAAAAATAATTCTCAAATTCAAACATTGTTGAGCAAAATGCGAAATAAAAAAAATCTTTTGAAAATATCATTACTTATGAAAATTGTAGACGACGACGGCTATTAGCACTTTGGCATAGTCTTCTCTGTCCTGAGTTAACTATCCGGAACAGCTCCTCCACTGTATGAACTCTATTTTCTGTCGTTTCTCAGCCAAGGGATCCGCTTCCATCCCTCAATTTATCCTTTTATGAAGAGTTGCATCTTACCGAATATTCTATCATTATGGATAATGTTTCCAAACTATTATTTTTAAATTTACAAAATTTACATAGATATGCCCTTAATTTTGAATGTGTTTATTCTTACCGCTTTTTATCGTTTTCACGATTTCATCTTTCTTGGCCTCGTTATGGAGATCAATTTCAAAACCAAAGTTTTTCAAACATTCTGATATTCTATCGCGATCTTCATTCGTACCAAATCTGTCCGCCGGTTTATGGTGTCCCATTTTTTTAAATGTAAAGTGATTGAATATAATCGCTTTTTTTTTTCGTCCATCATTCAAGTTATAGTATAAGTCTTCTACATTTATTGATGATTTCGCAAAATGTGTGACTGGTTCGGCAATTTCATTAGATCTGCAAGAGTTAAAGAGACATGATTTTTATAATGAAACTTGTGGGCCCGGGCAAACGTAGTATACCACAGATTGCATTCTGTGTAGACCGGGTTTTATATAATACCTCATTATATTTTATTTTTAACATTTTTTTATGAATAACGACTCTTTTTTCCTACGAAAAAATCATTGGAAGGATGTAAGGAAGTTTAAATTGGCAGTTTTGTGTATTTTTATATGAGAAATCTAAAATAAAAATATTTAATAATTTAAAATTACATGGCAGTAAAAATATCAGTCCAGTTCTCATTATAACCGAATTCAGTGGCTCAGTTGGTTAGGTATATGGGTTCGATTCCCGGTGGAGACACAGTTTTTAATTGTGTTTTCAGTCTGGATCTGTGAGACGATAAATATCGCAAGTCTCCAGAATGTGGCAACTTGTTATTGGGTGCGTGTTAAATATTTATTTGACATAGCACCTGTTAGTTGCCCGAGAAGCTACATAAAATAAAATGAAATGATATGAAATGAAATGAAATGAAATGAAATGAAATGAATTGAAATATAATGAAATGAAATGATATAACCATAAAACATATTATAACTTAAGGAGAAAAAAAATAATATCTCGTTTTACTCTCGTTGAGTTTTTAATGCTCGAATACAATTATTGTTGAACTAGATTTGCCGTTGTTGTTTAACCAACTTGAGTGAGAAAATGGTAGGCTCACATACAGAAAAATCTTCTATACACATAAAACTAAACGAAAAACTAAACTCAACATCTAAAGTCTGAAACATCTAAAGTCTGAAACAAATGGCATATAAAGTAAAATAAAGTCCGGAATGGCAATTTGCTGGAGTATAAGAGGCACAAATCCCCCCTCCCCGTTGTAATGGTCCTTTATGTTCTTATAAAATAAATAAAACTGGTTTTCCACCCCATATTAGTGAATGTACCATTACATCCGGTTCATGAAATGAAAAAATGAAAATCTAGCTTCAGTTAAATGATAGGTACTGGCAATGTTTTGAGGAGACTTACGCGCTCGACTGATGGATATGAAATTTGGTTCTAATAAAATTGAGTAATCTATTGTTTTTGCATTTTATTAAGCTATCCTAGAGGCTGTTTTTCTTACCCAAAATATGAAAACAGCATGATGGTATGTAGGGGAGGGTTGCCGAAGTTGGACCGGCTCCTAGATTGGACCGGTCCTGTTTTCTGCAATCCACGAACATGTGATACGTTTGTTTGACAAAAGTGCATTCCTAATGTAACCTCGTGGTTCTTCCAATCTCGCAACGCCACTCAGTCGCCTTCTGTACGGCGTTGAGCAGTGTTGTGTGTTTTGTGCAGTTTTGTTGCTATTTTTTGTTGTTGCGGCTAAGGGATTCCTGATTCTGACGGTATGTTAATAATTTCTTAATTAATACTAATCTATAATGCGCTTATTTAGTTACAATTTGTTGTCTTTATTTTCATATTCAATGCTTCAGTAAAGTTTTAATTTTAAATTTATTAAATAATCTAGGTGTTGCTTGGTTTGGACCACTTAGAGTTTCCTAAGATGGACTGGTCCATCCTAAGAAACTTTTTACAAAAAAAATGTTTGCTACATTTTTTACAACCTAAGAAACTTTAAGAACAACAAAACAAAAAAAAATCTGATGTTATTTTATATATCAATAACGAAAGTCTTATTATGTAATATTCTATTTCAGATAAATGATGTCTGAATTAAACAAAAACTATAGAGGGAAGTACGGAAGCTGGTCTGAAGATGATCTACAAAGAGCCATAGCAGCATATAAAAACGGAGACTATGGATTAAACGAGTGTGCGAGAACATATTGTGTGCCAAAAGCAACCATAAATCGTCACGTTTTCCAAGACCATCATTTTGCTCCAGCTGATGTTCTTCTTCTTGAGCCACCTGAACAACCGTCCAACATTGTACCAACAACATCGTCTTTAACACAAGCGGATTCTGAATCTTCAGATGAAATTGACGACAGCGACAATGATGCCAACTACCAGCCTAAAAAAATATAGAAAATTTATTAATGTGCTTAATGAAATATCACCCAAGCCGAAACTTTCGAGGAATCCACATAGTACCACAAGAAAGCGAAGATGCGGTGATGGGAAAGCACAGAAAGCAGTTCTTATAACTAGCAGTCCATACAAAATAGAATTGGAACACATGAAAGAAAGAGGAAAAAAGAATGAAGTACCTAAATAAAAAATTGAACATGCCATCAACCAGCAAATCTGAAGACATAATTGAATCTGAATGGTATTGTTTTCTTTGCAATAAAATTAAAAAAGATAGCATGATCCAATGCATGTTATGTGAAAAATGGGTGCACACAAAATGTGCACGTATAAAAGCCAGCGAAAACCAATTTATCTGTTTAAAGTGCATCGCTTAAAATTTATTATTAAATTTCTATTACCTATTCGTTAAAACAAATTATATATTATATACTTATTATCTTATTAGTATTTATTTTATTATAATTTTTTTAGTAATTTTGCATCTATTACATTTTTTATAATTTTATTAGTATTCTTGTTTTGTTCTCTTAATAAAAATAAAGACTTTTTTTTAAAACTTATTGGTGGTTCATTCTAGGAAACCAGTGGTTCAATTAAGGAAACTAGTTTCCTTAGTTGGACCGTTTCCCGATGTTTAGTTTTCTTTGATTTCCCAATTAACCATTTCAATTTTCGTAAAACAAAGTATGTAATCATAAAGGTAATACTACAAGCTTTCGAACACCAGTTACCTTTTTCTGTTTTGTTACCTCCTTTCTACGTGGTGAACAAAAATATAGAAAATGGTCCATTCTAGGCAACCCTCCCCTATGTATGTTTGGAGATTAAGTATCAAATTATTGAGTCTTCCTAGATATTGTGTATAGGCCACTGCCATACAAATTGTATGTAGCGATGTCAATTTTTATAAATATTGTTAAAAAATTGAGATGTAATACTACAATGCTGATATTTTTTATAGAAAATTAAATTATCTAATTGAGGTATATCGGCTTTTTTGGTATTCTAAAAAACTTTGGAAATATAGGCATTAATTTATCATAAAAAAATGTTTTACTTAATATAAAATGTTTGAGAAACTCTAGAATTCATTTAACCCCCAACTGAAACAAAAATTCGAAATTCTGATTTTAAAAGTTTTGTGGGCCTATAATTATCTATATATTCTGAATGTTTATGCTCTGTGCATTAAGCGGATCAAAAGTAATAAGGGGTGGGGGGGCGGACACACAGACACACTAAATGTTCTCGAATTCTGAGTAAATCCATGTATGCTGAACGTATATGTAGCGAAGCCTCTAATTTGGTGTTTTTGACTTAAAAATTGAAAAAGCCATGAAAAATATAGAACTGGCCATACAAATCTCGTGTTTTACTTCATTACACATTTACATCCCAGTACGTTATTACTTATATGAATTGGTTTGCCACAAGTAATTGACAATAGGTAGGTAGAGGGATAGTTTAACAATTATATATGAAGCTTACTCATTGTAATTTTTTATCTAGTGTTGTTTGTGTTCAGTTTAATTATGTAAATAAAAGAAGAAAAAAAGAAAACTAAATTCTCATAAACAAATTGATGGTTGGCATAAATGATTACTTTACAACTTGCAGTGTAACTTTTTGTTGGATCACTGAGAAATTAAAAATAATATTTTAGAATCAGAATTCCGTCGCTTGATTTTTCAAATGGAATACTGTTTCTCTAAATCATTTAATTTGTTAAATTTCAGAAAAAAATATCATTCGATAACGCACTGATATGACATACGTAGATAATATTCTAACATATTATAGAACTCCATCACCGTTTGATTCCAACTCCAACCCTCATGATTACCCATCCATGATATGGGTAATCATGAGGGGTTTGATTTCACCGTTTGACCAGACTTGCCCCCCTGACGTAACTATTACTGAATTAAGATTATTCATTCATTCATTCATTCATACCATCACGGCATATCCCACAATGGGGGGTAACCAGCGAAAGGTGTGCGGGTGTGCATTGCCTTATAAAAGGGATCACAACATATCTGTGTATACCCACACACCAGTCTCGTCTCACCTAAAAAGGACAAAAGTTTTCACAATACACCATACACACAAAAATATTGTCAAGAAACTCGAAACATTGATACCTGTTGAGAAATTTTGATACAGGATACCTGTTGAGAAACCTGTTGAAAGTTGGAAAACCTGTGAAAAATATAGACCCCGCATACAAATCTTGCGTATCATGGGTTAAAACTTTGTCCATAGATTAAGAGAATAAAATTCTCTTGAACAAATCGACAGTTGGATAACATTTTTTTTTAAATTACCCAATTAAACGTTTTAGTAATCACGTCGTGTCGGTTTGTTCCGATATAACAGGAATAATGGTCACCTTCGGTTATTTTATTTTTCGCTCGAAAATTTTTATGGAAAGAACAAACAATTTTTACAGAAAGTTAAAAAGATGATCTAGCTACACCCATTACCTTGGGTTCCTTTACCACCACTATATGCAATTTCACATGTAGAATAAACTTTTGTCAGCTTTTGGGTTAGTTCTGCATACAGGCTTTACCAAAACAAATGCAATAACAATTCCAAAAAGGATCTACTACAAAAACAAAATCAATGAAGACGCCAAAACTAATTGGCAAATCATTAAAGATGCTACCTACAATATCATTCATAAAAATTAAACAATAGATGATATATGATAAATGAAAATGATATCACCTTATCATCCAAAAGAAATCCTAAATCAGTTGCCGATTACTTTATTGACCACTACACCTATGTGGGCCTCAGAGTAGCAGAAAATATAATCAAACACAAAAAACAGAACAAGCAGCAAGCAGAAGAAATTACAACACACTCTTAATGTTGGCCTTCGTAGCTCAGTTGGTTGGGTATCTGACTGCTGATTCAAAGGTACCGGGTTCAGGTTGAATAAAATTGTTTTTAAGTGTTTTTTTCATTGTTTTTCTCGGGCAAGTAACAGGTAGGTACGCATTCTGGAGACTTACGATATTAATAATCTCACTGATCCAGACAGAAAACATTGCTTTACTATCTATCCCTATTCATAGTTCTGATTTTTTAAGCTGTTCATTTGAAGTACATTCGGCTAGGCTATGGAATAGCCTAAGTCCTGATATTACGTCGTCTATCTCATTAAACATCTTCAAGAAAAGGCTAAAGCAAAAATATTTATCTGACAACACCTGATTACATCTTCCTCTCCTCTTCCTTTAGTTTTCCTATCATTGCTATGAATTGTTCTTTTATGCTATCTTATTTGTTTTTTTTTTACTTTTATTCTGCTGTATTTATTTATTTTGTAATGTGATTATGTAACTGATTGCCATAGTACACATTGTTTTGTATACTTAACATTAACTATGGTTGGTTGGAAGAAATTGCCACTAGGCAATAAGCCCGCCAGTGTACAAATTGTATGTACAAGAAGATTCAAATAGATAAATAAATAAATAAAACATAGTTAAAAACTGTGTCTCCACCTGGAATCGAACCCGGGGCCTTTGGATCAGCAGTCATATACCTAACCAACTGAGCCACGAAGGCCGACAGTAATGTAATAAATTCACAAATGCAGAGGTAGCTGCTTCAGAACAGATTTATTATATTGAAGTAGCTATCTTATACTTGTAAAATGTATATTTTTATGATCCAATGATTAAATAAAAAAAATATTTTAAATAAATAAAAAAATAAATAGATAATACTGATTTAATGGGTTTATAATAATTTCAACAAAAGGTCAATTTTTTACAGTTTGTAATCATTGACCAGGATCCAAGAAGATGCTTGTAAAGTTTTAAAGATGTCATCATGTCATTAGAGATAAGCAAAAGTCTTGCAGCCATAGTTTATGCAAGACTGGAATTTTAAATTCATTTTGTTCTTTGTCTTGCGAATAATGAAAAACTAGCATTTATGACAGGTTCACCGACTCTTGCTAGTTTAAATTTTGGCATTACACCGCTTTTATCTTGGTCTTGCAGTGACTTTAAAAACTTTTGCTCATCACTAATTATATCGCAACGGAGTTTCACCGACTCTTGCTAGTTTAAATTTTGGCATTACACCGCTTTTATCTTGGTCTTGCAGTGACTTTAAAAACTTTTGCTCATCACTAATTATATCGCAACGGAGGTAAAGAAAGAGACAGCAGTATTATTATTTATTAGGAGTGGGTCCAAAACGCCCCTGCACCGCGACCATAGGTTGATCTACTGTGCCTCCCTTAGGGGGATGTCACTTCAACAGCAATCCGGTTTCTTGAATAAAGTCCCATATTTTGCAGATTGAAATGTCTCCCAGATCTTAAGGTCTTAGTATAAAGGCTCCCAAGTGTCTGTGTCTGGATTCCATTAGGGCTGGACACTCGCAGATCACATGAGAGGCTGTTTCTTCCTCTTTTTGACACTATCTACAATTTGGTTCATCGGCGATCCCCATTATGTAATGGTGTCTTTTTAGATGACAATGCCCAGTAAATAGACCAGTCATCGTTCTTAGTTGCTCTCTGCTGAGACTCAGCAGCTTTCTTGTCCTCTTTTTGGAGGGCCCTTCTATGAATTCTTTCGCCTGCCCACACACACAACTAATAGCTTCCCAGAACTCTCTGTGTTTGACTGTTATCCAGTCTTTAGCCGATCTTTTGATCGTTGCTGCAGACAAGCCAACCGCTGGTTCAGGTCCTATGAAAGGCATCCCTGATCTTTTCTTTGCCAGCTTATCTGCTCTTTCGTTTCCTTCTATACTTTTATGTCCAGGTACCCACACCAAATGTATTTTGTTGTTTTCCCCTAGCCCAGGGGTCGGCAAAGTGCGGCTCCAGAGCCGCATGCGGCTCTTTGGCTCATTGAGTGCGGCTCTGGCACAAATATCCACGGACACGAACACGGGTTTCAGGAGTTTGAAAACAGTGGGGTAGCTGACTGTGAATGGTTTATGGTAGTGGTAACATTTTGTCCGTACTCATATATAATAATGAGTCCAGCTTATTGTCCCCACTGAAATTGGTATGGCCTTAGCCTACATGTTTATGGCACCAAGGGCCATTACAAATTAATCTATATAATCCAAGCCTAGCCTCTGCCTCAATCACTATATGAAGGGGTGGGAGGCCAAGAAGGACCTCTAAAGCAGCTGTTGGCGCTGTTCTAATTGCTCCTGTAATTCTCATACACGCAAGTCTCTGTAACCTACTTAGCTGGTTCTTACAGGACATAAGTTTGGTTCTTGGCCACCATACCAGTGCAGCATAACTGATGACCGGTTTAATTATGGTGGAATAGACCCAGTGCAGGGTTTTGGGTTTAAGTCCCCATGATTTCCCAAAGGTTCTTCTACATGCCCAAAAAACTCTGCTTGCTTTATTTGTTATATGATCAACGTGTTGTTTTCAGTATAATCCCTTGTCGATTATCACTCCAAGGTATTTAACCTGGTCACTGGGCGTGATCTGCTTCCCAAAAAGAGTTGGTGAAGTAAACTCTTCTAGTTTCCTCTTTTTGGTGAATGGTACTAGGACTGCCTTATTAGGGTTAATTTTCAGTCCCACATCTTTGCACCATTCTTCAACTGCTTGGATAGCTGACTGAGTCACTTCCGTGACTGTCCTTGGGAATCTTCCACTTACAATGATTGCGATATCATCTGCATAGCCTATGGCTTTAATCCCTTTTTTTTTGGAGTTTGACCAGCAGTTCATCCACCACCAGGGTCCACAGGAGTGGTGATACCACCCCCCCTCCCTGAGGACAACCCCTGTTAGTGGACGTCCTTACTGTCTCGCCGAGTCAGCAGTAAGAGAAAAAGGAAAATAAAGGCATTACACCAAGACAAAAAAACTCTTTTTAAGAAGAATAATAAGAACATTTATTGTGAATTATGTATAATAAAATGCAATTGTAACTATATAGAAGTGGAGAGAAAAAAATATAATTTATAATAGCTCTTTATTCATGTGAATTTATAAAGTTTTGTGAGGGTGCTAACTATTTGTGACATTTGTTTTGTTGTTATCATTTTACCTTCCTCATTTTCAACTTGGTGGTCTTTACATGCCATTGTATGATTGACAAGTGTCAATAACTGCATCAAATCTTTTTCTTTATAATCTTTTTCTAAGTGATCACATAATGACTGTATGAAGGTGGATCCTTTATTATTGTATCTATATGACGCAATATCTGAAAACACCGAGAACATAAATACATTTAGATTAATTATATCCTTCGATTCATTGACATAATTTTTTTCCATAAATTGTTCGTATAAATGCTTTAAATTATGAATATTCATAGTTTCATTGTGATAGTGAAACAGTTTTTAAGGCTTTTCGTAGTACTGGGATCGCAAAATCAAAACCTAGACCAAGATCATCCAGGGGGGCAAGTCTAGTCAAACGGAGGAATTAAAACCCATCCATGTTTACCCATATCATGGGTATACATAATTATCTTATGGAGTTCCATAATATCTTAAGATATTATAGAACTCCATATGATAATTATATATCCATGATATAGGTAAACATGGATGGATTTGATTCCGCCAGCTGACCAGATTTGACCCCCTGGTCTAGCATGAAATTCGATCATCACCAATCCAAAGGGAAATCATATACTAAAAGAAACCATTTTAGTTAATAATAAGATTCATTTTTGATTAGAGATAATCTGTATTGAGGTGTTTGAGATAATAGTATACATAAATAATACCATACCATACCATCACGCCATTTCCCTATTTGGGGCAGGCAGAGAGAACCGAACGCCAGACTCCTCTCTCTTGACATACATTCCTCGCTTCATTCACGTCCATACATCGTCTCATACACGCTCTTCTATTATTCTTAATTCTAACATCTCCATCTTTCAAAATCCCATTTATGTGATCGTGCCAACTCTTTCTTGGCCGAACTCTACTTTTCATTCCTCTTTTATCAGCCTTGTATACTTTTTTTGTCAGACGGTCATCACTCATTCTTTCTATGTGGCCGAACCACCTTAGGGCATTTATTTTCATCTTACTTACGATATTTCTTTCAATCATACATTCTCGTCTAATATCCTCATAATAATATTTACATAAATAATATTTACCATCAATTGTTGCACACATAAAGAGATAATCTGTATTGAGGTTTTTGAGATAATAGCATACATAAATAATATTTACCATCAATTGTTGCACACATAAAGAGATAATCTGTATTGAGGTTTTTGAGATAATAGCATACATAAATAATATTTACGATCAATTGTTGCACACATAAAGAGATAATCTGTATTGAGGTGTTTGAGATAATAGCATACTTAAATAATATTTACCATCAATTGTTGCACACATAAAGAGATAATCTGTATTCAGGTGTTTGAGATTATAGCATACATAAATAATATTTACCTTCAATTGTTGCATACATAAAGAGACAATCTGTATTGAGGTGTTTGAGATAATAGCATATATAAATAATATTTACCTTCAATTGTTGCATACATAAAGAGATAATCTGTATTGAGGTGTTTGAGATAATAGCATACATAAATAATATTTACCATCAATTGTTGCATACATAAAGAGATAATCTGTATTGAGGTGTTTGAGATTATAGCATACATAAATAATATTTACCTTCAATTGTTGCATACGTAAAGAGATAATCTGTATTATATAATAATAGCATACATAAATAATATTTACCTTTAATTGTTGCATACATAAAGAGATAATCCGGGTGTTTGGGTAGATTTGGTATACAAATGAATTCGCCAACATTATCTTTTTGATTTAAAATATCATCTTTGCCTCCCCTGCATGCCTATATTGCAAGTATACGATAAAAGTTATTAAATCATAATACCTAGTTGTAAAAAGTAAAACAATGCAACATGAACATAAGTTAAATATTTCACAGTTTTAAATCAAACGAAGTACCAATTTATTTGATTATCAACTGACTTAAAACTTTAAATAATAATTTTACTAACAATGATTCAATGCATGTAACGTAGCAAAGACAAAGGGTGAACGTTGTCTTAGTTCTTAATTTAAAAAACAGGTAAATAACAAAAAAATGAGGACACTCTTTTCAAAATTTCATTATTAAGGCAGATTTTGATAAAATTAACCAGCTATTATCAACAACTAATTTCCATTATCCAAGTACTGATATTGATGAAAACTGGAATTTTTCAAAAGTGAAATTCATAAAATCATAGATGATAGCTCACCAAATTATAGAAAGGGCAGAAATAAGACAAATAAACCTTGGATAAACACTGAAATCTTAAAATTAATTAGTGACAAAAGAGAATGCTGGAATAAATATAAAAAAAGCAAAACTTATTCAGACTATCAGATTTATCGGCGTAGTAATAATATGGTGTAGCGAGCGGTACGCTCGCTACGTATTTAAATAATTATCTTTTCAAATTTAAATTTGGGGGCAGTAGTTACGTATTGAACTAGTTCAAGGTCTCGCGGAAGACGCAGCTGTGTCACATGCGGCCCGCACCGCCCCCCTCGTCCACCTACCGTTCCCCCCCGTCAACTTCCGCCAGCAGTCGGCGTCTATTTCTAACGGTCATAACACCACGCTTTTGTTTCCTCCGCGATCAATTAGCGTATTTCACTCAGTTCGTTGTGTTTTATGCCTGAAATCGATGTAAGGCATTGTAACTAAACAGAGAATGTTGTTATAAACTAATTATCTAAAAATCCGAGTCGGATCTCTGAGTATACCGCCTTATGCGTGAAGGAGGCGTATAAAACAACATCGCAATACATACTTCGGTTCGTTTTTTTTATTTTCTAAATTTTCAAAGTGACCTCGCGTAGGTGTGTGAATCCATAACGAAGTGTTAAAATCTCAATCGGCTGCGTACGAGCAATACCTTTTAAATAAATGGTCGCAAGTCATACTTGGAGACAGTTTTTTAAGTTCATTAAATTTCAAAGTGTCTTCGCGTAGTTGTATGAACACATAACGAAGTGTTAACCTCTCCATCTGTTGCGTACGAGCTGTACCTTTTAAATAAATGGTCGCAAGTCATACTTGGAGACAGTTTTTAAGTTCATTAAATTTCAAAGTGTCTTCGCGTAGTTGAATGAACACATAACGGAGTGTTAACATCTGAATCTGTTGCGTACGAGCTGTACCTTTTGAATAAATGGTCGCAAGGCATACTTCGAGACAGTTTTTCAATTTCATTAATTTTTAAAGTGACTTCGCGTAGTTGTATGAACACATAACGAAGTGTTAACATCTCAATCTGCTGTGTATGAACAATACCTTTTGAATAAATGTGACTTCGTGTAGTTGTATGTTCACATAACGAAGTGTTAACACCTCAATCTGCTGCGTATGAACAAGACCTTTTGAATAAATGGTAGCAAGCCATACTTCGTGAGTGTTTTTCAATTTCTTTAATTTTCAAAGTGACTTCGTGTAGTTGTATGTTCACATAACGAAGTGTTAACACCTCAATCTGCTGCGTATGAACAAGACCTTTTGAATAAATGGTAGCAAGCCATACTTCGTGACTGTTTTTCAATTTCATTAATTTTCAAAGTGACTTCGCGTAGTTGTATGAACACATAACGAAGTGTTAACATCTCAATCTGCTGAGTATGAACAAGACCTTTTGAATAAATGGTAGCAAGCCATACTTCGTGACTGTTTTTCAATTTCATTAATTTTCAAAGTGACTTCGCGTAGTTGTATGAACACATAACGAAGTGTTAACATCTCAATCTGCTGAGTATGAACAATACCTTTTGAATAAATGGTAGCAAGCCATACTTCGTGACTGTTTTTCAATTTCATTAATTTTCAAAGTGACTTCGTGTAGTTGTATGTTCACATAACGAAGTGTTAACACCTCAATCTGCTGCGTATGAACAATACCTTTTGAATAAATGGTAGCAAGCCATACTTCGTGACTGTTTTTCAATTTCATTAATTTTCAAAGTGACTTCGCGTAGTTGTATGAACACATAACGAAGTGTTAACATCTCAATCTGCTGAGTATGAACAATACCTTTTGAATAAATGGTAGCAAGCCATACTTCGTGACTGTTTTTCAATTTCATTAATTTTCAAAGTGACTTCGTGTAGTTATATGTTCACATAACGAAGTGTTAACACCTCAATCTGCTGCGTATGAACAATACCTTTTGAATAAATGGTAGCAAGCCATACTTCGTGACTGTTTTTCAATTTCATTAATTTTCAAAGTGACTTCGCGTAGTTGTATGAACACATAACGAAGTGTTAGCATCTCAATCTGCTGCGTATGAACAATACCTTTTGAATAAATGGTCGCAAGACTTACTTCGTGACAGTTTTATAATGTTTATTAATCTTCAAAGTGACTTCGCGTAGTTGTATGAACACATAACGAAGTGTTAACACCTATGTCTGCCACACGGGATGTATACAACTGACAGTAGGCCAACTACCTTGTTATCACCTCGGATTAGGCTTCTCCCCTTGATGAGAGAAAGTCTGGAACGCCTTCAACATTAGATCGCCCCTGCCGCTTCTCTTCTTCACCTCCATCACGGTTGGAAACATCAGGCCTTGTTGAGTACGTGATAAGGCAATTTCTCCCCACCGTCGGACTAAAGGTTTGAGATCATTGACTTTCGCACACCCCCTTTTCGTGAATCGTCCCTAGAATTACTGATATCGACATACCCTTAGAACTAAGTTTGGTAAAGGAAAAAAGAAATTCCTTAATTACTCAGTGTTGGGCCTTCGGCCTGAAAAATAAATTTAATCTGGAACTGACTTTTGAAATATTTAAATACTTAAGGCTCATAGAAATGTACAATAGTGATCACTGTTTATTTTAATTAGTTGGCCACCCTAGAAAGTAAGACTATTCTTAATCATCAAACATCACCATCATTAACTCATATCACACTAACCCATATGTACCATTATATCCCTAATTAAATTTGTCTCTCTTTCACAAAAGAATATACAGTTTTGTTCTGGTCACGCTCGCTGTTTCTCAATTATCCACCTGTATTCCCTCTGAGAATCAAAGAAATGCTGTACCGTGTGTCCTAGCCGGACGATAGTGGATCCAGCAGAAGCAAAGGATCTGGTATGGATTTAATTTTATGAACAACAATGAATTGTACTTCATTTCATTACACTGACGTTTACCAACGTGGGGCTATGACTCTCATCAATTGACACGTACACTTGTCCTTTGATGACAGTCTGCTCAATGAGATCTGCGAGCGGACCCTCACTCGAAACTGCTTGTTCTTTTGTGTTTTATTTTTTCCCCTTTATTCTGACAGCCTCTTATATTGTAACCACGTCGTAACGAAAATCCTCGTTTCCTCTGTTGTCTCGCAATAGTCGACGTCATGGATTTAATCGAGAGAATAAATCTTGCAAATGCAAAAACCCTTGCTAAAGCATTGCGCGACAGAAACATCGTTCCTACCGACAATTTGGCCTCCTTGCGTTCCCAGGCCAATGCTTTTAATGCCTCCCGTCCCTTTAATACAGACAACGTAGCCATCCCCAGTAGGTCTGTAGCGTACCACTCACTTGAGAACGCCCCCGAACTGGCGTCGGTTTCCGAGAGCTCCCACACCGCCGAGAATGATCTAATAGCCCGCCCATTCTCATCCAGTTCCGAATCGAGCTCCAGACCCCAGAGCGCCCCTCCCCCAGGAACTGTCGCCTTATTGCCCCCATCCCCAGTCGAGCCGCCCTCCAATTCGTCAAGTTATACCTCACGTGGAGATCGAGACCCTGGAGGAATCATAAACACAAACTTTGCCACGTGGCCTGTCCCAAAGTTTAACGGAACAAATGACGTCCGAGAATTCCTCGTACGCCTAGAGGAGATCGCTACTTCCCGCAGGTTCAATACTAATTTATTGTCCACAATCATTCCTGAATTTCTTGTAGGACGTGCCTTATTATTTTATCGTACAAACCCTAGAAAGAACTGCGACTGGAACACATTGAAGAAGCTCTTTCTCGACCGTTTTGAATCACAAACCTATTCCACCGACATCAAGCTAGAAATTTGGTCCTCTAGGCAGCAAGACTCGGAATCTGCGGCCGATTATATTTGCCGAATCATCAACAAAAATAACTCATTGTCCTCACCCTTGCCAGAGGACGAGCTCCTTCAAGTTTTCAAAAGAGGACTCGACAAGAAGTTCCTCCCTATTATCATCGGCTCACAACCCACGACAGTATTGGATCTGGAGCGACTGTGTCTTACACTCGAACAGATGTCGCTTGGCCACAAGGACGAGACTGCCCCTACCTCCCCCCGCCGGCCCCGGCGCACCAAGGCTGCAGCCTCCTTGTCTAACCCTGAACCGCGTTCGTACAGTCCCAAATGCTACTCCTGCGGAAGAACCGGACATTTTGCAAGACTGTGCCCTAATCGGTCACGAGCGAATCCCCTCGGAAGACGAACCTCTCCCCGCTTTCAAAAGTACCAGAGAACTGACCCACAAGGTCACCCTCCGACAACCCCCAGAAACCTCCCAGACGTTTCTAGACCCCCACCTCTCCTCCAAAAGTTGCCAAAAAACGAATAACCACCCAGCCCTATTATAGACCGTCCCATTCTCAACAAAAGACAGAGTGGGAGGACTGGTTGAGATCGGTCAAACTCTTCTACAATACTAAATACCTACATGTATCAGCCATCACAAATGCGCGAGACGATCGTCCATACCTACACTTCAAAATCAACAACATCGCCTTCCGTTCGCTCTTAGACAGCGGAGCTGCAGTTAATGTTTTGGGTGGCACATTATACAAGAATTTCCTCGAATTGGGTTATGACCTAGTGCCGGGCGACACTTCCATTCACACAGCGGACGGCCATCCCCATGCGATCCTGGGCTCCCTCACGCTGCCCCTCAGATTTTATAAGCAAACAACCTTTGTTGAATTTCTTGTAGCTCCGTCTCTTGCAGAAGGGTTTATTTTGGGGGCACCCTTCTTGAAGAAGTCCGGACTAACCCCGACCCTATTCCCAGATAAGTTGTCATCATTATATGCTATCAACATGCCTCCCCTGTACATTTCACCGCTGTCGACCCCTTCCTGTCTAAACTCTACAGCCGACCTTTCTCTTGCAGAATTGAAACAACTGGATCTGCTCAAACAAGAGTTCGACCAGATTGCTTATGAAAAGGTGGGACTAGGCCGCACCGACCTAGTTTCCCACATCATAGACACTGGTGATCACGCCCCGGTTAAACAAAAGACTTCCCCTTTCTCACGTAAGACGCGAACAACTCATCGCAGAACTGGATGAAATGATCAAACTCGACGTAATAGAGCCGGCGCGGAGCCCCTGGTTGAACAATGTTTTCATTGTTCCCAAGAAAGACGGCTCTGGGCGCTTCGTACTTGATCCACGTCGCCTTAACTCGATCACTCGCTCTGACTCTTACCGGTTGCCCAACATTCATCGCATCTTGGACAATCTGCGCGACACTAAGTTCCTCACAGCCCTGGACCTCTCCCACGGGTTCTGGCAGATGAGACTGGACGAGGAATCCAAGCCAAAGACCGCCTTCTTCGTAGAAGGCCGAGGACAGTTCCAGTTCAAGGTTACCCCTTTCGGACTAAAAAATATCCCGGCCGAAATGCAACGTATGATGGATGGACTGTTCACAGACTTGGGAGACCACGTCTTTGTATATCTTGATGACATACTGGTATGCAGCCCGGACTTCCAGTCACACTGCAAGCTACTAAAAACTGTGTGTGACAGACTAAAACAGGCCAACCTAACCATTAAGTTAGCGAAATCTGAATTTTGCAAACAAAGCTTAAAGTATCTCGGCCACATAGTCGACCGAGAAGGCATCAGGACCGACCCCGAAAAGATTGACGTGATGGTCAATTACCCTAGGCCCTCAACTGTCAAACAGGTTCGCGGGTTCATTGGATTATGTGCATACTATAGAAGACACATCAAGGACTTTTCTCGTATTGCATCCCCTCTATGCCGCCTCACCAGCAAGAAAATCGCAAAGAATAATCTCCCTTGGGACGACGAAGCTGAACAAGCCTTCGTAAGCCTAAAAAGCGCAATGATATCTTCTCCGGTGTTGAAGCCCCCCGACTATTCCCTACCATACGTACTCACCTGTGACGCCAGCGGCGTGAGCATTGGGAGCTTCCTGGCCCAAAGGAGCCCGGACGGCTCAGAGCACGCCATTGCATATTTTTCCAGGAAACTGCTACCTGCCGAAAGGTCTTACAGCACCACCGAGAGGGAACTCTTGAGCATTGTGGACTCGGTACACCACTTTAGGAGTTATTTAGACGGAACGCACTTCAAAGTGATCAGCGACCACGGCTGTCTTAAATACCTGAACAACTTGTCTTCACCATCGGGACGCCTGGCCAGATGGGCCTGCCGCCTCTCACAATACAGCTTCGACTTTGTATACAAAAAGGGATGCGAGAACAACTTGGCCGACGCACTAAGCAGAATTGAAGTATCCAGTTTAACGTTCCCTACACCGTTTCAGAATGTTACTGATCCAGCCTATCTACGTCTGTTCCAGGAATGTTCGACCAATGCTAATTCCACACCCAACTATATGATAAGTAACGGACACCTCTACAAATACTGTAAAACTGTTCCCGAAACTGACCCTCCATTCAGAAATAGCTCCTGGAAGGTCGTGGTGCCCGCCGGAGAACAGGAAAGTATCGTACAGGACTTCCACACTAACTTTTGCCACCCTGGAATCAGAAAAACTTTGGAGGTGGTCTCACGGACCTTCTATTGGAAAAACATTACGAACACGGTTAAACAGGTTGTATCAAAATGTGACACCTGTAAGGCATATAAACATAACAACCAAGCACCTCTGGGTTTGATGAGCGTGCCTAAACGTCTAGATCATCCCATGCAGTCATTGAGCGTAGACCTTGTTGGGCCGCTTCCCTGTTCACATAAACAAAATATTTACATACTGTCGGTGGTCGATAACTTCACGAAATTCTTATGGGCACTGCCGTTGCGACGTGCCACAGCCCCGGCTATCACCAAGCTGATAGAAGAAAAGATCTTTCTGCCTTACGGTGTACCTCGTACTTTAATTATGGACAACGGCAAGCAATTCATATCCAAGGATTTCAAGGAGTTCGCTGATCGCTTCGGTATACGAGACCTATTCTATAACGCGTACTATCACCCCCAGAACAATACTGTGGAAAGATACAACTCTACCATCGTAACCGCCCTGTCAATATTAGTGGGGGAGAACCAGCGAACCTGGTGCACAATGCTGCCTAAGATCTGCTCCTGCCTCAATAATTGCGTGAACATCGCCACCGGTTACACACCGTTCTTCCTGACGCACGGGTTCCACCCCTGTCCGCATGCTTCATTTCACGACAAAATGGAACAGGTCACCAATAGCTCGGAGGAGCCAGCGAGCACGGATAATTCTTATGGAACGAGCCTTTCAACCATGGAGCAACTTTACGAGAAGGTATCTAGCGCACTATTGACTGCGTTCAAAGTAAACGCGAAACGATACAACCTGCGTAGGAAACACTGCTCACTGTCCGAAGGCGCAGTGGTCTGGCGCAGGGCATTCACCCAATCTGACGCTGGAAAGTACTTCTCAAACAAGCTCGCCCCTCGATTCATCAAATGCGTCGTATCGAATAAAATTTCGGACACCATTTACGAGGTTCGCGACTGTGAGGGTAAACATAGTGGCAGGTACCATATCAAGGACCTGATTAAGTTTAATTAAGTATTAATTGTTGTGCTGGGACCCTTATCTAGCAATAAACCTATTGATAAGTTGCAAATTGTAAACTTGGTTTCTGGTTTGATCCGCAAAAAATCAGTGGCGCCTAACGATACACTTCTCATCCCGGATGAATTATGTAACCCCTTTTCAATTATGCCCTGCAGTCATGTACCCGTCATAAAATGTGCTGGCAATTAAAGATCGCGTGAAATTAAAGTAGTGTGAACGATGAATTTTGTAAGGACCATCTGTAAAAGAATGATGTACGCAAGGGTTTGTGTATAATTATTTATGACCAATACATGATTGCTAGGATCCTGTCTCCATTCCTGAAGGAGCTAGCCGCCTTCTGACAGGCATCCTATGTGGTAGCTCTAACTGTATATAACACCTTCCCTCCCCTTGTGTAATAGGAGTTCTCGCTAAAGATTTCCTTGTTAAAATACATAAGTTCCCGAATTGTATATTGAATTGTCAACTCACCCTTGTTTTGTGTGTATTATTTCCGAGTTGAATACTGGATTGTCAACTCACCTTGCATTATGTTTAATTGTTTCTGAATTGAATATTGAATTGTCAACTCACCCTTGTTTTGTGTGTATTATTTCAGAGTTGAATACTGGATTGTCAACTCGCCATTTGGCTTGATTCCCTTCGGTTGGGTACTACTTGACCGGTGTAGAGTTAAGCAAGAGTGGTAGTACCAAGCGGTTGCGTGAAGAACCTCAGTTTGCGTCTATTGTGATTGGTCCCTTGTCCTGATATTCATTGTATTTGTGAACTGTGGTTGAGAAAGGATCCCAGGTAGTAGCCTGATGCCAAGTCTTCACTTGAGGAGTCATTTTGAGGCTGTGCAAACTACAGTTCGCGTCTACCGTGATAGGCCCCTTGTCCTGATATTCATTGTATTTGTGAACTGTCGCTGCAAATGAATAATAACTTCAGTTTGCGTCTGTCGTGATAGGCCCCTTGTCCTTATATTCATTGTATTTGTAAACTGTCGTTAGGAAGGAATCCCAGGTAGTAGCCTGATGCCAAGTCTTCACTTGAGGAGTCGTGTTGAGAATTGGCAAGCATCGATTCGCGTCCATCGTGATGGATCGCTTGCCCAGCTATCCAGTGTGGTCACAAACTGTAGCTACAAGATTGTTATTTTTCCTTTTGTGAATGTAAGTCATTAATTTTGTTGTTTCGCACATAGCAAGCGGACTGTTCAAGCACGCTTGCTCCGCGACATTATACTTATGTTTCCAGTCGGTTCCCCTGAGTGAGATATCTGATTGCTCAACTCACATGCGTGTAGGAAAGCGACTAGCTTCGAGTTCGCCAATTATTGTTAAGTTTGTTTGGGTAAGGCTGAAGAGAGTTCGCCTATTAGATTGGCAACTCTAATTCTTTCGGTGCTCCCCCCCTGTATTGTTCATCAATGGAGTGTTTTCCTAGGATTAATCATGGCTATAGGTAGAAGCTAGTTGCCGAACATTGGTATCTGTACCACACCGCTGCGCAACCCAACATATAACCCCGATCGTGTCGTATCGCGAGTAGGAGTCCTTATTCGAGTCTAACCTAGGTTTCAACGAAGTTTGAACATTAGTATGATTCCGAACTCGCACAATTAGGGCGTATTCCTTCTGAATGCTATAATCACTTATGATTCACGTACGAAACCTTGATCTTGAGTAGGGGGGCACATACCTTAAGTATGTTACCCATTGCCTACACCCTCGACAAACCTACGATGACCAAGAGTCACTAGGTCGGTCTCACTACTGGAGGTGGTTGCGATGTACTGGTGTGACCAGCCGAGAACACGCAACTCACCACATTCCTCATAAACTAAGAATCTGGTCGTGGTTATAAGTTTCTCTCGTTACTTCTCTTCATTACAGTCAGGGTCTTTCATTCTCCCCAATTTGCACAGGCCGGGTTACGGAGTTTTTTTTTCTTTTTGTTTGGGTAACTTTGATTGGAGTGTAGCGAGCGGTACGCTCGCTACGTATTTAAATAATTATCTTTTCAAATTTAAATTTGGCGGCAGTAGTTACGTATTGAACTAGTTCAAGGTCTCGCGGAAGACGCAGCTGTGTCACATGCGGCCCGCACCGCCCCCCTCGTCCACCTACCGTTCCCCCCCGTCAACTTCCGCCAGCAGTCGGCGTCTATTTCTAACGGTCATAACACCACGCTTTTGTTTCCTCCGCGATCAATTAGCGTATTTCACTCAGTTCGTTGTGTTTTATGCCTGAAATCGATGTAAGGCATTGTAACTAAACAGAGAATGTTGTTATAAACTAATTATCTAAAAATCCGAGTCGGATCTCTGAGTATACCGCCTTATGCGTGAAGGAGGCGTATAAAACAACATCGCAATACATACTTCGGTTCGTTTTTTTTATTTTCTAAATTTTCAAAGTGACCTCGCGTAGGTGTGTGAATCCATAACGAAGTGTTAAAATCTCAATCAGCTGCGTACGAGCAATACCTTTTAAATAAATGGTCGCAAGTCATACTTGGAGACAGTTTTTTAAGTTCATTAAATTTCAAAGTGTCTTCGCGTAGTTGTATGAACACATAACGAAGTGTTAACCTCTCCATCTGTTGCGTACGAGCTGTACCTTTTAAATAAATGGTCGCAAGTCATACTTGGAGACAGTTTTTAAGTTCATTAAATTTCAAAGTGTCTTCGCGTAGTTGAATGAACACATAACGGAGTGTTAACATCTGAATCTGTTGCGTACGAGCTGTACCTTTTGAATAAATGGTCGCAAGGCATACTTCGAGACAGTTTTTCAATTTCATTAATTTTTAAAGTGACTTCGCGTAGTTGTATGAACACATAACGAAGTGTTAACATCTCAATCTGCTGTGTATGAACAATACCTTTTGAATAAATGTGACTTCGTGTAGTTGTATGTTCACATAACGAAGTGTTAACACCTCAATCTGCTGCGTATGAACAAGACCTTTTGAATAAATGGTAGCAAGCCATACTTCGTGACTGTTTTTCAATTTCATTAATTTTCAAAGTGACTTCGCGTAGTTGTATGAACACATAACGAAGTGTTAACATCTCAATCTGCTGAGTATGAACAATACCTTTTGAATAAATGGTAGCAAGCCATACTTCGTGACTGTTTTTCAATTTCATTAATTTTCAAAGTGACTTCGTGTAGTTGTATGTTCACATAACGAAGTGTTAACACCTCAATCTGCTGCGTATGAACAATACCTTTTGAATAAATGGTAGCAAGCCATACTTCGTGACTGTTTTTCAATTTCATTAATTTTCAAAGTGACTTCGCGTAGTTGTATGAACACATAACGAAGTGTTAACATCTCAATCTGCTGAGTATGAACAATACCTTTTGAATAAATGGTAGCAAGCCATACTTCGTGACTGTTTTTCAATTTCATTAATTTTCAAAGTGACTTCGTGTAGTTATATGTTCACATAACGAAGTGTTAACACCTCAATCTGCTGCGTATGAACAATACCTTTTGAATAAATGGTAGCAAGCCATACTTCGTGACTGTTTTTCAATTTCATTAATTTTCAAAGTGACTTCGCGTAGTTGTATGAACACATAACGAAGTGTTAGCATCTCAATCTGCTGCGTATGAACAATACCTTTTGAATAAATGGTCGCAAGACTTACTTCGTGACAGTTTTATAATGTTTATTAATCTTCAAAGTGACTTCGCGTAGTTGTATGAACACATAACGAAGTGTTAACACCTATGTCTGCCACACGGGATGTATACAACTGACAGTAGGCCAACTACCTTGTTATCACCTCGGATTAGGCTTCTCCCCTTGATGAGAGAAAGTCTGGAACGCCTTCAACATTAGATCGCCCCTGCCGCTTCTCTTCTTCACCTCCATCACGGTTGGAAACATCAGGCCTTGTTGAGTACGTGATAAGGCAATTTCTCCCCACCGTCGGACTAAAGGTTTGAGATCATTGACTTTCGCACACCCCCTTTTCGTGAATCGTCCCTAGAATTACTGATATCGACATACCCTTAGAACTAAGTTTGGTAAAGGAAAAAAGAAATTCCTTAATTACTCAGTGTTGGGCCTTCGGCCTGAAAAATAAATTTAATCTGGAACTGACTTTTGAAATATTTAAATACTTAAGGCTCATAGAAATGTACAATAGTGATCACTGTTTATTTTAATTAGTTGGCCACCCTAGAAAGTAAGACTATTCTTAATCATCAAACATCACCATCATTAACTCATATCACACTAACCCATATGTACCATTATATCCCTAATTAAATTTGTCTCTCTTTCACAAAAGAATATACAGTTTTGTTCTGGTCACGCTCGCTGTTTCTCAATTATCCACCTGTATTCCCTCTGAGAATCAAAGAAATGCTGTACCGTGTGTCCTAGCCGGACGATAGTGGATCCAGCAGAAGCAAAGGATCTGGTATGGATTTAATTTTATGAACAACAATGAATTGTACTTCATTTCATTACAATGGTGATAGCAAAAATTAGAGAGTCTCGAATGCGCTTTGAAAGAAACGTAATTGATAGCGGAAATAAACCCTTTTATAGTTATATAAGTAAACAACTGTCTTCCAAAACTTCTATACCGCCAACTTTAACAGATTCTTCAGGCATAGCCATATCTAATCAAAAAGAGATAGCCAATACTTTTGCTGCTGAATTCAATAAAATGTATGTCAAGGAGCCTGATGGGCCGCTCCCAGCTGTAGATTTATTGGAATGGGTACCACACACTGTAACAAATATGTTTTTCACTGAGGAAGACGTCACAAGTGTACTAAATAATCTGCAAGATGACACATCAATGGGCCCAGACAATTTGCCAGCTGTTATATTAAAAAAAATGTGCTTCTAATATATGTAAACCAGTGTTCCACCTGTTTCGGAACTCATTTGAAACAGGAAATCTTCCTATAGAAAGCAATAATTGGAAGAAAGCAATAGTCACACCGATCTACAAAAAAGGAAATAAATTGGACCCAAGCAATTACAGACCAATAAGTTTGACAAGTATATTATGTAAATGCATGGAGAAGTTAATAGTGCGTAAATTAAGAGCCTTCTTATTAGAAAATAATATTATTTTCTAATAAGAAGATGAACAACACGGCTTTGTACTTCCACCATATCTAATCTCCTCTTGTGCCTAAATGACTGGACTAAAGACCATAATGATCACCAACCAATAGACATTATTTACATGGATTTCGAAAAAGCATTTGACAGAGTGCCAATCAAAAGATTGTTAGCTAAATTATACCACATAGGAATTCGAGGAAAACTATACAACTGGATCAAGGATTTCCTTACAGGTCGAACTTATCAGGTTCGAATTGGTGGCGAACTATCACACGAAGAAGCAGTGATAAGCGGCGTACCACAGGGCTCGGTCCTTGGTCCGGTTCTTTTCATACTGTACATCGTAGACCTACCAGCAGTGATTAAGTCAAGATCCAAAATCTTTGCAGACGATACAAAGTTCTTTGCCAATCCATGTACAAGTCATGAGCAAGTGCAGGATGATCTGAATAGAATAAAAGAGTGGACAAAAAAATGGCTCATCAATCTGAATCCCAATAAGTGCACTGTTCTACATATTGGAAAAAATAACCCCAAGTTTGAATACTTTCTTAAAAATACTCAACTAAAAGATGTTGAATCACAAACTGACCTAGGTATCATTGTATCCGCAGATTTAAAATGGGAGGATCATTTTATTAAGATTGTTAAGAAAGCAAACTCCCTTATTTACTACATCAGAAAAGCTTTCCAGAACATCACACCAGACTTAATGTTAAAAATATATAAAGCATTTGTTAGACCATTGTTGGAATATGGTTTCCAGATATGGAGTCCCCATCGTTTTATTATTATTCAATCTTTTCACCGGTTAACCGGTGTAAAAAAACTAAACAACGGAGGAGTTCTCAAGTTGATTAGTTATTATGTATAATGTTTATGGTGGCGATAATCACACTCTTTTGAATCTGTGTGATTATAAAATTTGGCAGATCAAGTTTCTTAATAGATTCATTTATATTTTTTTGTACAACTCCTGTAGATGATATAATAAATGGTATTATTGTAACTTTATTTTGTCCCCATTGGGTTTTGATCTGTTCTGCTAGAGGGAGGTATTTTTGAATTTTTTCTGTATATTTTTGTTCTAAATTTGTTGTATTAGGAATAGATATTTCAATTAAATGGGTTTGTTTTGTATTTTTCTCAATCAATGTTATATCGGGTCTATTGTGTAGGTTGGTTCTATCTGTAATTATATCTCTGTTCCAACAAAGTTTATGTGTGTTGTTTTCAATAACTGCCAATGGGGAATATTGAAACCAAGGTGGTGGAGAATCTATTAAATTATATTTTTTTGCTAAAGCGATGTGTATCTGCTTGCAAACATTATCATGTCTATGTGTATACTCTGTTGGTGCAAGAGCAGAACATCCGCCAGTTATATGTTCTATTGTCTCTTTGTTTTTATTACATCGTCTACAAGAGTCATCAATTACTGATGTATCTTTAATAATGTGCTTGGAGTAATTTTTAGTTTTTATGATTCTATCTTGTATCGCTATCATAAATCCTTCTGTTTCAGCATAAATTTGGGATCTTTTAAGCCAATCGTTAGTGAGTGTTTTATCTATATGTCGTTGATCAATTTGATATGGGAATGTGCTGTGCAATGCTTTGTTTTTCCACTTTTCAATTTTGTCTATATTACTTTCAATTGATGTTTGTGGTTGTATGGTTCTGTCTTGAAGTTTGAGGGGTGTATACGAACAGTCTATTTTTACTATTGCATTATGAATATCACTTTCTTGTTTTTTATAGAAATAATTGCGGAGATTGTCGATTTGTTTGTGATGTTGATTTTTAATATCGATGAAGCCTCTACCTCCTTCTTCTCTTGGAAGTGTAAAACGTTCAACAGCTGAATGTTCATGATGGCATCTGTACTTTGAGGAGATTGTTCTTGTCAATTATTATTATTATTTATTATTATTATTATTATTATTATAGATTGATCTCGGTTATGGTCCGGTAATTTCCTTCACAACGGAGCGTACTCAAGTTGTGAGGCTATGTGTTTGTGTGTCTGTGTGGTTGTGTGTAGTTGTTTAAAGTGGTACCTGTCGAAATTTTCTGACTATTGTGCATGTGTTGATAATTGTAGTTTTTTGTATGTTGGTGATTACGTATGGGGGTAACTTTAGTATGTCTATATTTTTTTGGAGAGTTTTTGGTATGATGCCTGTAGACGATAATATTATTGGGACTATTGTTACTTTTTCTTGTTTCCACTGTGATTTTATCTGTTCTGCTAAAGGTATGTATTTATCTATTTTTTCTAAATGTTTCTTTTGTAGATTTGCTGTATTTGGTATCGATATTTCTATTAGATATGTGTGTTTATGTATTTTGTCGATTAATGTAATGTCTGTTCGGTTATGTAGGTTTGTTCTGTCTGTGATTATGTCTCTATTCCAGTATAGTTTGTAGTTATCATTTTCTGTTACAGCTGGGGGTGTGTATTGATACCACTTGGGGTGTGTTTCGATAAGTTTATGTTTGTCGGCTAGTTCCAAATATATGTGTTTGCAGATGTTATCGTGTCTTATTGTATATTCCGTCGGTGCAAGAGTTGAGCAGCCACCTGTTATGTGTTCTATTGTTTCTTTTTGTCATTTGCACTTTCTGCATGTGTCGTTTGTTATTGTATTGTCTTTTATAATATGTTTCGTGTAGTTTTTTGGTTTTTATTATTTTGTCCTGAATAGCTATGAAAAATCCTTCTGTTTCTGCGTAGAGGTCTGAGTGTTTGAGCCAATTATTACTAAGGGCTTTATCAATATGTTGTTGTAGATGACTTGGGTGTATTCCATGTAATGTTTTATTTTTCCATGTTTCAATTTTTGCGTCATGTGTTGTTATTTCTAGATTGCGTTCGTTGTCGTTAAGTGTAAGTGGTGAGTATTTGTGATCTATGTTTATGATTTCGTTATGTATTGGGCTATTTCGTTTTGTGTAGAAGTATTGCCTTAAGTTATTTATTTGTGTATGGTGTAGATTTTTTATGTCTATGAGTCCTCTTCCTCCTTCCTCTCTTGGCAGTGTGAATCTTTCTATTGCTGAATGTTCGTGGTGAACTCTATGTTTCGATGATGTTGTTCTGAGTTTAATGTTGAGATCATCAAGTTCCGTATTGGTCCATTTAATTATTCCAAATGTATATGTTAGTACTGGTATTGCTAATGTGTTTATTGCTTTAGTCATATTTTTTCCATTTAGTTGTGTTTTGAGGAGGATATTTAGTCTTTTAAGGTATTCGTTTTTGGTGGTTTCTTTTATCTTTTTATCTTTTATGCTTGGGTTCTGGAGAATTCCCAAGTATTTATAAAATTCATCTTCGTCCATTGCGCGTATTATTTCATTCGTATCCTTCAATGTGCTTCCCGTGTGTTTCTTGGGTTTACCTCTTACTATTGAGCATGTGTTGCATTTATCAATACCGAATTTCATTTTTATGTCATTACTAAAGCGTTCAGTTTTATAAATTAGTTGTTTTAGTTCGTCATTATTTTTGCCATATAGTTTTAGATCGTCCATGTATAAAAGGTGGTTGATTTTTATAGGATTGGTATTTAAGTTGTGTGTTGTGATTTTGTAGCCAAGTTTGCTTTTGTTAAGCATCTTGGAGAGTGGGTTGAGGGAGATACAGAACCATAGTGCGCTTAGGGAGTCACCTTGAAAGATTCCGGTTTTAATGTTTATTTGTTTTGATTTTATCATTTTGTTGTTTAGTTTTAGGTATATTGTCGTGATCCAGGTGTTCATTATTTGTTTTAAAAATTCTACAAGTTTTATGTCAATTTTGTATATTTCTAGAACTTTTACTAACCATGAGTGGGGGACACTATCAAAGGCTTTTTGGTAATCTATGTATGCACAGTACATGTTCCTTTTCTTCTTTATCGCCTGATTTGTTATTGTCCGGTCGATGATGATTTGTTCTTTGCATCCTCTGCTTTGCTTTCTGCATCCTTTTTGTTCTTCTGTTAATATGTTATTTTGTGTTAGGAAAAGATCTATTTTTGTAGTTATAATTGAGGTAAGAATTTTGTATATTGTGGGTAGACATGTGATTGGACGATATTTAGATGGATTTTTTGTGTCTGTTGATTTAGGTTTGAGATATGTGATACCTTTAGTGAAAAAAGATGGGAGGTTATGGTTTTCCGTTACGCATTTGTGTAATAGTTCGGAGAATTTTTCATGTGTTACAGGGAGATATTTGTACCAGTTATTTTGGATATTATCTATGCCTGGTGTCTTCCAGTTGTGTGTCTTCTTTATAGCAGTTTTGAAGTCAGTTATATTTATTTGTATTGTGGCCATGTTTTGAAATTGGTTATTGTCATTTTCTTCCTCTGTTATCCATGTGGCATTTTCGTTGTGTTTTTTGTTTTCAGACCAAATGTTCTCCCAGTATGATTCTATTTAATTTAATTTAGGTGCGTCTGTAATTTCTATATTGTTGTTTTTTGGGTTGTTGTAGAAGCTTTTTTGGCTTGTTTGAAAATTGAGATTGTGTGTTTTCCTGTCATAGCATTTTTTGTAGCGTTTTAATCTATGTGATTGTGCTGATAACTTTTATGTTAGCGTATCAAGGAGTATGGTTAGGTTGTGTTCATTGTATTTGTCTTTAATCGTTTCAATTTCCCGTAGTTTTCTTGGATTTTTTAGATTATTTTTAATTTTTTGTGTTACTTTGCCTATTTCATTTCTTAATGAGTTGATTTTGATTAGTATTCTGTGTTGCCATGCTGGTAAGCAATAGCTTCTGTGTGTTCTATGGGAGTTTTCTGTTTTATTATTTATATTTTGTTTGTTTAGTGTAATAATGGTGTATGCGCTACAGTAAACTAATAGATGTAATTTTTCGAGTGTTGTTTCAGTGTTAATCATGTTATGTAGAATTGTGTTGATAATATTGATCATGTTAATGGTTTGTTTGTTGATTTTGAGCTTTGGTAGGTGTGGTCTTGTTGTGGGGTCGCTATCTTTATATATTTCGATTGTGTGTTCTAGTGTGTTTGTGATTTGTGTTTTTGTGTCTGGGTTTTGTTCTGTTCTTCCGTTGGTTTCGTCATTGTTGTTAGGGCTTATTGTTGTATTATTGTTCATATTGGTGGATTCGTTAGTTATGTTTATATTTGGTTGTTCAGTGTTATTTTGCTGTGGTATTATTGATATTTCCTGTGGATTGTTGTGGTTTATTTGCGTATTTGTTATGTCTTGTGTTAATGTACTTATTCTATTTTGATTATTCATTCTGATTGCGTCTTGTTTTATTTGATCAAGTATTGATAGTTGTATTCTTTTGTTGTTTATTATAACTCTCTTCTGGTCCGCCAGTCGCTGTTCTGTGATGTGTGAGAGTTCTGGATAAATTGTGGTGAATTGTGTATGTGGCTCCTGTCTGTATCCAATTATTTGTGTGTCTCCTTGTGTGATAGTGTAGTAGCAACGCATGAGGTTTATGTTCATGTCATCTGTCCATTTCATGCGTTGTCGTGGTTTTCCCGCTTTGGTGGTTGTCGGTTGACTTGCCGACAAAGCACTTTCAGCAGGTCGGGTGTGTTGGGTTTCGGCTGTTGTTTCTTCGGGTGTCCCGGCATGTGTCCGCCTGTTCGACAGCATGTCATTAGCGGCTCTCATGCTGCTACGCCCAGCGCTAACTCCGGACGTGCCCTGGCGCTCCCTAGGTAGCGGTGTTTGTCCGAGGCTTGTGTTTTTTGTGTGATCCATGTATGTGTTGTGTATTTGTACCCTTTACCCGTTGGGTAGCTCCCAACGGGAGCTACCCAAGAGAGGCTTCATCGATATTAAAAATCAACATCACAAACAAATCGACAATCTCCGCAATTATTTCTATAAAAAACAAGAAAGTGATATTCATAATGCAATAGTAAAAATAGACTGTTCGTATACACCCCTCAAACTTCAAGACAGAACCATACAACCACAAACATCAATTGAAAGTAATATAGACAAAATTGAAAAGTGGAAAAACAAAGCATTGCACAGCACATTCCTATATCAAATTGATCAACGACATATAGATAAAACACTCACTAACGATTGGCTTAAAAGATCCCAAATTTATGCTGAAACAGAAGGATTTATGATAGCGATACAAGATAGAATCATAAAAACTAAAAATTACTCCAAGCACATTATTAAAGATACATCAGTAATTGATGACTCTTGTAGACGATGTAATAAAAACAAAGAGACAATAGAACATATAACTGGCGGATGTTCTGCTCTTGCACCAACAGAGTATACACATAGACATGATAATGTTTGCAAGCAGATACACATCGCTTTAGCAAAAAAATATAATTTAATAGATTCTCCACCACCTTGGTTTCAATATTCCCCATTGGCAGTTATTGAAAACAACACACATAAACTTTGTTGGAACAGAGATATAATTACAGATAGAACCAACCTACACAATAGACCCGATATAACATTGATTGAGAAAAATACAAAACAAACCCATTTAATTGAAATATCTATTCCTAATACAACAAATTTAGAACAAAAATATACAGAAAAAATTCAAAAATACCTCCCTCTAGCAGAACAGATCAAAACCCAATGGGGACAAAATAAAGTTACAATAATACCATTTATTATATCATCTACAGGAGTTGTACAAAAAAATATAAATGAATCTATTAAGAAACTTGATCTGCCAAATTTTATAATCACACAGATTCAAAAGAGTGTGATTATCGCCACCACAAACATTATACATAATAACTAATCAACTTGAGAACTCCTCCGTTGTTTAGTTTTTTTACACCGGTTAACCCGTGAAAAGATTGAATAATAATAAAACGATGGGGTTGTGGCCAACGCTAAAATCCTCACTAACAAGTCTCTCTATAAAATATTCAAATTTTGTATAGAAAATATTCAGCATTTTCATGAAATGATTTTGTTAAATTATTTTTTTATTCAAATATTTTATTATGAAAACTTGATGATTCTTCAATGCCATTTTATGAAAGTGATGTGCTTTTTTACCATTTTGAAAATAAATTTTTCAAATATTAATTTTCCTGAGCTTGGAGTCACTTTGAAATATTTGATAGTTAAAAAAATGAGAAGCACTATTCAGATATCCTTCAAAATCTAATGGGGTCTAAGTGAGTATTAGATATACAAATTTGAAAATTGAAAAGAATCAAATGAGTACTTTAGTCTATAATCGATAAAGTAAAATAAACACGCTGTACAGACAGCACGCAGCACACACACACAGATACATTGTGATGAAACTTTCATAATACAATCTCAGCATGATACTTTTTGATAATCAACAATAAAAAAATAGGCTTAAAAATTACGAAATCATAACTTACCACTATATCCCCTTGGGTTAGTGAGGAGTAAAAATATGCATAAAAATACAATGTACGTAAAAATACGAAATGGTTGGAGCATTTTGACAATTTTGACACGTGATATCATATGAAGAATTTTTTTGTTATTTATGGAAAGCTAATTAGTTATTTGTTCAAGCTCTTTACATTATAACATGAAATCAAATTACTGAACTTTTCCATACATAAGAAATTTATCTAATTAAATTTATTATATACATTTTTATTCATTCTAAATTTTACTACCAGGTATATAAATTTTCTAACGATAGTATATTTTTATGCTAAGATAGACAAATTATCATGCAATATGGTGAAGAATGCTTATATTGTATGAAATATTTTAATAAAAGCAGATAAATTTTGTTTTAAAAAACGTTAGAGCATTTTGACAATTTTGACACGTAATATCATATGAAGAAATTTGTTGTTATTTATGGAAAGCTAATTAGTTCTTTGTTCAAGCTCTTTACATTATAATATGAAATCAAATTACTGAACTTTTCCATACATAAGAAATTTATCTAATTATATACATTTTTATTCATTCTAAATTTTACTACCAGGAATATAAATTTTCTAACGATAGTATATTTTTATGTTAAGATAGACAAAATATTAATGCAGTATGGTGAAGAATGCTTATGTTGTATGAAATATTTTAATAAATGCATATAAATTTTATTTTAGAGAGCGTTAGAGCATTTTGACAATTTTACACGTGATATCATATGAAGAAATTTTATGATATTATGAAAAGCTTATCAGTTCTAAGTTCAAGCTATTAATATTCGTATATCAATATGAAATCAAAGAACTGAATAATCTGAAATTGAACATTGCCAAACATAAAATAAATTCTCTTGTTACATATAAGTTTCATACAAAAATCCATTAAATAAAATATAATTTTTGAAACCGTAGAATATTTTTCTTTTAACATTGACCAACTTTGAATACAATTTTATGAAGATTCTTGGTGTTGTATAAATAGTTGAAACCAAATAAAAATATCTTTAATTTCCAGGTCGTGAGAGCATTTTTTCAGTTTTATTAGATGAAATCATAAAGAAACATTGAGAAAAAATGAACCGTTGTCTATGGAAAACTAATCAGCTCTAAGTTTATGGACTTTACACATATGATATCAATATGAAGTCAATCGGACTTATAGTTTGGGCTGCAGAGAGGACACAAAAAAAACAACGTAAATGATAAATTCATAGAGAAGAAATCAAAAGTTGTCTACGGAAAACTAATCAGCTCTAGGTCTTTGCACTTTACACATATGATGTTAATATGAAGTCGATCGGACTTATAGTTTGGGCTGTAGAGAGGACACAAAAAAGATAAATGCTACGGCGTACGGTGTACGGCGTATACGCCATACACACAAACACATCACGACGAAAATCATAGTGTGCATTCTCTACATGATACCCATTGAGAAATTGATGTAACAAAATACGCTTAAATTTTGCAAAATCATGAGTCTCCCCTATTCCATAGTGTGGAGAGTAAAAACATTAAGATTACACCAGCACATAAAAAATTAATTATGCATGTATTCAATATTACGTAAATGAATTAAACATAGTATATTGGTTGGGATCCATTTCTCGCCTAATCAATTACTATTACATTACATAAAAAGAATTATCAAAAAGTCAGCTTCACACATGAGAATGTACAATAACCACTGTGGCGCGATCACCGATTGCGCCACGAAGCTGCGTTACTTCGGCAGGCGCCATCTTGCCCTGCGCCGTATGCACAGCCCGACACCTATTTAAGGGGAAGCACAGCGCTCCCAGACCATTCCCGTTCATCCAGATCTCGAGGCTAGGCATCACGCTGCCCGACCGCTCGTCGTCGTTCAAATAGTCCGCGTTCCAAATTTACATTTATAATTATTAAATAATAATTCAATATTGTCTGTACCTAGTCATATCAATAAGAGCCAATTGTACAACTAGATCAATAAAAGAGTAAGTTCAATTTCCTGTTACATCTTTCAATCTGTCAACCATTTTTACCTGAGTAATATTTAATAATCTATTATATACGGTATCGCAGTTGCTTGGTCGATCAATCTGTGGCTCAGCTGTCGGGACTCTCCGAACAGACGGCCTCCAGGTTCGAACCGGGCAGGTGAGATATCGTTTGGGTGTATGTAGCCAAAGGCGGACAAACAGGTAATACCTACACGTCCAACTGACCGACCTTACCACCTCAATTACAGGCGTGTATATCAGCTCCGACTGGTATGCAATCGCTTCTAACCAAGTGACCACTCTGGCACTTTAGAGAGCCTAAATATATGCACATAACCCCAAAACTGGTGACCCGAACGTGTCTGAACATACCTTCTAAACAGTCCCAAAACTGGTGACCCGAACGTGTCTGAACATACCATCTAAACAGTCCCAAAACTGGTGACTCCTGATCGTGTCTCTGAACACCCACCAGTCCAAAACTGGTGATCCGAACGTGTCTCTGAACACACACATATCTTCAGAAACTGGTAAAATTCCGAAATCGTTTAAAAAACTCAGGTACTTTTATTTCGTGCTCATAATTTCAATTGTTATACTGTGGTAAAAAATCTGGTAAGCCTATCACAACCTATTGTGCCTTTTTAACGTAAAATCAGTAGTTTTATTAAACAGAACAATAATACGGGTTCATTAATATACTGCCTAACATTTTACTGCACGACAGAAACAAAAGATTTAACAGGAATTAATACTTAAACATCGAGGTCTGGATGAACGGAATCACTCGAGCAGGTAACACATGTATTACAAGCTAATACATTAAATACATTTATTTTATAATTTATCAAAATTAATTATAAATGTACCCGCTCAAAAAAAACGCACAAATCACGTACTTTCATAACTTAATTTTTAAAAAATTATCTACGAAAGTAATTCAAAAACGCTCATACGCAAATTCCACCTAACTTAACATATTTACAATTGTTTTTTAATATGTATGTAACTGTTTAATATGTATTTTATATTTTTTTCATGACTAACGAGACGAAAAATAACCCAGACGAAAAAATTAAAAAAAGAAGCTACCTAAAGAAACCAAAATTACAAGGAAATAAAGAGAGGAAAATAAATAAATACATGCAAAGGACGAAGGTATAAAAATAAAAAGCAAAACTAGAGAATCAAAAACGCCAAAAAGAGGTATAAAAATCATTATATTACTAAAGTCATCCTAAATATTTTAATTTTTGCATAATTGATAAAAAATAAAAAAAATTATCAATAAAAAATAAATATTACATTCCAAAATAAAAATTAATATCATAAAAACTAAAAATAAGAAACATATACCTAAATAATTAATATATTCGTAAAACGCATATTTCTATGTAAAAATTCAGTAAACCAAATATATATTTCATGTTTAAAAAAAATTACACCGCGTCAATCGGTAATAAAAAACAAAGGTAAACGAACTCCAAACAAAGGGCTCGCCGAATGAACTCGGATAACCCCGTTAAAACCGCGATAAGGAAATAGAATGTGTAAACCTTTGAAAATAATAGAATAAGGTCAACCACCTTAGAGGCTAATGAACTCGGTCGAATACTTAACCGTCACAAAAACATCGCGCAGCAACAATTTAAAACATTACTGAAATATTAAATAATATTATACCTCACTTTGTCGAACAAATTAACAACGCAAAGCAAATAATAAAATAAATACTTTATCAAAGCAAAGCAAAAATCAAATAAATTAAACATTTAAATAAAATAGATACATCGTTTCTAAATATAATTATAGGAATAAAACAATTGTATACAATTACAATTAATTAAAATAAACTACGTACGCAAACGAACATTATAATATATTTTTAAAATATTTTTTCTAAATAATTGTTTGAAAATAAACTAAACTAATGCTTCTAAAACTATAATATTAAACTATTACTATCAAATCATTATCAAACAAGCATACGTTACGGAAATTTAAAACCATTAATCATATTATAATATATAGAGCAAATTTAAACAATAACTAACTACAAATAAACATTGTTTTTAAATACAATCGTTAACGAATAAAAGCAAAAGCCGTAATAAATTGAACAGCTACAAATAGCTAATGTTGAACAGCTACAATTAGCTAAATACAAAATATTTTTTATATACAAAATATTTTACCTTAATTTTTTATAAAAACAATCCAACTATAAAGCCATGATCGAACATTAAAATAATACGATAAAACAGCGTTTACGTTCTAGAATATAGAAACAATGAAACTACAATATACGGTAGTAAAAATACCTAACCATAATCAAACATTAAAACCTTATTATATACTAACTATATAATACAGCTAAAACTGTAAACTGGTACTATAAACTAAACTATATTATATTAACTATGTAATACTACAAAAAGTATTATAAAACATTAAAATTATAAAACATTGAAACATGGCATACATAATAATAAATATTATAAACATACTCGTATATTAAATTTAAAAAAAAAAAACATTGCAAAATACAATACGAAACAAACAAATAACATTATATGGCATTATAATATAATACTTCAGCAATGAGTAAAAACATACTTATAAATCAAATCAAATGGAACTTATAATACTTATAAATACTTATAACCAAATGGAACTTGCAAATTATAAAAAACATTTTATACCTATCAATCATCGCAAGTACAAACATTTACATTGTATAATTCTATTGTATAATTTTATTGTATAATTTTAAAATTTAAAATTGAGCATCAACAGCTTCATCACTACCTAGAGGAACTACCTAGAAGAAATTATTTATGATGAACCACTGCATCATCATCGTCATCAGGACGACTTCAAACAGCAACTAGCTGCCCCCGCATTCAGCATCAACGGACAACAATGTTCATCATCAAAGGACAATGCTATCACCACCTTCAACCGACATAATCATCGCAGCAGATCATTTCGCCTCTTCATACCGGAGCACTGGAATCACATGCCAATTCCAATCATCGCTGACGACTACATTCCAGCAAATTAAGAAACGCTCCTGCTTATCAGTACCTACTGCTACTCAATACTTGCCTACCACTCAATCAACTGGATGTCAAACAATCATCGTGCACACACTACATTCTACACTACGGGCACACAAAAACTCCCCACGTATCATCGCCTAGAAGAGCATTGAACGAGGACGGATTTTGTTGGGACCTGGTCCCATCCTTCGTGGACTCGTCAGCCAAGGACGACGCTCCTTCTGACACACGACAGGAAGCTGCTCAACATTCACGTTACTAACTCCTTCGTGTTTTCGCCCCACTGCTGGCACACGCTTGGAAGCTACAGTAACATACTTAAGGTCGCTCCATCAGCCACATGGACGCACCACAATATACCACAGGTTACACTGAAGTCCCATGCACTTCAAAGCCGTCAACATGGCGCACCGCAAAACCTACAGGCTAAACTGGATACCGCCAAATCCAAAGCTGTCACGCACGACACGCCGAAAACCACAAGACACCCTCGTGCTTCGCCACATGCTGGCACACGCAGGCAGCTGTCGAACATATATTTATTTATATATTTATCTACATGCACACATACGCACGCACTGATGTATACTCGGCAAGCTACAAAAATTTTTGAGACATCAAACATATCACCATCGAAGAGAGCATCAATCTACAATAGAATCTGCAACTTCTGCATTCAATCTGCACTTCATCCCAGTCAATCTCAACACAGTGAGGACACCTGGAACTTCATACATTCCAAACTGAGGACCATACACACGAGGAACACATAAGGATGTCCAGCCAGCACACGCAGGACGACACTCCTCCATTCACCTCAATAGCAGAGCAACCACACGCCATCACAAGAGCAGCAAATCATACCAGCAGCAGACATTTTAAAGATGAGTAAACATATATATTTGCTATCTTTAGGATCTATAATAGCATATAAAAATTTAAATACAAATGCCTAAAATTTTTTTTATTTTTGTCCACAGAACTCAATGTAAGGACTTTGAACTTCGAGAAGGGGTCGTGTATCGTCTAAGAGACTGCCAACGGGGTTCTGTGGCGCGATCACCGATTGCGCCACGAAGCTGCGTTACTTCGGCAGGCGCCAACTTGCCCTGCGCCGTATGCACAGCCCGACACCTATTTAAGGGGAAGCACAGCGCTCCCAGACCATTCCCGTTCATCCAGATCTCGAGGCTAGGCATCACGCTGCCCGACCGCTCGTCGTCGTTCAAATAGTCCGCGTTCCAAATTTACATTTATAATTATTAAATAATAATTCAATATTGTCTGTACCTAGTAATATCAATAAGAGCCAATTGTACAACTAGATCAATAAAAGAGTAAGTTCAATTTCCTGTTACATCTTTCAATCTGTCAACCATTTTTATCGCAGTTGCTTGGTCGATCAATCTGTGGCTCAGCTGTCGGGACTCTCCGAACAGACGGCCTCCAGGTTCGAACCGGGCAGGTGAGATATCGTTTGGGTGTATGTAGCCAAAGGCGGACAAACAGGTAATACCTACACGTCCAACTGACCGACCTTACCACCTCAATTACAGGCGTGTATATTAGCTCCGACTGGTATGCAATCGCTTCTAACCAAGTGACCACTCTGGCACTTTAGAGAGCCTAAATATATGCACATAACCCCAAACCACCATCACAAAAACAACACAAGTCGCAAACAAACACATATTATGTGCCTTGAAGATTTTTTTCACAGTCGTCATCATTTTCCTATTGTTTTCAAATCGACGTAGGTATTTCAAGCGGAAGTTCATTGAAATATTTTTCTCCCAAAAAAGAATAATGATGCCGTGCAAATGTCGAGTTTAGTCTATCTATCAAGTAAACAAATTTATGTCTTGTCCTATTTTCAACTACAGAGTTATGATATTCAGGTTCTCTTAGTATTTGCAGTCTGGCATATTTCTTAAATAAGTCTGAGAATCTAGGTACTTTAAATGAGTTGAAAACCTGGTCTGTGGGGAAGTTTCGTGGCTTTTTTTTAGAACTAGTTGCATGTAACACATGAGATCCAACTGTCGATAGCGATAATATGTATAGTTGAAGAATAAGAATCATACTATAAACCAATAAATCCAAATTATAGAAAATTTTAACACATTTTGGTATGTATGTCAAGATAGGATAGTATGGAGGTCAGTCCTCTTTTCCTTCCCGGAATATGAAAACTGCATGATGGTTCTGTATGTATGTTTGGTTCTGTATTTTTTGCATGCTTTTTGTTTATTTTTTACATATTTTTTACATATTTGTTACATGATTTTCATTATTTTTTACATGTATTTTGTTTATTTTTTTTTACATATTTTTACATGTTTTTTGTTTATTTTTTTACATATTTTTGAATGTTTCTCGCATGTTTTTTTTTTACATATTTTTTTTTAAATGTTTTTCATTATTTTTTACATATTTTTTTTTTAAATGTTTTTCATTATTTTTTACATATTTTTACATGTTTTCACCTTTTTTATATTGTTATTCATTTTTTATTTTCGTTTTGTATATTTGTTTGTTTTTATTTGTTTTTTTTAAATTCTGTTGTTTTTAATATATTATGTATACTTGTATGTGTAAAAGGTTATCAAACCGTAAATTGAAATTAAATAAATAAATAAATAAATAAATAAATTAAGTACCTATCAAACTATTAAGTCTTCTTACATATTGTGTATAGGCGACTGCCATACAATTTGTATGAAGCAATGTCGTCACTAAATTCAATTTTTATAAAAATTGTTAAAAAAAATTTGAGATGTGCTAATACAATGTTAATATTTTTTATAGAAAATTAAATTATCTAGTTGGGGTGTTTCGGCTTTTTTCGATATTTTCAAAAAAAAATGGAAATATAGGCAGTTAAACTCATAAATTTATCATAAAAAAATATTTTTCTTAATAAAAAATGTTTGAGGAATCCTGGAATTTTTTTGAAAAAATTAATTTGAGATTATATATTTGTCTATGTTTATACTAATTTTCAGCGTTCTAGCTTTTATGGTTTCTGAGATATATGGAAAAATTAACCAAAATTTCAAAATCACCCCTGACTGAAACACACACACACACACACACACACACACAAAACTCACATAAAATGTTCTACTCCGAATTCTGAGTAAATCCATGTACGGGAACATATATGCTGCGAGGCCTGTAGTTGGTGTTATTAGCATGCAAAAAGTCCACTACGCCATACAAAATTTTCCTTCGTACACGCATCTTGGCTTAATAATGTCGATTCATTCAGAGAATTGAATTCTCATGAACGAATCGACAGTTGGATTATCTTTATGATTAGTTTCTGCGCAATATCTATTTATTTATTTATTTGGGAAACATACAGCTTATAATCTTAAACAAAAGGAAATTATTTTACACTTATGCCAAGATTGTTCCCTCGAATTAACAAACCTAATTAACAAACGAGTATAAAACCTAATTAACAAACATTGCCTAATTATTAAAAAAAATGTACACACAAAAAAAACAAGATAAAGAATGTTTTGAGAAAGAAAAAATAAAAATATTACATAATAAGATAGTTATAAAAATAAAGCATTAAGCGTTAAATTTAATCATTAGGAAAAAAAAACAAAATTCAGCATTAAATAAGAAAAAAAAATTACAAAATAAAGCTGTAACAAAAGACAAACACAATATAAAGCGTGAAGGAAAGAAATTAAATTAGGGAGAAAGGAAAAGGATAAAAAAAAATGTGGATTGGAATAAGGAGTTTGTCACAGAGTTCGCCTACCCATATTTGCCCCGTATCGACCTTCGGTAAGCATCATAGCTCAAGTGGAATATGTCGATGTCCGTAAAATTGTATTGTATTGTCGACAGATTCTGATGAAAGGAGAGTTTTGTCTATAATTTGTTCGACAGAATGGTATATGAAAAACTTCTGGTCTTCTGGTCGCTTTTCGTGGGACTTGTAATGAAATGTAGCTTAATATTTCAGGTGAGTCAATGTGGTTACGTATTATTTTATATAATAGGGATTGGTCAAATATAATTCTTCGGCTCTCCAAGGCAACCAGTTTATAAAAGTGTATGGATTCAGAGTAATTTGAGAATTGTGTGTTCAGTCGATAATTAAGATGTTTTGTAAACTTTTTTTGCTCACTTTCTAGTCTTGTTATGTATGTTTGATAAGTTGGACTCCAAATAGGAGTACAGAATTCCAGATGCGGTCGTACGTAAGTAGTGTAAAGTTTTAGAAGGGTGTTAATGTTTCTGAATGGTTTGCATAAACGAATTATGTATCCCAAAATTTTGAATGCTTTAGTCGTGATTGTATCAATGTGTTTGTCAAAAATCAGTTTGGAGTCCAAGATTACACCCAGATCCTTAATATGGTCCACTTCTTGTAGTGTGTTATTGTCAATATTGTAAGTGAATTTAACGATATTTTTATTACGGGTGAAAGTTATTTTGTTGCATTTAGAGATGTTGATATCTACACAATTAAGGTTGCTATTAAAAGCCGCTCCCCAGCTGGTAACTGAGTACTGTAGTAACGATTGCACTAGTCCATAGTATACCGAGTACAGTTGTTTAAGAGTCATGTATCTTATTTCTAGGAAAATATATACAAGTTTTCTAATTCGCTTTACCACCGATTCTATCTGATTTTTCCATTTTAGATTTCTGTCTATCATGACACCTAAATATTTAATAGTAGTGGCTACCGCGATTTTATCACATCTGTGACTGACAAATATAAGCCGAGTCATGTGTGTGAACCAATACATTTAGATCTGCAGGAAAGTCTGATGAATGTATGGAAAATGGGACTATGTATGTTTTTTTCAGTATTCATATTTCAGAGGTTCTGATCAAACCATCTCTTCACTGTATTAATATCGCTATTCGCTTTTAATTGTAATTCTTCCCATGTTCTCCCCCTTACCACAAGTGCTGTATCATCAGCATATGACACTACCTGTTCCTGCAATGGCAGCGAGAATATATCATTGACATACAATATTTTATCTTGAAGAAAAGGTAAAATTTAGAGGTCATATTAAATTGCAAGAATAGTAATTAAAATAATTATAATAATAAAAAACGGTATGTTATACACATACTATGTTTGGTTGTTTTTTATGTTAAATGTTTTGTTATAAATATATAAATAAATAACTCGAGTATTGGTTTTTTCCAATTATTGGGTTATTTTGCGACATTAATGCAGGTATTTACTAAGTTGCAAAAATATAAGTCAACACTTTCAAAGCTGTTTATATTTGTATTTTCCAATTGAATTGAAGAAAAATACAAATATAAACAGCTTTAAATGTGGATTAAAGAAGTGGATAAAAAAAACAGACAAGACAGTGATAAATAAACAACTCTACGTTAACATACAATGACACACACGCACACCTAAACAATATACCTATATAATTATAAGCTGCTCCAGAACAGGTTTTTAACCTAGTGAAGCAGTTTACATTCCGCATCTAGTTCTTAAGGATCTTTTTTTTGTAAAAATATTGTATTGTTAAACTTTGATGTGTACCTGTATAATATTATTTCTTATGTTACAAATAAAAAAAAAAAAAAAAAAAAAAAAAAAAAAAAAAAAAAAAAAACACGTATTATGAGAGCAAATCAAGAATACCTGAATGAAGAATAGTTTTGGTACTCTAACTAATCCAGTCGAATTTTGGTAAAATGGTTTCGTCAAATCACTAAATTTATACGATTCATCAGAAGCCATCAGTTTATCGTTTCCTCCTCCATGTGTCATCACTACTATGATTATACAAGAAAAATCGGTCCGTTTACTTGCTGAAAAAATATTGTATCAACATAAGTACGTATATTATAATAAAAATTAAATTGAAGACAAACATAATAGTAGAGAAAAGTATGGCAAATTATTAGTAAATTATGGTAAACAACAAATATATCAATAATAATAGGTAATAATAAATTATTAGATAAGTATATTTTCCTGGGAATATGAACGAGAATAAAATAGTCGTTCTATCCGTATTCAGGGACAAATCTCAAGGAAGCCTTGGGCTTTCAAGGTACCTTGTAAGGTATAAGAGATTTCGTTATTATAGTGAATGCGACGTCGCATACCTTAAGGAATCCTTCAGAAATACAACAAAATGTATTCCTTGATATTTAATGAGTCATATGTCTGTACTGGACATGCACATTCGGAAGGATCGTTCATTCCTTCAAATGTCTGAGCACTTATTTTTTTCTGTGGAATATATTTTTTTTATTAGAATATATTGCATGTTGTGTATGAATAAAGCATGCTCAAATAATTTAATACCACATTGGAAATACCTATGTAATTTTATTACTAGTTGCCTGTAACACATGAGATCCAACTGTCGATAGCGATAGTATGTATAGTTGAAGAATACATAAGTACCAAACTATAAACCCATAAATACAAATTATTTAATATTTTAAGATATTTGGTTTTCTATACAACACATGTACCTAGGTATGTGTGTCAAGATAGGATAGTATGGAGGTCAGTCCTTTGATCCTACCCAGAATATGAAAACAGCATGATGGTATGGATGTATGTTTGGAGATAAGTATCAAACTATTAAGTCTTCTTAGATTATTGTGTGTAGCTATTGCCATACAAATTGTATGAAGCAATGTCGTCACTAAATTCAATTTTTTATAAAAATTGTTAAAAAAATTTGAGATGTTCTAATACAATGTTTGTATTTTTTATATAAAATTAAATTATCTAGTTGGGGTGTTTTGTATTTGTCTATGTTTATACCAATTTTCAGCGTTCTAGCTTTTATGGTTTCTGAGATATATGGAAAAATAAAGTAAAAATTCAAAAGTTGATAACCCCTGACTGAAACAAAAATTCACAATTCTGAGTATAAAAGTTTTGTAGGCCTATAACTGTTTATATATTCTAAAAATTTGGGCTCTGTAAATTGAGCGGATCAAAAGTTATAAGGGACGAACGGACACACAGACACACAGACAGACACACAGACACACACACACACACACAAAACTCACATAAAATGTTCTACTCCGAATTCTGAGTATTTCCTGTGGCAGTCTTTCCATACAATTTCAATCTGTTCTCGGTCAGTTTTTCGCTGATTGGCGCGACTTTGAAACTGCCACGGATGTGGTCGTTCACCAGTCCATCTGAGCATTCTTATCTCGCTGGAATGAAGAATCTGGAAATGGCTGTTTTTCAAGTTCTTCAGCACTCAGATGGAGATGACTAGATCGTTGTTGGTCTGATAATCGTTTTATATATACCTGACCCTATATTTTCATATATTTATTTTATTTAACTTCATGTACAATGGTTCATGTCTACAATGGCGGGCTTATTGTCATAAGGCTAATTCTTTCAACCAATCAAAGCAACATGATGCTATATATTATAATAAATTGGTAGGTATAATTTGTATTAAAAAACAAATATAGAAACGGTGGTTAGACCCTCAATGACGTATGGCTCGGAATGCTGGGTACCTACTAAAGCTGAAACACCAAAAAGAAATGCACACGGCGAAAATGAAGATGCTTAGGTGGGCTGGGGGTCTGACAAAGTTTGATAAAGTGAGGAATGTCCATGTCCGCGGTAGTTTCAAAGTAGCTCCAATAGACGAAAAAATAGTCGAGAACAGGCTGAGATGGTATGGCCACATTTTGAGACGACCAACGGATAATATGATAAATAAAGCCTTAGACATCGAGACTCCAGCGAGAAGACCAGGCAGACCACCAGCCATATGGCTGTCGAGCATCAAGAAGCATCTGCGAGAGAGGGAGCTGAATCCTGATCTGGTACAGGACAGGCGAGTTTGGCGAAATAGAATAAGGAGAGCCGACCCTGAGTAAATGGGACAAAGGCGAGGGCGAAGAAGAAAAAGAAAAAAATATATAGAAAAACAAACAAGTACCACTATTAAAAATAAATACATAGCAAGAAAGAAAGGAAGGGGATAGAGGTCGAAGGAGGAGAAGTGGATGAAGAAGAGGTGTCGATTTAAAGCTATCAGAGAGTTATAACAGCTTTAGTCTTCTTTAAAGAGTTCCACTTCATCCAGGTAAGGTTTGAGCTGTGTACAATGTCATCGTGGATTCCAGCATTTATTACGGACGGTATTGTGTCGAGGTACTTGAAGGATTCGACCGACACTCGTCACTTTCCAAGCACTCTGATTTTTTAACGTTCATTCTATTTCATATTAATATCATTTATGAAGTAGATTCAATTTATTTATTACAGTTTAGTGTTGGTCACACCTCGCTCTTCAAACACATCAAATTTTACCAACGATTTCACATAGCAAATTGTTTCTACCTATAGGTCGGTACTTTCGTCGAATTGGTGACCTATAAATTCAAATTGTCAAAATTAACGATTCTTCAATCATCCACTGACGACTCCTCCCACTAATCCCAAGATTGGGAAGAGTGGGGGATAAAGGACGTCGTCTTCTTCCCTTTTTTTATTTCTCGATAATAATTTATTTTATAGGGGAGTTTGGGGCTGGAGGGCGCCTTTGCG